>OZ012666.1:73251924-73481175 GCA_963942505.1 Lordithon lunulatus
TGTGAAGTAGAAGAGCGAGCGAGCGAGCGAGCAGGAGTCTTCATTTCAATACGCGCGTACAAACAAACAACTAGCTCGTCGTCGTAGTTTATTTATATATAAGTTTATTTGATGATAAGCTCCGGGCCTCGGGACGCACAGCGCACCGGGCTCGTGACGGACATACACACACACACACACGGCAGGAATAAGAAAACGAAACGAACCCCAGCAGTAATCGGCCTTATCACAATTTATACATAACAATCAACAAACTTTATATAAAAAATATATATTATATAATATTTAATAAATTCGTGCTTTTGCGAGACGACGAATTTCGTTTAAATTTATCTCTCTCTCTTTCTTTCTTTCTCTCCTTTGTACAGATCTACACATTTATAATAATAATAAAGCTCTAAAATATAGAAACAATTATATTTACAATTTTCTTAATATATTTATTTACAACTGTACGGATTCCACGGCGAACTCTGTGTGTTTATAAAAATAATAATAATAACAAACGCAACCCGATTACTGGAGGGTCGGTCCCCGTGTGTAGTTGGCGGGTAACTATTTTTAAGGACCACAGCACCTCGTTTCCAATAACATCCGTTTTATGTGTTTTTTGTATACACACTATAAATATAATAATAATAATAACGATACAAATTAAACCTTAAATTTAGCGCTTACTAATTATGTATTTTTTGTTAGTCCATCACCGCGGTTAAGCTAAAGTTTTTTTTTTGTTGAGAGGGTAGGGTTTTTTTGCATCACACTCGTGTCGAAGAAGCTACATCTAAGCTAGCCTAGGATGCCCTTGAATCCCTCCAGAGCACTTCTGGAATGTGTTCCATTATAAAAATATAATTATAATCTGTTTTAAAAATAAAAACGAAAATGTAGTAAGAATAATAATAAATGAGGTCGATTGCGGGGGGGTCCTGCGGCCAATCAATCGATCCGCATTTAATTTTTTACAAAAATAAGGACCGTTTATTTTAAATATATTTTTTTTGTTTCATCTATATGTTTATACTATCACTCGCGCAGCAGCCGCTCCAATTATCATTTAATACATATATCTCTCTCTTTCTTTGTACTTCGTGAAGGCATCAATGTCAACAACTAAAATAGGAGATTTCCGGTTCTTGTCTATTATCGTATTGTTTATGTGTGCAAAGTGTTTGTGTCTTGATTTATGTGTTTTATCTGTGTAAGAAGCCCTGTATTGCACAGAATTACGATAATCATAATAATAATAGTAATCGATTAGTATATTACATTATAGAAAATAAATGGTAACGAATGGGGGGGGGGGGGGGCGATTGGTTTCTTTCTCTCTGTCTCTCAAGTTTCGTGGGGTAATAGAATTAAAGTCATTTCGCGCAACTGCTCATTTCCTCTTGGCGTGCAACATCTCCATCAGCAGGGTTTGCGTTGGAGCACTGCCGTTGCAGTGTTTGTGGTACAGATGCTCTTCGCCTCGGGCAGCTAAACTGTGGATCTCGGGTAGAAGCTGCAGCATTTTATTAAACTTATCCTGAAAGAAGGGGTAAACAAATCTTAACTTATGAAGCCTAATATAACCTATTATTAATTCCAAAGTATGTTTAAGTAGAGTAGTGAAGGAATCACTGCTTGTCTTAAACTTACTATGAAATTAATATATAGTTTATATAAATGCGAGATTAAACGGACATTTTTTGTTTGTTATGTTGTTATTATCTGTAGTTGTTTTTTTAAAACTGTGGATGACTAAATATTTTTTATTTTTGAAATAATTAAAGTGGATTTAAAAACATTAACTAGGTATGCTTTTATATGTAGAGATGTATTTTGTTGAACTATCAAAAGAGATCCACAGATCAAGACAATTGAAGTGTTGTTAATAAATTCTTTTTTAAATGATGCACAATTTAAATAATTTAGATTGTAAAAGTATAGGAAATTTTACCATAATCCTTGTGAGTGCCTACAAGTATAGGGGAGGCCGTGGAATAATAATGGCCGCCGCCGTTGCTATAGTAATGCACACAATATAAAAAGAAATTCTAAAATATTAGACAAGTTTCTAACAGCATTCGATTTTATGTTTAGACTTCTATTTCAATTAGTTATCATGCTAAGTATTTTATAAATTATTTCATTACCTGTATATTTGAGTAACACGTAACCGTGTACTCAAGTAAAGCTTGTTGCACCTGCTCATAGCCTTCTTGAACGTGTTTCCTATTTGTGATGCCTCGAACATCTGTAAAAAAAATACAAACAAAAAATTTCTACATTTTTTAATAATACACGCCGAATGTGTATGTTCCATGCATTCAAATATTGTTGCAATCTGCACCTTCATGTTTACATATAGCAACATTGCGTTATATATCATTTTTTTTATTCATATATTAGAAATTGATTTGCAAGTTATGAAATTATTAATCGGCTTTCAAATATAAAAGCCGATTAATTTCATATTTTTCATTTTTACACGCAATAACCAAAATTTAAATTTGTTTTGAGTTTATCATTAAACGATGTTAAATATTCATTGTTTTTATCAGCAATTGCTTTTCTAATTTACCTGGGTTGAGTAACAGTAGGAATTTGATGCAGATGTAATCGCTCACATCGAACTTGAGGTCTTGTAGCTTGGCCGTGATGTCGTTGAAGTGGTCGATGAGGGTGGGCACGCCCAGCAGCCCCAAGTTGAGTAGGTCGAACTTTTGGCCGTTGTGCAGCGTCGTTTCGTCGGGCAGGTTGTTGTGCATTCGCTGGTGAATGTGGTCCAGCACCAGCATGTCCGACCACGAGTGCTGTAGCAGCTTCATTTGGTCATCAACCTATAAATCAATAAAATTTATCAGAAAGTACTTTGATGAAGGCTTAAATCACAACACAATAAATGACACGAGTTGTTTTTTACACATCAGATAATTTTATTGAGATAATTTATCAATAACTTAATATTGTTTGTATTTCTGCACCAATTGTGGTCCTTTTTTCAAACATTACATATACGCGTATCTTTTGAAAATATCGAAAAAAATGATAATACCTTAGAATTAAAAATTAGGCGCATATACAGATTGTTATAACAATCACCTGAAAATATGGGATAATTGTAACAAATAAAATATGAATATATAAACAAATGAAAAGAAAAATTATTCGTTGTATATATTATTATAATGAATTATCACAAAATAGACGCCGATTCAATCAAATATTTAAATAAAATATTATTTCTTAAAATAGAAAATTCATATATAAGTAATGTGCACTGTCCATCAGATTATGTACACAATTTTCAAATTGAGTAATATTATTGGTAACATTTCTTTTATAATTAAACAAAACAAATTAGCTGTAATCCATTTATAATATGAGACTATATTTTACATTCAATTCACCCAAAAAAAATCGATTTTAGTTCTAATGATTGAAACAAGTAAATAATTGAGACTAGTACAGGTAACATACAGGTCCGACACGCAGTGACCTAAATACTCGACGGTGGATAAAATGAATCGGGGGTTGTGCCGTCGTCACAACCGCCACCGCCGCGCCAGCCCCCTGATACAATCTAGGTCAGTGTTACCGGGTCATGAATTAACGACACGCGCAATATTTAAACCTCTTATTTTTATAACAAAGCTATAAATCAGTCTTTTTATTGCTTTAGATGGAGAATGAAGTTTATCCGAGTTCTCACGATTTATATTAAATATGTAAAATAGCAGTTATATTGATTTAGTCTGTGATGGCTTCTATATTTATATATAATCAATACTAAAAGTATTAATAGATAAACATATGTTTAATAAAACATTAATAAATAACGTAATACACATAATATTTATTTTCTCCATAAAGGCACCTTACACGATCAATATTACTTTCAATATATTAGAAGAATGACGGTATTACTGATCATGTAAGGTATAGTAATGATGGAACGAAGAGAATATTATATTGGTGGTGTTTATCCAGATAATAGATTACTTGATAAATATTTGCAAATCAATTATTATTATATCAAGCCCACGACATGCAATATTCGTGCGACTAAAGTACGCTGTTATATTCTTCTATTCTGTCTTGAAATGGATGAAAAAATACCTAGTGTAACCCGTTGTGCAACAGGTGTGTCGCCCTATATATTTTTCCCTCATCCGATTTTGTAATGCGCCGTCGAGGGGAGTTTTAAGAACTCGCTTTGTCCCACTGCGCACAACGAACGGCTCTCTCAAATCACTGTGTTTAAAACTAATTGCGGGCTCTACCTCGTTCCTTTCCCATACCATACGACTCATCGAGCAAGAGAACAAAACAAACAACATTATAAAATATATACGTACTACGCAATAAGATTTTAACAACTTACTTTCCACTAGTTTGCTTTATAATAAACAAATGTATGATGAAATTTAAATCATTAAATATTAGCATTACTTACAGGAACTGTATTTGTTATATTTATAAATTTGTGATTATGATTAATTATAAATAATTATAGTATGTATGTGATTTAATAATAATAATAAATTTATTATCCAACAGACATAGTCACAGTTACAGAATAACAAAACATAATATACGAAAAAAAAAATTATTTTATTAAACAACATGTTTATTTACTATTATTAAATTTTCTTTGACACGAAATTATGTTTACTTTTACATTTTTTCGAAAACCGTCACCGTTAATACATGCATTACATTCAACCCAGAATAGTCTGTTAAATAACAAAAAAAAACGTTAGTTATTTTCAGTTTACAAATTTATAAGTTGACTACTGACAAAATCAATAAAATAATAAAATAAAAATTTTATTTACAACAAATTTAGTTGTTATATACTATTGATTGTTCAGAGCAGATATTCAGCGCTCGTGGGCTACTACAAATAATGCGCCTCTCTTCATAAGTAAATAGATAGAGCATATGCATACATATAATATTTTCTATTTCATTTAGAACTAATTATTTGGTTATTTTTTATCATGAAAAGATGTTAAATAAAAATAACTAATAAAAACAAAATAGCCCCAGGGTTATAACCCATTTAGCCCTGTGGTTAGGACTGGAGTTTTTCTATTTGGTATTGTTAACTACATTTATTAATATAAAATTCTCGATCTACAAGTATATAACCGTTGATTGAAGTATTTATACCAATACTTCAATCAACGATATAACTCTATGGATGAAGCATAATAAGTTGCCTAATATTAGAATACGATTAGGCAACTCTTTTTTCTTCATTTTAATATGATAAAGTATAATAAGTTGCCTAATAGTCGAATATGTTAGGCAACACTTTACGCTTCATTTTAATATAATAAAGCATAATAAGTTGCCTAATATTCGGATATGTTAGACAACACTGTATGCTCCATTTCAATATAATAAAGCATAATAAGTTGCCTAATATTTGAATATGTCAGGCAACACTGTATGCTTAATTTTAATATAATAAAGCATAATAAGTTGCCTAATATTCTAATATGTTAGGCAACACTTTATGCTTCATTTTAATATAATAACGCATAATAAGTTGCCTATTATTAGAATTATATTAGACTCGTTATACCTATTTGTGCCTTTCGTTTTTCACTTTGAGCGGCCCTGGGCTTATAGTCCCCTGTTTTATTTACCGTGCAAGCCAGTCCCGGTGCGTACAATTCTACCTCGTCTAGAGCAGCGCATGCGCATTGTGTCAGTTGTGTCAGTATTTACATGTGAGGTTAAAATAAGTTGGCGTACGTACGTAAGTAGGAGTTTAAATAAATTGTATTGTTACTACTCTTAATATGTGGTATTCCATTATAAACATATGAAAAGGGAACTTATTTGTTCTATAGCATTAATATATAAGATAATTTGAATATGAAGGTAGTATTGTTGCCTATCTACGAAAAATTGACAGTTAACTGTTCGCGTTCACGACAGAGCGTGTTCTATTTTTTGTTATGCACGGTCGCATAAGCATAAGCGATACAGCTCGCCTCGGGGAGGTAAAACGAAAGCGCCTATTATAACAGCTTAGCTCTCATACGAGAGCAAAGCTGTCATAGAAGCAGTTGGCAATGGTTTAGGTTCCAAAATGACATTTTTGATAACTTCAAACTCTTTATAAATGTATATATTGTTGTAGATAGATACTTATTTAGGATGATCTACTAGAGCTCGGTGGCGTGTATCTATCTACAAAGATATATACATTTATAAAGAGTTTGAAGGTATCAAAAATATCATTTTGGTGTCTAAACATGTTATCATTTAAAAAATATATCAAGACATAATTATTCAATACCAAAATCAAAGGGTTAACTATTTATTTCTTTTGTTTTCCCCTGTCAGTTAATAATAACAATTAATGACTTTATGGTGATAACTAGTGAACTTGGCACCGTTCCATACGATTTCACTTTCTTTTAGTAAATTTTTTTCTCTCGAATAGTTTTAATCAAAATATTTTCCTAGGGGAAATAATATTCGAGACGCACTCGTCACGGTGAGACGCACATGTGGTGCGGCAGGAAAGGACGACGGAACGGACCCAAAGACCGTTCCCAGTCGCGCAACTGACATTTAACAGCGACGCGCGGCCTATTATGAAATGTAAATCGTGTTCCCTCGCGCGTTTCGACATACGATTGGTATCCCAAACGAAAGCGTGGTCGTAATAAATTCACCACAACGAATTATTCATTTCTTAAAAAAGATACATGTTTCGGTATTGAGAGTTGGCGAAGATATGAAATTTAACAATCCATACAACGTAATGAATGATACAGTTATTAATTAATTAATTAATTAATAAACTGTAAAATTTCGAAATTCTACACACTTAAATCTTATTCACAATAAGTATGTTTGTCGTAAAATTGTACACATGTATACAAATTCAGGCGATTACAACAGCACGGTAAAACTGTGCCAGAATACATGGGTAAATACCCATATATACAGACGTTTAGAATTGGGCAGTAAAGGAGTGTGATAACTAAGGTAGACAACGTAGACATATTTATTTCTATCTTAATTAGCACACACCAATTCTGAACGTTTGTCTTATATCAACATGTAAAACATTGCTTTCCGCTGCGTTACCACTAACGCGCTTATTATCAAATGTCATTTACGGTTTTTTTAAAACTACATTTTTTAATTGATTTTATTATTCTACCATCGAAATCAATATTTAAAATAATTTGCTGTATGATACAAGACACTTTAGATTGTATCACATCTTGACTAACTTTTGAGTCAAGAAATTGTCTTGTCTAAAATGACCTTAAGATGTCCACACTTGTTGTTGCGTTACGCTGTTTTATTGCATGACTGGACGTTCTTTAGATCATCAAAATTTGTTCTTTTTTTTATAGATTTTGAACGATTGTTTTGAATTTTAATAGTGTTTCTCAAACGTTTTTGTCCGCGACCCCTTTTTGTACTTAAATATTTCAAAGGACCCACTAAAGAATGGGTATGTGTAGAAAAACATCCCGAATGATTTGTAATCTTTTTTTTTACGACCACCCGAATATTTTTTGCCACCCCCACTTTGAGAATTACTGCTATATGGGATGTAGACTAAGTAAATATACGTATAAACAAAATTCTTACCTTTAAGTCCTTAAAGAAAATAGAATTCCGCGCCCAATCCACCTGCGAGAAAAGGTTCTGATCGAGCACTTTGCACATAAGTTCAAACAAATCCACTTCGCACTGATTGTACGTTTGGCTCTGCAGCAGGCCATAGAGTGAGTTCTGCCACTCGCGGTCGTCAATCGCTTGCACAAAGTCCCTGATAAGCGGCGACACTTTGGAGGACGGGGGCGCACTGCTCCCCGGCACCACGGTGTCAAACTGGAACGCCTTGGGGCTGAGGGAATGCGGCGACGTCGTCGTCGAGTTGGCGGACGCCCATAGCTTATTGTCGGCGCTCATCAGCATTGAGGACGCGCCCTGGACGCCGACTATTTGCAGGGCGGGCTGTTGGCCGCCGAGGGTCTGCGTCAGGCCACTCTGGTTGACTTGGCCTAGCGCAACGGCGATGGGGGATGGTGAGGAGTCGGGCGACGACGTCAGCGAGGAGACTTGCGGTATTTGGATCTCCTGCTTGATGTGGATGTTGGCGAAGGGTGATGTACCTGGTTGGGTTGACTGGTATAAGTTGCCGCCGTCGCCGAGGCTGCCGCGGAGGGTTTGCACGGCGATCTGTCGTTGCCGCATCATTTGCAGTTTTCGGGCGCGATCCCGTTTATACATGGGCCCGAATTTATTTCTGCCACCCCTCATGCGGTCCGCCCTCACCGCTGCAAAAGAAGAAAAAAGATACATATAAGTATGTGGTTAGTTAAGAGTTACGTAAGGTTTTTCGGATGAAAAAGGGGGCCAGACGTGAAACCGTCGAAAGTTCAAACAAAACGCGGGCGCTGTTTCGACACTCGACACCGCTCGATTTCACTTTACGCTTTAAAATAATAATAATGAAGCTGAAATATAATACAATCGTACAAACATTCATGTAAGCGCCATCATAAATATCATTGCATATACAGAATCATTTAAATATAAACACAAAAAGTTAATATAAAACAAGCCCATATTTACAAAGCATTCATAATGAATTTCAGTTGGTATCAATACAACAAAATATTAGTTGATTAAGGCTCTATAAAAGCATATTAATTTAATATTCAAGTCAATTCCCAATCCATAATTTTTTTTTCGAAAAGTAATAGTATATTTCGACAATCGTAGTTAAAAAACGTGAAGATACTATGTCTTCTACACCAGTGCTGTAGAATGAAAGTAATAAAAATGCGTCATGAATTTAATAATTTGAAAGTAATTGCAAATTTCGTACATTATACCCCAAATACAATGCATATAAATATGACCAATTCAATTTCATTTATGGACACCCTTGTAGATGTTAGGGAAAGTCCACTGTACAGTTTTATTCGTATCATAAACCGTAGCCGGATTTAGGAGTCAAACCAGCCGTGGGAGCACGCAGATGAGGAATTTTCAAAGTACCGTTAGGTCTTTATTGCGCCCCCCTCGCGCCGGATTTTACGATACGCTCCCTGGGCCCCCTAATTAAACTCCGCCGACGTCTCTCTAGACACCGTAAAATCACAGTCGATTCAGTTTAAAACTCATTTAAAAAAGTTACTGTAACAAGAAACTTGACATTTGTAATTGATTATGAACTTATATGACTATGACTCTCTACTAATGTGTTAAAGTGGTTTTATTTATATTATGTTATTGAGATGTAGTGAAAACATGTGATAAAATTTAATATGATGAATTGTTTATAATATACAGGGTGATTCATAAACAATGAAGAACGGACACTAAATTTCATATAGATATTTTAATGTCTATAATAAGAAATAACTTTTTAACGCGCAATTTATTTATGAGACATTCATCATCATCCAAGATCAAGAAATACATTGAAAGACAGTAGTATTTCTCGATACGAAAATTATGTTGGTTTGTTAAAAAGTTATTAGGGATTAAGTGCCTAAGAATTTTCGGAAAGTAAAAGGTCAGACAATTAAGTGGATGATGATATAGATGGTCTAAAATTGGTTTTTTGAGCTTAATTTACTTCTGTTAAGTTACTAACTAAAAAATATACAATATAAAACATATATAAGTGCGAATCCACCCCTTAGCAATTTACATATTTAGATGTCGATCTCATTAGATCTCATCAGTGTAACTCAGCTAGTGAGGGTGAATTTACACAATATCTCGAGTGGTTATATACAAAAATGATACAATTAACCCCCTAGAAGGAAAGTTAAAGGTTCCCCTAGATGGCCTTTAATTTTCCTCCTAGGGGGTTAGTTGTATCATTTTTATATACAATATACAAAATAGATATCTTAGTTTAGATTTTTGTAAAAATGATCGTTTTGAAAAAGTTTATTTTACACTGTATATCCATAACAAAAAGTGATAAAGAAGGTTGCAGTTTGGTACATTCGCTTGCCCGGGATTTTTGTCAAAGCCTGTATAGATACAATTGAATCAGTCTTTAATGTTACATTTCATTCTGTTTTTATGATTTTATGATTTTTTTCTATTATACAATTCTATATATTTAATGTTTCGGACACACAAAGAAAAAAAATTGTTTATTTGTGCTTTTGCGCTGTGAATTTTTTTTTGTTCATACGAAAAACACTCTTCGTTTCATGAATAATGTATTTGGCCTTGGGCGCCGTTTCGGTTCCGCAAAACTCGTTCTTGCAAAGACTGCGCGAATATATACACGCTCTTCGGAATATAATAATGTTTATATTCTTTGTATATTATACCTTTTAATTATCTCTTTATTTATTTTAATGTTATTATAAAATTTTATGGAAGAGCTAACTAATATGGCCGTTGTTATAATAAATACGTGCCAAATGGAGGAGGAAGGCTTATACGCGAATATGTATTTTATTTTTATTTGTATATTTTCTTATTTTCTGTTATTTATGTTAAGAGTATTGTTTATTAGGGGGAATTGTGTAGAAAGAAATGTTTTTGTGATTATGCATTTTGTGCTAAATAGGCATTATGATAGATCACCGTTGTAGACAGATATAGTTTTGCTGCCCTATAATGCACTACTACTGTCCTAATAACATAGTAGCTAATTATCAGTCATAAAAATAAAAAGCTTCAAAATATTTACATATATACATCAGATGTTTCATGTTGGTGTTAATGATTGCATTTGTGAATGCATGGTAATAATTGCCAATAATCACATGACAATTAACGATAGCTTTTATTTTTAGATGTCTATCCACAACTATTATATACCTACTACGAAATTTATTATTAACAGTAATAAGTTAATATTTTGTTTGAACCCAGCTTAGTGGCCTTTCGGTTAGAGGCGTCGTCTGTCTCGTACTGAGCATTAGGGATTGAGTTCGAAACCCATCGGGCTGAATTTTCGCTAATTACCGTTCACAGTTCATAGCTTATGGGGCTTATAAAGTTTATTGAATGTAGGTGAATACGGGCATCAGTCAACTAATATTAGCTCAGAACAGCTCCGGAATGATAAACGAAAGTGGCTAAAGATAGAAGTTGTTTTTGTTTTATTCATAATATCCATGGTATTTATAACTCATAATGATAGAAACTTGTACGAGTAAATACAAACAGAAATGTATTGTTTTTAATTGATTAAAACTCCACTATTCCATGCAGTTCATTAAAATGATTAGGTTTAGCTATTTGCATCGACAGAACAGCTGAGTGCGTTAATCGAGGTCCGAACCTTGAGATGCAGGCCGTAATTAGCACAATCAACCGCTCCTTCCTGCTGCTGCTGCTGGCGTTGCGGCTTCCATCCATAAATTCTCTCGTGTTGTTGCGCAACCGAAAAAGCAGGCGGGCAGGCGAGCAAACAGCCGCCCCTCTCGCTGTTCTTAAATTAGAATCCGCGAATATTATGCATGTGCGTGTGCCTCGCCGCCTCGGGGCAGCGGCGCAGTTGGACTTGATCCAGATATTTACGAGCGCCCAAGGGCAGCGGGCAATTGTAAAAATCGCCTTGAGAAGTTTAGCGGGAGAGCTAATTGAGGCGGCCAGTGCGGGCGGGCGGCCGTACGGCTTCCCTCCCGTATAATTAGATTTATCCATCAAGCGCACACACACACACACATGTGGAAGGGGCGGCGGCATCGATCATCCGCACGTGGCGGCAGCCAACAAATTGAATCGATTGCTAAATTATAAAGTAACTAGTCGAGCGATACTGGCTTTATGTTTACCATTCTATAGTCAATTTTATATATAAATATACAGTGGAATTTATGAAATAAGCTGTTTTTGATACATTTAGAATTTAAATAGATTTGCAATCTATAAGACTAAATGTGTTATGTACTTTACATGATGTATAGGTCAAGAAATTAACGCTAAATAAGATTAATTTAAGACAATTTTTGAGAAAGTCCTTCGTTTTATCCGACAAGTTTTGGTCATGATTGGTTTTCAAAATAACATATATTTACTTTACTCCAAATACAACAGTGCTGCATAATTATTTTTAACACAAAAAATAGATGTTAATTTTGAATTGTATGTTTCATGACTAGTTTAGAGTTTATGATATATTGTTTTTAAATAAATTGTGAGATTTTTATATTTTAATAATAAGTTCCATTATTTTTTTTTGTCAATATAAATATCGCACTTATAATTTTTTTTAAATTAATGAATTATGAAAACATATAAACAATATTTATATATGAAAAAAAAACTACTTATAAATAGTAAACAATTTAGAAGAAATAACAAATCTATTTTTGTTACGTTTTATGCCTAAAATAGTCGAAATAAACACGATTTTTGCGATGTCTGTATGTGTGTCGTCTGGATGTCAGGCAACATGTTTTATTTTGTTATTTAGCAGTTAGTATTTTGTTTTTAACTTTTGTAACAAATTTGTAATATTTGACATAAGGCAGCTTATGTCAAATGTTACAAATTTGTCAAAACTGACATTAAGATAGCGAAATAGGTTATTATCCTGTCACTTTTGACAAATTTATTATATTTAACATAAGCCGGTATTACACTAGCGTTCGCAGACCATGGGGCATACCAACTCTGAAATAGTTATTTATTTGGGACATACTAACCAGGGCCATATCTGAGGGAGGTTTTGTTAGTATTTATATTTATTAAATTCAATAAATAACATCTCTTAAAAACCAGTAACTCTTTTGTCATATACTATATTTCAACAAAAGTGAGTGGTGTTCAGATCATATACGTTTTATCAGTTCCCCATGGCTGTATGCAAACAAAATAACATGTATATAACAAAAAATATATTTAACGTATTTCCATCAAGTGTTTCACCACATAATACACAGATGAACTTGTAAGAGTGACCAGATTGCAGCAATGATATCCGAAGAATGTTTATCGCGGTGTTACAAAACGCATAACTGTTTGCGCAACAAACAACTCTTGCTCTTTTTAAATGTCCCTCGTTAAACAAATGAAATCGAAATCGCCTTTTCTCTTTCTCTGCACACTCGTCTCGCCGTTTGTGGGTTAGCGAAACCGATGCGCGATGGTACTTGAATCTAAGGAAACCGAAAGTGGATGAGCAAGCGAACAACATACACCACCATCGACGTCGGCGGCGGATCGCAATGTCGACACGCGAGAGAGAAGAAGTGGTCATGGACGGGAAGTGTGGCGGTGAACAAGGGGAGAGGGGGAGGTTAAGATTGTTGTGTGTATGTGTGTGTGCTGGAGTTACGCAAGACACGATCTTGGTCATGTAGGTTGCCAGGTCGGCGCGTATCGTAACAGCCCAAGTAGAGAACCTGCCGCCTCGCATGGCCGCTTTGTCGGTCAAGTAAAACGTACAGGACGAGTAGTTGGTTGTTTGGTTGTGGAAGAGGAGGGAATTGTGGTTACAGTCTGAAGGGCTCTAAAATTCTATATTGTTAGAAATTTACAAGATTGTTTTATATATTTTTTTCAATTCAGAATTTAATCACATAGTGATTAAATTCATTCACAATCGCGTGAAAATTAAAAAATTAAAGAAAATTTAAAAAAGGTTATTTATAAAATAAAATTCTTTTAATTATTACGATACCATTCATAAAGTAATATACGCTGGTCACATCAGATTTACTTTTAAGACCATTAGTAATATGCATTGTTTTATAACATCATAATAATCCTGTGTGTGTACAAAGAATTATTTTTTCGTAATGACATTTCCAAAATACCAAAGCATTTGTATCGTTTGGAAGATACGAATGTCCAAAGAAGAAACTTTTATGATCAACAACTTTCATGTTATTTTCCAAATACTACACTATTTATCGGGATTTAGTCTGAGAAATTGAACTTTTATATTTAATCTCTACGCAATTTCTTGTATTAACCAATTTTAAATTGAACAAATCATTATTTTAATGATTAAATTTTTTTTAGAAATTATAAATAAAAATTTTACACTAAATAATCACAAATTATGTGAATTATCACATTTTTTATTTTCCGAATACACCACTGCTGTATAAGAAAGGTATTGTTTTTTGTGAAAAAAATCGAATTGCTAATTTTGATTTTTATCTTCACGTTTTAATTTGAACTTAAATCACCCTCGCCACTAGGCCACTGAGCTGGTCTAGTGGTTAAAGGTGTCGTCTGTCTCACATTGGAGATCCACATCGAGCCGAATTTTACATCACCTTTAAAATAAACGGTCCATATTTTGATTTTCATTCTGAGAGTAATTGACAGATGCTCTTATTTGAAGTTTGAACGTAGCTCGACAGCAATGGTTATTCTTTCTTTTCGTTTTATAATTAAATTGTATAACTTTTATTTTAGTCCCCCTTGCTGTAGAACACCCTGTATATGACATTATATTTGTATTAATCTATTATAGATCACTCTATATAACATTAATTAAAATAAAAAATGTAAAGTTATACAAAAATAGAAACAAATATACACATAAACTATAATAGAATTTTTTTAATTTCTGTTATAGTTTATGTGTATATTTGTTTCTATTTTAGTATAACTTTAGTAATGTGTTATTAATAGTTGAAATTATAAAACTATTTTATAGAAAAAAAAAATGACATTAATAAATATAATAAGAACACTTTATAGAGTAATAGATCAAGCATGTTACGTAATAAACTCTCTTTTCTCTTGTCGGATGCACGTAATCAAAAGGAAATGGGTCACTGTCAAGGCACGATGATCGTGATTGTGCTCGTAACCCGAAGAAAGAGTGAGTGAGAGAGAGAGAGAGAGAGTGGCGAAAGGTGCAATGTACTCACTGCATTTCTTCTTTCTCCGGCTGCTAGTTAATGCCCATGAGTATTATAACATCATTACCGTGGCGGGCGGACAAATAGAATTAACTAACAATTGATATTTAATACCAGACAAATTTGGAAAACATTTAAATGCATTTAGTATTGATGCTAATTACAAAAGAAAAGTGTATGGATTTTATTAATATGTTTCAAATAAACTGTTCGTTTTTATACAATACAATTCGGTTCGTCCCATAGCAATTTTGTTTGAATTTTTAATTAATCAGTTATACATGTATACAAGTACATTCATAATCAGTGTAAAATTACACTGATTAGAATTTTCATATAAATGGACCGTTATAAAGTAATGTGAAAACAAAATGTTTTTTTTTTGTTGGAAATTTACTGGGGTGTAATTCTTGAAACCACTCGTCTCGAATGTATTCGTGAACAATCAAACTTAAAGTTCTTAAGGTCGTTTTAGACAAGACAATTTCTTAGCTCAAAAGTTGTCCAAGAAATGAATTCATATATCCTCCTCCCATACAATTTGTTCTTGACCAATAGAACGAGTTATATTTTTTCATTCGATCTACCATTCAATTCAATATTTCAAATAATTTGCTGTATGATACGAGATAATTTAGATTCTCTCGCATCTTGACTAACTTTTGAGTCAAGAAATTGTCTTGTCTAAAACGACCTTAAGAACTTTAACTTTGATTGTTCTCAAATTGTCTAAAACGACCTTTACGCAATATACTCCTATTTATTATTATCAGTTTATGGTGATATAAAAAAATCCATTTCAGAGTATTATTTACCAAAATATTGTTTATTGCGCCAAAATAACTACCAAAAATTAAATGGCAAATTAAGAATATTCACTTGCTTTTTAGTTTTTGGTAGTTATTTTGGCGCAATAAACAATATTTTGGTAAATAATACTCTGAAATGGACTCCTTATTTATAATTTTATTTATCAGTTAATGGTGATATAAAATTCAGCATAAATTCGCCTTTTATGTTTTTTATTTATTATATTCAGTATAAATAAATCCAATTAATTCTTATTTCCACTGAATCAAATACGTCGAATTTATTAACTTTATGTCAATATAAATCCATCCTAATTTATGTCTAATATGTTTCTAATCTCATATTTCTTATACATTTGTAACAATTGTTAATAAACCTCTTGTTTGTCTAGTCCTCCCATTGACCCCATTATATGACTCGGTTCAAATTACCTATATTTGGGTTGATGTACGTATGTTTTTTACGGTCAAAAAATAAGGCAATTTGTGTGTTTTATAATGTGTGTGAGTGTACTTTAATTGGAATGTCGGGATAGGCCAGCGTTTTGTGGCGCAGCCGATTGCATGTTCCAGTCTCACTAGTTGCGCTTGGTTGACGCTACAAACAGAAACCGTCTTCACACAGCCGCACGGCCAACTCTGAGCGACCGGTGCACACAACAAAATTGTTCAGAAATATATAATACTAGCAAGTAATACTCGTCGTACGACGAGTGGTGAATTAAGCTATTTTTTACCCAACAAGTTGAATCTTGGTTACCAAGTATAACCCGTTTATAATCCCAAATTAATTCTAAATATCAATAAAAATCTAAAACAAATTTGATAGGCAATTGAGTTGATTACCCATCAACTTTTATTTTCAAATTTTACTTGTATTTAAAATTTGCTCACTAGGTCACTGGACTGGCCTAGTGATTAGAGGCCTCGTCCATTTCCTACATTGGACAACCACATCAAGTCGAATTTTCGCGAATCACCTTTCACAGTTTTTCAGAGGTTTTCTGTGAAGTTAACGTAAATACCGAGAGACTAAACTCCTCTGAGCGTCTCCCTTGGCTAGTGGAAAACCCGATAGTCCTTTTTTTAGAGTTTGCTCGATTTCATTAACGCTGCGCGACTCAATTAGCGATTCTGGCCTTTAATTAGTTTATATTATAAATATTAAAATAGTTTAAATGCCTAATATTCATTATTAGTAAATCATAAAAATTAAAACTAAATTTACTACCATTACACGACATTTTTGTAATGGTAATCACTTTAGTTTTGATTTTTTTCTTTATAACACACGACGACGCCTCTAACCACTCGGCCACTGAGCTGGATATTATTATTAAAATTATTTATGCGAAAAATCAGTTAAATTTTGTGTTGCGTTTAACTTTGTAACGATGCATTTGTACAAGAATTTTACTATTTTACTATTTTTATAGTAACAATGTAGGTGTATAATTTTATTCTGAACATTTATTAAAAATATTTTTGTAAAAAATCATAAAATTAAAAAAAAATGGTTAACGAAAACGACTATACTACATGTAACATGAATGTCTTTCTGATCACCAAAGCCAAAATGCGTCGGGCGCGGTCAGTACTTGGATGGGTGACCGCCGCGTGCCTTGGAAGACCAATTTTTATAGGAAGAAAAAATAGAACTACATATATATAATGATGAGTGAGAGGGTGTGAAAAAAGTTTGGGCAGAGATTGGTGAAAAATTGTTAATGAATTCTGCAAAAGACTGTCGTGGAAAAAGTGGGTGATTTTAGGATGGATTTTTTATGTGCGAAGGGAAGCTATTTGAGTTGTTATAATTGTTTGTGGTTTTTTTTCTACTGTATAAATTATGCCAAATAAAGTTTGTTTGTTAAGCCTGTATGACATTATCTAATTTCCTATATCCTATATAAGAATGCATATATTAAACTGTATAACTATTTATAAATGGAAAATTTAGATTGTGTATTACGGCGTTGTTATTGTTAAGTGAATTTATTATTATACCACTGCTATATCATTTTCTATATACATGTGTGTATGACATTATGTAGTTCTTGTCTGTATCGAAAACTAGATAATGTCATATGGGCTTTACCCAAGAATCGTTAGCTGATAGAAACATTAAATATCTTCTGAGGGCACCGTACGACTTTCCGAATTACTTTTTAAAATTTATATTTTTATTTATAAATTTTATATTTTAAAATTGTTTTCATTTTTCTTCAGATATTAGGGAAGAAATTCTCATACTTTTTGTTAAACTTTGTACAATAGCGAATTCGTTAATAAATAATAATAATAATAAGCTTTATAGTCCTACGGAAAGAAAAATCCAATTACAGGACAACAACAATAATATGCAAAATGTATAAATATATATATAAAGAACTTTTATTAGTATTATTATTATTACTACAAAAAAATTCTATAGTCTTGTAGAATTTTTTTTCTCAGTACGTTTTTCGCGTTTTGTGCAGCTTGATCGCGGCTTCAAGTTCCGTGAAGTGGGACGAGGTCGCTCGCCGTACACAACACACACACTCATAAACACAATATCGTAATATCCGAGCGGCGGCAACGTCGCCGCGTTTACCTGTGTTTACCTGCACGCTTTTTTCTCGCTACGGAATGGAAGAGCAAGTAAGCAGCATGCAAACACACACACATACATATATACAAACGGGGGACCCCCATTATTGCGTATGAATTGGGGGGCCTCCGATAATCCCCCCTTGAAGCGCGGTCGACCGGCTCCGATTACCCAATAACCCCCTCCCCGTGCGCGCACTCCCCGCAACGCTATCCGCGTATTATATTTATATAGAAACGGTTCTGAAACGAGTTTGTAATTTTAACTTTATTTCCATAAGTAGGTCATTCGTCAGGCGATTGTGCAACGCGCGCTAAAATCCGTTTCGATTCTTTCGAGCGTGAATCACTCTCGTTCGACGATCAGACTCGCTTTTTACCATGCAATGCCAGCCAACACAATCATATTGTTGTTAACATTTATTGTACGGATGAACATTCTTGAAGAGTTATTTCATATTTACCGATATTTTAATGAGACTATAAACTGAGATACACCAGTATATTCCAATAATGAAGAAGAAACACTCGTGACAACAGAATTTTATTGGACATGTCCATATTTTGCAGGATATGCAAATACATAAAACTTTTTTTACTTTCCGAATACAGCACTACTGTTATTGATAAGTAAAGGATGTTTGCGAAAAATCTAAAATAAGCAAAATATGAGAGATTTTTTTTCTAGGTATAACTTTGTAATTTTGTAACATTCATTTGTACGAAAATGTTATATAGGTGTATAATTTTATTTCGAACAATTTTTATTAAAATCATTTTAACGAAAAATCAAAAATCAAAGTCACATGATCATCACGTGATGTGTGGAGAAACAAATGAATAAATATGGCAACAATGTAATATGCCAATTTTGTCCGATCGTCAAAGCCAATATACGTCGGGCGCGGTCTGTACTTAGATGGGTGACCACATTAGAAAAACGCGTACTAAACTAATAATTACCTATCTTACATTGTCAAAATTTATGAAAAGAAGAAATATATATATTTTTTTAAATTTAAGTTGTAACATCTTTTATTTCGGTATCGTCTTGGATCCGCCAACACACGAGCACGGCGATGCCATTCAGAAATCGAAAGTGCGCTCGCCGTTTTCACTTTCTTGCCGGGCTGTGTGCGGCGGCGGCGGCGACGGCAATTTCGGTGGACCTCTTACAAAATACACGGCCCGCGCATAATGTTCCAGACAGAGAAAGTGATTATATTCGAAAAGCCAATTAGGCAAACGCTTTCGGTGTTTTACATGAAATGAGGCAAACATAATGGAGTCATGTGTCATTTGTGCTACTTGATAAAACACAAACGTTTGTCCGAATGGTGTAATGATGACGAAAGCAATGCAAAGATATAGTTTTGGTCATCATACAGTTTTTTGTGTTTATTTTTTTCGGATGATAATGCCCTGTATGCTAGCGATACAACTATCCTAAGTTCAAATAAAAGTATATGCATGGCATTAACAGTGGCATCTTAATCACTCGCCTTCAGTAGTGATTCTGATGCCACTGTTAATGTCATGCTTATGTCGACAAGTTTAAGAAAAATAAGCTGTGTATGACTTTCAATCTCAGGCAATAAACCTCCAGAAATTCAAACAATAAATCGGTGACATTTTTGGATGTGACAATATAAACAAACTAACAAAAAACAATAGAATATATAGAATAATAGATAATAGATAATAGAAACAAACTAATTATATACAATTAATTTACGTTTCATGTTTTTTCACTCCGACAATAGGTATGATTTTTCTCGAAAATTTCCTTATGCAATCTATATCATAATATATACATTTCTGATCGCAGAAAAATAATCCTTCTCAAAATTTGTAATAAAAAAAATTGGGTCGTCATTTGAAAAACTTGACGATGACGTCACATTCAAAAATGGTCGAAAAAAATTGACACTTTCATTAAAAATTGGCAATTTATCTATTGTATAAGATTATAGTTCATACGCGGTGCTACATGTCATTCTTTATTTATCTACAAGATCTATATTATTTGTTTAAAAAATTCCCTAATTAATTTAATCGACAATAATCTAACTCACTCCAAATTAAGTAAATATATATATAAACAATTTTGATACTACTATATTTAGACATACAGAAATCTTTATGCATGCATGAATTATGTGCTTTCGTAGTTTTGGTGGGAGAGGAAGTGCCCCAAATTGCTGCGGAGGAAGCAGTTTGGACGATAACAAAAGCGAGGTAATTAAGGTTCGGGCGAATCGGTCATCAAACGACCGGAATTTTTGGTGAACTGATGGCGTGCATAAAAGCGGAAAATATATTACGAGTTGATGATACTAAGTTGTCCGAGACTGAAATCATAAATATAGCCAAATTCGTAGAACTGTTCACAAGAGCAAGAAGGTATCGATATCGCGAAACAAAATTCTAATTGGTAATTTTGTATTTTTGTATTTTTTACGTTTCATGACTAATATATTCGAAATAGATTCTTTTTGGAAAATGTATGTATGTAAATGTATGTATGTATGTATGTATGTATGTATGTATGTATGTATGTATGTATGTATGTATGTATGTATGTATGTATGTATGTATGTATGTATGTATGTATGTATGTATGTATGTATGTATGTATGGATGGATGGATGGATGGATGGATGGATGGATGGATGGATGGATGGATGGATGGATGGATGGATGGATGGATGGATGGATGGATGGATGGATGGATGGATGGATGGATGGATGGATGGATGGATGGATGGATGGATGGATGGATGGATGGATGGATGGATGGATGGATGGATGGATGGATGGATGGATGGATGGATGGATGGATGGATGGATGGATGGATGGATGGATGGATGGATGGATGGATGGATGGATGGATGGATGGATGGATGGATGGATGGATGGATGGATGGATGGATGGATGGATGGATGGATGGATGGATGGATGGATGGATGGATGGATGTATGTATGTATGTATGTATGTATGTATGTATGTATGTATGTATGTATGTATGTATGTATGTATGTATGTATGTATGTATGTATGTATGTATGTATGTATGTATGTATGTATGTATGTATGTATGTATGTATGTATGTATGTATGTATGTATGTATGTATGTATGTATGTATGTATGTATGTATGTATGTATGTATGTATGTATGTATGTATGTATGTATGTATGTATGTATGTATGTATGTATGTATGTATGTATGTATGTATGTATGTATGTATGTATGTATGTATGTATGTATGTATGTATGTATGTATGTATGTATGTATGTATGTATGTATGTATGTATGTATGTATGTATGTATGTATGTATGTATGTATGTATGTATGTATGTATGTATGTATGTATGTATGTATACTGCTGTATAAGGAAGGTGTTAATATCGCGAAAAAATCGAATCGCCAATTTTTCTTTAAATTTCATAACGAATAGTTCCAATGTCTGTCTGTCTGTATCTCTCTCTCTCTCTATTTTTTGCGAAAAAAACAAAAATCAGAATCGTCACGTGATGTGCAGAGCAATAAATAAATTAAGATGGCGACGGCTATACGACGCGTAACAAGCCGGTTTCCGATCATCGAAGCCAAAATGCGTCAGGCGCGGTCAGTACTTAGATGGGTGACCGGCCTTAAGTCTTGTCAGTCATAAAAGTGTTTTGTTTTTGGGTGTTTCAATTTTGAATGTATTAAATTTTGATTATTATTATTATTTAATTATGTAATTAATTCGGAAAATGCTGTGGTGTGCCCACACCAGATATTTTTTAGTTGATTGTTATTTTTCGAAAATTATAAACAATTTTTAAACGTGAGCGTACAAAGAATTGCGTTACTCAACGCGACGAGGATTGGGCAATTTAGAAATTCACCAGCTCGGTCTCGGATTGTACATGTGTGTATGTTTCAACCTATGTGTATATGAGTATGTGTGTGTGTGTGTTAAACAGTTTACAAAACCAGCTAGAATTTAAAACACAAGTGACACGAGCAATTTCAGCGTCCCATTTAAAGAAAAAGACAGAAATTGTGTGTATGTATGGCGTAATGGACACCTCTAATGCCCGCATAATTTCATTACGTGCCTAATTCAATCAACTAACGCAGTTTTTATACTTTCTGCTAGTCAGTTAGCACATTCAATTTTATAATCGTACTAGATTTACACTTTATATACAAAAGAAAGTAACATTTTCATTCTTCAAGATTTTGGGAAATATCATTACTTTCCTAACCAGTAGGAGGATTCGCTGTTGGTTCGGAAAGTAATGTAATAACTAGATTTATCATTTACAGGAAAAAAATACAAAACCATTTATTTTAAATACTAACATTAATAAATATAAGAGATACACAGATAATAGAAAAGACGAACCCTCAATACCCACAGTCCGAGGAGAAATCATATCCACAAACCTTGCAGAGGACGGAGGGAAGAATCCAATTATTTGTGTGTGTGTGTGTGTGTGTGTGTGTGTGTGTGTGTGTGTGTGTGCGCGCGCGTGTGTGCGTGTGTGTGTGTAAATATACAAGTAATTTTAAATTTATTATAATTACAATTGTTATGAGTATTAACAAAAAAATAAAAATAAAATATTAATGTTTTCAAAATAAATGGTTTTGTATTTTTTTTTTTCATGTAAATCATAAATCTAGTACTATTGCTTTCCGAGCCAATAGCGAATACCCTCACCTGTATCCGTTACTGGCTCGGAAAGTAATGATACCACCCTAAATCTTGAATGAAAATGTTACTTTCTTTTGTTAATACATATATAATGAATGTGTATTTTGCTGATTGTTACTTTTATTTGAACTTTGTATATACAATTTTGTTGTTGTTCTTGATGAGCATTGTATATTGAAGGGTTTTATATTTTTTGAGTTGTCATGCCAAATAAAGGTCATTTTTTAAATGTAATGTTCGCATTAAAGTTGTATTTATTGTTCAAGGCCATCAACCGAATTAATTATAAAAAATAGATAATCCAAAGGGGGGAGTAGATAGGTTGATAAATATAGAAAAAACTCAAACAAAAATAATTCTACGTGTATATAAACGAATATGATTTCCTATAAAGTGTAATACCTCAAGGTACTGCAAAAACATAATTAATTAGATGAAAAATTGTGAGTTGTTCTATTACATAAACTAAAAAAGACTTGTGATTTGTGAATGACGTCAAAAGCGGCCACTTTAAAGCGACCGCTCTCCTAGGAAACCATGGCTTAAAGCCTTGATTTCCTAGGAAGCGGTGTCGACAAAAGCGGCCGTATATTACGTCATTTTGACGTCACAGATTTCTTTTACGTATATTTCAATAAATCTGGTAATCCAGAGATCGGTATACTTCAAAATATTAGGAAAATGTCATGAATTATACTCGAATCTGGTGAGTTATTCAATTACATGTATTTAAAACGTATCTTGTAATGTGTAAAAGTCAAAAACAACCGTTTTATCTTGCTAGGAAACCAAAAGGACTTGGTTTATGTAAATATTTCATATAATATTTCGTGTTGTTATATGGGATATAACATAATTTTAAATTCATTCATATTCTCTGTTTAATAAATTATATACTCAAAAACTATTTTAAACCTTCAATTAACCGAACAAGCACAGTGCTCATTAAATTCCAATTATTTGCAAAACTTTCGTCTATTGAGCAACACGGGCCGCTGCCAAATTGCGGAATTTATTTATTTCTTTTGTTGGGCAACGCGCGGCGCTCGCAAATTCACCAAGATCTTGCCCAATTTATAACATTTACAATTCGATTATTGCGCGCCTGTCGCAACGGCCCAGCGAATAAGGCCACCAGCGGCTGTCCACATTATATCTCTCTTTTTTTTTCGACAACAACCACACACACACATGTGCAAGAATGCCGAGCCAGTTATGCACACAAACACGTTTCGCACACACGTTGTTGCGTAATTGGTGTGTATGTATGTGTGTGTGTTTTTTTTTCTCCAGTGATTCGGGGGAAACGACGCGAGGCCGGCCGTTTCCTGTTTTTGCTATCGGACATCCGATTGTGTGTTGCTAATTGTGTGTATGTGAAAATATATAGATTTTTTATATTGATGTTGCAAGAATATTATCAATTACATATTTGAATATTTGATTACTTGAATTATTAAATTATTAATTGCTTTTGAAATAACGCAGGGCGAATCTATGGCACGCGTGCCATAAGCGGGTCGTATGATAAAAATGCTAGCCATCCATTTCTTCGACAAATTTTTCATTTTATTTATTTATTTATAACTTCACCCAGCTCAGTGGACGAGTGGTTAGAGGCATCGTCCGTCTCGTACTGAGCATTGGCGAGCCAGAGTTCGATCCCCAGTGGGGAAGGAATTTTCGCGAATCACCTTTCACAGTTTTTCAGAGATTTTCTGTGAAGTTAAGGTAAATACCGGGTGATTAAACTCCTCTGAGCTTCTCCCATGACCGGCGGAAAAACCTCACGGCTGATAGCCCTACAAAGATAGAAGTTTTTTTTATAGCTTCTAGTATATTCATACAATATATACAAAGAAACAAAAAATGTGTCGTACTCAAGAGTTTCTTTTGTTAACTTTAAACTTATATCCAATTGAATGTTTAACAAAAATATTGGCACGTTCAATGGAATTATTAAAAAACAACGTCTATCTTCATAAGCCATTTGGCTTTTCCGCCGGTCAAGGGAGAAGCTCAGAGGAGTTTAATCACCCTGTTACTTCACAGAAAACCTCTGAAAAACTGTGAAAGGAGATTCGCGAAAATTCGCTGGGGATCGAACTCAGGCTCCCCAATGCTCAGTACGAGACTGACGACGTCTCTAACAACTCGGCCACTGAGCTGAGTCAGTTTTTTTTGAGCATTTCGCAAGCAAGCCGCAAGGTTTGCCATTCATAACGCAGAGAATGCTGATTCATCATTGATTTTATCTTGTATAATATTAAATAAAAATCATAAAAAATACCGCCCTCGATGGGATTCGAACCCGCGACCTCATATATGTGCAGTGACAGTACAAAAGTCATAACTGACAGGTCGGTCGGCTTCAAAACAATGTCTTTGTTTTTATTTTATAGGGATGTTGTAACTTGTTCTAGAAAATTATGTGTGAATTTCGTTTGTGTAGGTCAGGGGTGGCCAAACTTTTAATCACTGGCGGCAACCTGTTTTTAAATTATAGACGGGGCGGTCTACCAACATCATATGTATTGATCACTTAATACATATGATGTTGATAGACCGTCGCCTATAATTTAAAAAATAGGTTGCCCCAACAGTGATCAAAAACTTGGCCATCCCTGACCAATAAGAGTAGCAATTTAAATCCAAAATAAGTGTATTGTGTAATTTGTTTTAATTTGATCATTCGTTATGATTTGCAAGATGTTTATAGACAAAAAATCATTCTAAACTCTAATATAACATAATAATTAAATTGTTTAGCACAGGAATCGACAAATTTTTGAGGGGAATATCCCTCAAACGAATTTTATTTTGTTTCCTAGAGCCATACATTTCTTTTTATTATACATAATAATAATATATATTATTGTCACATTTAATGTCATTTGAGAATTCTGAGTCACGTACGGGATTATAAAATGTTGCCGACTTCTGGCCCCTAGCACATTAAGGCTCGGTTGTATAAAGTATTATCTAACTCTGGAGTTAATTTGCAAAATGTGATTCTAACCTCACTTTTGACAACTTTGACACATAATGCGACGTTGCCATATATAAACTGAGATACATAAGACCATGAAATGGAAAGATAAACCTTCATTGTAGTCATTATGGTTATGATTTGGAGTATGTTAAGTTATAAATGTGCAATTCTTACCTTCTAATTTCATTCCGACTTCTAAACATTTTTGGAACCTGCAAAACGGACACCGTTTTCGCTGCGTTTTGTCAATGTGACAGCTGCGTTCTGCGACGCACGTGTACACCTTCTTGTTCTGCACTGTCCGCTTGAAGAAGCCCTTGCAGGATTCACAGGTGAGAAGGCCGTAGTGGTACCCTGAGACCTTGTCCCCGCAGACGGGACAGAGCTCCTCGATGCCATCCTTACTGTCCATTTGCTCCCCGCCGGAGGAGGTGGTGATGGTGGTGACAGGGCCGGAGATCTGGTAGCCGCCGGGGCCCATGTCGACGCCTCCGAGATTTCCGCCCCCTGGCGAAAATAAATACGAGGCGTCTAAATTACTCATGCTGTGACCGAGCATCATGTTTTGTTGGTGATGTTGTTGCTGTTGCTGCTGCTGCTGCTGCTGCATGCCCATGTTTTGTTGTTGTTGGCAGTAGCCGCCGCCGCCACCGCTTAGGGGCGGCGAGCCGTACTGCGGGGGCATGGGGCTAGACGCCTGGTTGCCCACGGGGGAGTCCCCCGAGCTGGCGTTGAATGGGGACATGTTCAGCGAGAGCAGCGTCGAGTGGTTCTCCATGTCAAGTAACATTTCATAAATCACAGTAACGCGAAGTTTTTATCCCGACAAGTGAAACCAAAAATAAAACCACTCCAATAATAATAATAATAATAAATCGTCATAAGAAGAACAACAGCGTCATTATGGTTTGTTTCTTTCGTTTTGCACACACAATTATAATCCAATATCCGTGTAATCCAAGCACACTAGCACACACACACAACTTAAATACGGAGGGGGTTGAGGGTGGCGGCGACACACACGTGAAATATTCTTCGACACCTCCGGCGCGGCGGAGGCGAGAATCGTGACTGACCAGCGGCAAGCGAGCGCAGCGGCGACGAGGCTAGTCGCTCTCGGTTTGAGTGTGAACGCGTCGTCGGGCCGAACCCCTTCTGAACCGCACGGGGGTACAATGAAAAATGATTAGGAGCCCATGTAATAAGTGAAAGTGACTCGGGGACTGGTGACCCACTTTCCCATGAACCAGGTCTATGTTAGTGCTGTTGTGAAGTCATAGCAATACACACACACATACACATACATACACGCGCGCACATTACAACATCGCGCATGTGCGCGAGGGGGCCGCGGGGGGACTCGATGGCTGTTTCGGGGAAGGGGGGACCTGGCGGGGATGTCCCACTGACCCACTTTGGCGCGGCGCATCGCATCAAGAGAGCGCCGAGAGGCGCGCGCTGGGTCGCCCTTTACCTGCCGCAACAACCCTCGCACAAGATGCCATTTGTTGGGGGGGCCTCCCCAGATTTAGTATGAAAACAAAGAAAGTCTGACACGTGTTTCGGATTATTTAATGCTGCTTTTAAATTATTACTTTATTATTGGAAGTATGGGCAAAAAAAGATTTTTTTTGCACGAAAAATAATGGTATATAAATTCTACATTGATTATATGAGGCATTAAGATCAAAAATGATCAGTCCTCAAATTAAAAATCTATTTTTATGTTAGTACTAATAATAATCTCTATAATATAAAAACGAAAACAATGTTTTGAAGTCGACCAATCTCTCAATAAGTAGTTTTGTGCTACCCGTGCAAAAGTGTGGGTTGCAGGTTCGAATCCCACCCAGGGTGGTATTTTTTAAACATCTGGTGTCGACACACCATACGACTTTCCGAATTACATTGACATTGTTCACTTTTTTAACATTTTCGACATTATCAACTTACTTTTTTAAATTTTTTGACAAACATTTACTACTTTTTGAAAACACTGGACATTTTGACTTTTTGACATGATCTCATTTTGACATTTTCATAGTTTTACGCCTAATTATGCGCTGAAAATCGGGTTGATCCGGTTTTTTTCTCGTGTTAGTTAACCGATTTTGGTCAAATTTTCACTACATTGTCCCAGATAAGATTCTCACCTAATTTCTAAATTTGTTCGCAATCCGTTATACCATTTTCCCAGAATTTTGTTCAGAGACAGACATCTAGACAGAGAGACGAACATACTTACGTACACATACATGCATACATACACATACATACACATACATACATATACATACATACATACACATACATACACATACATACACATACATACACATACATACACATACATACACATACATACACATACATACACATACATACACTTACATACACATACATACACATACATACACATACATACACATACATACACATACATACACATACATACACATACATACACATACATACACATACATACATATACATACATATACATACATATACATACACATACATACACATACATACACATACATACACATACATACACATACATACACATACATACACATACATACACATACATACACATACATACACATACATACACATACATACACATACATACACATACATACACATACATACACATACATACACATACATACACATACATACACATACATACACATACATACACATACATACACATACATACACATACATACATACCCAAACACATATACATATACATATACACATACACATACACATACACATACACAAAACGTGTTTATTTCACTATTTTAGGCATGTACTGTATTAGTGAAAACATCTTCGCGTTTTCTAACTAAAATTGTGGAAATATGCGATAACTTTGAAGGGAAAAACGACTGAATAAGAAACATATTGTCGTCACGAACAAAATCAATTTTCTTTACGTTTTATGCATAAAATTGTCGAAATAAACACAATTTTTGGGATGTCTGTGTATGTGCATTTGTCTGTGAACAAAATTACAGGAAAACGGCAGAACGGATCACGACTAAATTTGGAAATCGAATTCTATCTGAGACAATCCAGTGAAAAAATGAGCAAAATCGGTCCTTTAACAGAGAAAAAAACTCGATAAAACGTATTTCCTGCGCACAATTGTGCGAGGCCGCTCAAAAAATGTAACGCACCGCCCAGCAATAACAAGTGACGTCATCGGCGTTTACTGTACTATACGTAAATCGCGTAGGGAATTAACGAAAATGGTCGCATGTTAAATACAGTAATGAAAATTAAAATGATAATGTAAAAATATGGGAAAATAAGTGAAAAATGTCAGTCGTGAGAAAGTGTGGAAGAATTAGGGAAAAAAATGTAACAATCGTGTCATAATGTATTCTAATGTAACAAACGTATCAAAAATGTGTCAAAACGTGCCAAAAAAGTGTGAAAATATGTCAAAACGTGTCAAAATTGTGGCAAAACGTGTCAAACGTGTCAAAAATTTGTCAAAATTTGTCAAATTGTATCAAAATATGTCAAAATTTGTCAAAAATGTGTCAGAACGTGTCAAAAATGTGTCAAAACATGTCAAAATATTTCAAAGCGTGTCAAAAATTTAATACATTAAAAATTAATGCTCTCTATTGCATTAATTTTTAATGTATTAAATTCATTGCAAGTGACTAGGTAAATATTTTTTTAACAATTTTATTCTAACCTCACTTTTGCCTACTTTGACAAATAATGCGACGTTGCCATATATAAACAGAGGTACATGAGGCTACGAAATGGACAGTTAACAACAATTTATGCAATATCTAGCAATATAATCACGGGTTATAATTACCTAGCCTTTATAAAACCGAGCCTTAAATATTAAATTCATCGTAATCATATCGCCTATTATTTTATTTTTTTTGCAAATGGCAAATCGAAAGCGCCAATAAAAACGGTTTAGGGGCTACAAGAGTTTCGTTTATAACTATACATGTGTGTGTGTGTGTGTGTATGAGAGAGAGTGCACAAGGCCGTCGGTGAAATATCACGCGGGTTTCGTCGTCGTCGCCGGGGAAGACCTTCGCGTCCTACATACCCACTGCACTAGACCTACTTCGCCGCATGATAACAGAGAAACATATCGGCCGACCCTGAGATGAATGGCAAAACATCAATTCACGCACAATTATATTCATCACGAGACTTTTATTATTAAGTAAAAATAACAACAACAACTACCAAATAATTTATAATATGGATATTAAAAATTATTTATTGAATGTAAATGTAAATAATATTATTATTACTAATAATAAATGTAACTTCTTGTTTTATTAGGTGAAATTTCTATTATTCGACGCGGTATGAAGAATTAATTTTGAAATGATATAATTTTTATTCGTGTTTTAAGATAGTTTTACATAAGTTTAATGAACATTATTTAAGAAAAATATTATTCTGGAAATATTTGTGCACTTGCTCTAACTTCAGTTTCATTTAGAAATGCCAATTGTACAACAGATAATGAATATATTAATTTTTACTATGTAAAAAACAAATATCAAAATTTAATAAAATCTATTTATACAAATACTTCAATTAAATATTGAATAAAAAAACATTAAAAAATTCCACCCTCGATCGGATTCTAATCTGCGATCGCCACTTTTATACTGACAACACAAAAGTCATAATTGAAAGGTCGGTCGGCTTCAATTTTATATTATAGGGATATCAGTATAAACCTATATTTAGGGTTGAAATTTGTTGCTTTGAAAAATATTTGAATCTCATATTCATTAAAACATTTTTTATAAATTAACAACAGCTCGTTAAATGTTATGTTCCGGGAAACATTTAATTTTCTTACGTTGCACAATACAGAATTTTACGATAAAAGTGTTTTAAAAAACGATTTTAATAATTTTATAGACATGAAATGATCTTTTAAAGATTAAATGATGAATATCGGCCACTGATACTAACAACGGTAAAAAATAAAAAAATAATAAAATATGTAAATGCAAATTCTCTAAAAATTTCACCCTCCGGTGGGAATCGAACCCACGTCTCTGGCTCCCACCGGAGGGTGAAATTTTTAGAGAATTTGCATTTACATATTTATAGCCTCATATTTGGCAATAATAACAGTCATATATATATATATATATATATATATATATATATATATATATATATATATATATATATATATATAAACAATCCTTATTGGACCGTCGACCCTTCCCAGGTATTTCCGCCTGTGTGTACATTATAGTTTATAGGTATAAAGTGATAAATTTTAAGATTTAAAGAAGCATTCTTTTTTGACTATCGTTAATACTTTATACTTATACTTATACATAAAAATTACAAAACCAAGCATCTAAAAATGTCCTAAAATGTAGCAATCATTATTAAAACCCTGCACCTATGTAGTAAATTAACAAAATGTCGATATGAAACAACTTGGAAAATAGCTCGTTCATTACTAGCACAATCATTTTCTCAGTGTACGTCACACAAAATTAGCTCAAGTGCAGTGGGTCACGTCGGGGTGTGGTGTATGCGCACCAAGATCGAAAACGGTTTTCCCATGTGTTTGGGGGCGGTGGCGGTGGCGGCTGCCGCGCTATTTCGCCTCCCCTCGGCGGATCGAGAACTCGGTCAGACCGAAACCATGTCAAGGCTGACCTCCCTCTCCCCGCGATCCGCCGCGATATTTTGGATAAAACTACGCACTTGTCCGTCCGCGCATGAATGGCGTGTGGGGGAGGCAGGGGGCCGGTTTTTTTTTTTAATAATCACGAATCGTTATACAATGTCGATAAAAACGCGATACTCGCATTACAATTATTGCAATGAACCTCTAATTAAAGTTAAGAAAAAGTGAAACTATCGTTTTTTTTTTGTTGATAATGAATAATTAGTTATAAATATAAATTAAGTATCATATGGTTTATCTTTTGTTTTATAGTAAAATTTAAGATTCCTTTAATTGGAATCAATTTATTTTATTTTAAGTTTCCTATGTATGTATATATGTCCGTCCGTCCGTCCGTCCGTCCGTCCGTCCGTCCGTCCGTCCGCCCGTCCGTCCGCCCGTCCGTCCGCCCGTCCGTCCATCCATCCATCCATCCATCCATCCATCCATCCATCCATCCATCCATCCATCCATCCATCCATCCATCCATCCATCCATCCATCCATCCATCCATCCATCCATCCATCCATCCATCCATCCATCCATCCATCCATCCATCCATCCATCCATCCATCCATCCATCCATCCATCCGTCCGTCCATCCATCCATCCGTCCGTCCGTCCGTCCCTCCGTCAAATAAGTCAAATAAGTCAAATAAGTCAAATAAGTCAAATAAGTCAAATAAGTCAAATAAGTCAAAAAAAGTCAAAAAAGTCTACGGTAAATTTAGTGTTTTGCGCTTTCCCGGCTTCTCCATTTCTCACAGCCTTTTCCATCAGCGCTATTATACCCGACATATTTTTCACAATGTTAAGAAGGAGGAAGAATTTCAAATAAAACCTTTCCTAACATACGACCAACACTACCATCCTCATAACGACCACTAATCGAATTCAATTGATCCCGTCTTAACTAAACTGGGACATGTATTACCTGATTAGGAGATAATAATGGAATTTATTTTTGCTGTTTATAACTAACTAAAAAACAAAAATAAATTCTATTATTATTTACTATATGAAAATACTATAATACTATTAAATAAAAAAAGTTCTTTCAGCAAATAATTTTGTACATTGCCGTTGTAATTTATTTCGATCGAATTGGTATCGACGCGCACGTGTCTGTTCGTGTTCTTATCGATTGGAATGCCAACGATATACCAACCGCAACATGAATTCAGAGGTATTTAAAACGAAACTGTCACACCTAATAATAATAAATAATAATAATAATATGTTTACAAAAAATGTAAATTTTGAACATACTAATTGATATTTCATTGTACAATTCGAATTACGGCTTCGTGTCCAAACCGCAATTAGGAAATTCTGGCTCTCTTTCTGCTGCCTGATGGCGAATTGTGTCATTCCGGCAATCAGTCACGGTGTGTGAGTGTCCTTGTCGCGGATACACACCACACACATACAATGTGATGAAAATAATAATGCTAAAATGGCCACGTGAAATTCATAACGAAACACGCAAACGGTTGAAACGAAAAAATAATATGGTTGCACGTTTTTTTTTTTTGTATCGTCTTGCGTGTTCCAGCCGACAGTACTGGAGAGTGGTATTGGCAGTGTGTGGGCGGACTTGAATGTTTCGCATTTGTAAATTATTGGCATAGCTCCGCCGGGAAAACTAGTTTGATTAATAAGCAATGCGCTAACCGTTTTATTATGAACGAAGCAACGGGACTTGTTGGATAACTACGATTTATTATTAAGTGACGAGGAATTAATTGTTGTTCGGGATTCTAAATTTATTCGCGAACAATTATTTCGTATTTACAGGCTCGTAACTAGGCAGGGGCAACAGGAGCATGTGCACAGGATCCAGAAAAAAGGGCCCCCCCAGAAAGATCACAGAAAAATCGACAAAATTGGCATATTATTAAAAAAATAAAAAGTTTAAGAACAATTAAAAAATATTACAATAATAAATATAAAGAGATTTTTTACCTGTTATATTTTAAACATATATTTTATTCCTTTTCAAATAAAGAGTTAATCTAAGGGAGTTATTATAAGTATTATTTAATTTAATTTAAATTTATTTATTATTTAAATTAATTTTGATTTATATATTATTTAATTTAATTTTAATTTATTTTTAATTTAATTTTTACTTATTAATTACTTAATTCAATTTTTATTTATTTATTATTAAATTTAATTTTAATTTATTTATTATTTAATTTAATTTTAATTTATTTTTAATTTAATTTAATTTAAGATTCGTAGAGTGTCTGTGTCTGGTGTTTTTTTCCGTTCGTCTGTCATTATTTATTATTTCATTTATTTTAATTTATTAATTATTATTTATTTATTATTTTATTCAATTTAAATTAATTTATTAATTATTATTTATTATTATTTTATTTAATTTAAATTTATTTATTATTTAATTTAATTTTAATTTATCTATAATTTAATTTAATTTTTATTTATTATTTATTATTTCATTTATTTTAATTTATTAATTATTATTTATTTATTATTTTATTTAATTTAAATTAATTTATTAATTATTATTTATTATTATTTAATTTAATTTAAATTTATTTATTATTTAATTTAATTTTAATTTATATATAATTTAATTTAATTTTTATTTATATAATATTATTATTTATTTTATTTGAATTTCAAATATAGCAATATACAATTTTATGAGCACACGAACGGTACCTGAATCTCCAATAAACGTTCAAATACAACTCGAAATGTTTGTAAATATTTACAGGCATTATAAATAGTATCTATTGATGATTTTATGGCTGTGCAGTTTGCATAGAAGCTGCCACCGTAAATTCGAAAGCGTTGACGTGCTCCCTTAACTGTAACTTTTTATACCTTATGTTGGGTTATAAAATTTCAAATAGAAAGTTTTGTAAATGAATATTTTGTACACATCAATATTTATGGTTCATCACTGTTTCGTATTATTAAATTATCTGGATGTAAAAATTTACATTGTAAAATAATGACATGACATCCACTGACAGCATGAAAGTCATAAATGACAGGTCGGTTGGCTTCAAAACATTGTCTTCGCTGTTTATATTATAGGAATTTTCATAAATTTTTTTCGAATTGCATATTTTCAATATTTAAAACTATTTTCAGGGTACAAACAAAGTTCGTCTACTACCTCAACCTCAACCTCAACTGGAAACATTGGTTGTATAATTAATTTCACTTGGGCCGCCTCTTGTATTATTTATATATGTAAAACCCTCCCGAATTGATTGATTTATTCATTCGTATTCATTCCGAGCGATTCGATAGACTTTCCGAGCGCTCCAGCGTGTCCGCCGCGAGGCTGGTGCGGCGCGGGGGGCCTGAGAATGGTGTCAGCTCGCCGTGTATACATAATGGGGGCCGTTACGTAACGTCCAGAGGCACGCATGGTCTTCACTTATGACATCACGCCGCGGCCGTAACAGGTCGAAATCGCGCACGAATTCGCTGCTCTTCGGCGACGTGAAAGCGTCCGCGGACCGGACGGACGGACGGAAAGATTCGCTTTTAACCTTTCTCACCGACTGAGAGCGAGAGGAGGAAAAGTGTTCGCGATTAGCTTAGGAACGCGTATTTTTTACCCACTTGCTATGTATCTGGATCGCGAGCGCGCCTGGTTATTTATGCATGCATGCCGCTGATCGATGCTGAACGCGTTTTGAAAAATGAATGTTCTGGTTTGAAACACACAAAACGGAATTTATTAGACATTTTGATTGTAGCAAAATAATCTTTTGTTCTATTAACCCTTTCGGCCCTTCCATTGGAATTTGTCACCATAACATTTACAGGCCTCTATTTACTGTGCCTATATGTTTGCTTTTAATCACTAGATTTCATTTCAACAAGGCATTTAAGGTATTCTAAAGAAAATCCATGCACAGTTTTTGAACAACTCGGTTTCTCAGTCGGTTTCTAAATTTGGATTTACTCCATTCAGTCGTTTTCCCGTAATTATGTTCACAGACAGACAGACAGACAGACAGACAGACATACATACATACATACAGACACATACACATACACATACACATATACATATATATATATATATATATATATACATATACATATACATATACATATACATATACATATACATATACATATACATATACATATACATATACATATACATATACATATACATATACATATACATATATTCATATACATATACATATACATATATTCATATACATATACATATACATATACATATACATATACATATATACATATACATATACATATACATATACATATACATATACATACACATACACATACACATACACATACACATACACATACATACACATACATACACATGCATACACATACATACACATACATACACATACATACACATACATACACATACATACACATATATACACATACACACACATTTTCCAAATATAATCTATATCCACTATTTAGTTAGTATTTTTTAGAAACGTAAAGAAAAGTCAAAATTAGCGGCTATAACAATATTTTTCTTTATACAGCAGTGCTGTATTCGTAAAGTAAATATCTGGTGTTGCCACCATATGACTTTTCGAATTACATCGAAATTTAGCACTTTAAAAATTTTGACTTTACGTTGACTTTATACACTTTAAATATTTTTTTTTAATTTTAAGTCATAAGAAAAACGAAATTTATTATTAAATTTAAGATTTTGCTCAAATTTTCACAGGGTCGTTCCAGCTCGAGTTGCCCATTTTCAAATTTGCTCGTGATCCGGAATTTTGTTTACAGACACACAGATAAATACACACACACATCACTCTAAAATAGCCTATTTCGATTATATTACTCAAGAAAAGACAAAATTAGCTGTAAGATTTTGTTCGCGACTGTTATATTTGGAAAGTAAATATACGTATCGAGAAATTTTTACAACTATTCTGCTTCTATATCTGGTAACTGACTCTGGTAACTGTCTCTGTGGTTTTTTTCTTTGGTCTTTCAGCGGTTTCTATAGCTCTTTCCACTCTAGTCTTTGTCACTCTAAATTGTGTATCTCTAATATCTGTTTCTCTGGTCTCTTGTTTCTCTAGAGAATTATTTTTATATTTATTTCTCATTATTTCTCTACAAAACAATTTAAATACATTCAATAATTTTATATTTCATTTAAAATGTATTTATAAAATTTTAAAAAAATTATGGTTTTATATAATGTACATAATATAAATCAAGGCATATATTTCGCGATAACAAGACCTTTTTTATACAACAGTGCTATATTTGGGAAATAATAATTCTATAATTATGGTGATATGTATGAAAAGTAATGTGAACTGGCCATACCAGATTTTATATATTTATGATAAAGCGCGAGCAAAAAAACGATGCGTCATAACAGCACTTCATCCGGCCGCCCGGTGAATCAGTCGCAAAATGAGTTGCAGTGGGCCCACGACGGTCGTGTTTAAAATGTAAACAATTTAATTAATAAGTTAGTTTTAATAGTGCGGACAGTGAATGTGAGTAGTGTACTTTGTGAGGAATTCGGTAAGTCACATTTTGTATTAATATTTAACCGGTCTGAGCGTTTTTGTGGTTTTTATGGCAGCGATTTATTTACTACTACAATGATTCATTTCAATTGCATAATTCATTCATCTCAACTCGTTTTTGGTGGAAAACTCTCTCCGTCAAGTATAACAGTACCATTTAAGGTACCTTTATTATATTAGTATAATAGTAGGTGAATAATTTTATAATAATTTCTGGGAGAAATAAAAAATGAAATAAAATCACGTGCATATTTGGGACATTAAATAAAAGGAATTGTGCATTAGGGGACAACAAATCATTCGGAAAATCGTATAGTGCCCACACATTTTTAAATACTGTGTATAAAAATAGTGACAGGTTAAGAGTTTTATTTATAACCTATTAAAATAAATGAAGAAAAAAACACACAAAAACTAGTTTACGAAACAATAAAAAAGACATCCAAATATTGTTGGCACTTTGCTCCTTTTTATGATCTAAGGTAGATACTCTCTACCTGTGTAGCAAGTAATTTATAATTGAGTCACGCGTCAACAGTCCGGACTCGTGTCTACCAAGAAATCTCAATTGTACCAACTCGCCCCCAATTGTTCAGGGGGATGCAGGGGACCTTGTGCCGGAGAGAAATCGACTTTTACACGGCCCATAAATTCGGTAGGTACCCGAGACCGGTGGGGGGCACGTCAAAATATTGAACAACAACAGCGCGTCCGGACAACAAAGAGTGCCCGCTGCCGTCCCGGCCCCCGCGCCGCACGTCCGCAACGTTTCACGAGTTACGCGTAACGTAATGAGTTTGAGCAATTACCTGTGAGATTTACTGGCCGCCGTGTCCTTGACACACTTTGAAATCAACTGGTTGCCGCGAGCGCGCTCAGCCGCGCGGAAAGTGAGAGCTCGTTTTTACAGAAAACGCGAGACGACCACGACGCGGCACGAAGTGGAATTGCAACTTGTAATAAGAAATATAAAATGTAGTAACGTTTTATTAACTAGTATTCAGAAGAATACAGATGTAATGTATTATGAGTAGTATTAAAGATGGGGGTAGGTTTTTGAGAGATCACTATGCATATAGTCAGGGCTGTAAGTATGGAAGGGACATGTGCTCAGGGTACAAACGTAAGCCTTAGAAAGACCACAAAAATTTAAATACAATTAAATATTATCAATTATCAGAACAATTAAAAACAATAATAATAACAAATTTATAAAGAGTTTTAATCATATATTTTATTGCTTTTTAAATAACGAGTTAATCTGAAGGAATTAAATTCAGTGGCTCATATAGGGGGACCAGGGAGGGCGTCCTGGGGTGCAATTTTTGACTAATCGCTATTACCATACGCTATAATGCGAATATGTTTCATAGTACTGAACTAATATAATTAATTCAAAAATAATGTCAAAACATAACTACTGTCTAGCTACCAGTTCTTTCAAAAATAAACTGCACCTTTCACGAAGTGAAGGGTCACAAATGGACACCACTCGCAATAATAGCGAAGGGCTATCGATGGGTATATTTATAGTGATCGCTCAAAAATCCACCCCCAGGTCTTAAAAAAAACAAAAAAATGCATGTACATTTAAAAATTGTTCGTAGAAATCAGTGGAAATAAACTTCACTTATAAAGGCACCTTACACGATCAATAATATTGTCAATATTTTCGAATAATGACAGTATTACAGTACGATAATATGTTTAAAATATTCATTATTCTAAAATATTGACAATGTCACTTATCGTGCAAGGTATAGTAACGATGGAATGAAAAGAATACTGATGTTTATCCTGAAAATTGATTACTTGATAAATATAAAAGGAGGATTGAAGCAAATACTGACAGTACTAGGACTGACAGTATTATTGACCGTGTAAAAACGTAAATTAATACCATCAGCCGTGGCTTTTGATTGCTTTTGGTTGGTGGGCCATCATGGACTCATGGCTAGTTAATATTTTGGAGATAACGAATTTGTTAATTATAAATTAATTATGAATTGTCTATATATCATATATTAATTCTAAGCAATTTGTCAAATTAATATCAATATCCGTGGATTTGGTTGCTTGGTAACAAGTCGGTCGGCCATCATGGATTCATGGCTAGTTGATATTTTAGAGATGATTACAACTTTATTTCTAAAATATATAAACTAGCCATGAATTCATGATGGCCGACCGACATGTTACCTAGCAACCAAATCCACGGATATTGATATTAATTTGACAAATTGCTTAGAATTAATATATGATATATAAACAATTCATAATTAAAATATTGGATTGTTAAGGCGTCTACTTTGTGATAATTCATTTTAAAGGATAAATAAAATGATTTTTTACTTTTTTATCACACTTCAATTACACTTTGCAACTAGTTTTGGTTAAGCTCTAGCCATTTTTGAGCTCTTCCGATGACTGAAGAAATTGCAATCGGCGATCGGTTACATAAATAAATAAATTTCTTCAGTTATCGGAGGAGCTTTAAAATGGCTAGAGCTTAGCCGAAATTAGTTGCAAAGTGTTTCAGTTACACTTTGCAACTGTGATAAAAAAACAAAATAAAAAAAATCGTTTTTTTTATTCTTAAATCATAATTAACTTATAAATAACAAATTCGTTATCTCTAAAATATCAACTTCACTTATAAAAACGTAGATATTTTGAAGCTGTACCGTCTGGTCAGTTATGATTTTTGTGCTGTACAAAAATAGGGGTCGCAGGTTCGAATTCCAATGTAGATGGTATTTTTATGTTTTTTTTTTCAATATTAAACTGAATTATTAAGTGTTTTGAATTAATAGCAATCATTTACGTGGGGATTTGTTTTTTAAGGTATAAAAAATTATTATGTTCATTATCAAACAACACCCGTTGGAAATTGGAAATTTCACCTATTAAGTAAATACTCGTTAATCTTTCCCGAGTGTTCTACCTAGGTACAAAATTATTTACTAAATAAATTGCAATATATAATTCACTCAATCGCCACTGAATAACTGTAGTCTTGTGACATTTCGAAAAACGCCACGGCACGCTTACAACACATTCATAACTACCGCTGTAAAATAATAACCGGACTTGTGACACGCGCCGTGCTCCTGCTGCTGCTGCTGTTCGCAGCAGGAAAAATCGTTTACAACAACACACGCCCCGGTTCAAAAACAAACACGTGAATAATTGCACCACGACGCGTTTGGTAAAAAAAATAAAAATATTTTTAATAAATTGTTTTGTCAAACACACGGGATGTTATTCATTCACAAAACATTTTGTTTTTATATTACGTTGCAATTGGATAACATCTGAGGCGGTTGATTAGCACATGTTTTGAGTATTATGAAATTGATTTCAGGTGAACGATTTGACACTAAATGCTTGAGAGGATTTATATCTGAATGTTCGTGGATAAACTACAAATATTTAATAACTACTGTCTGTATTTACCAATATCACATATAAATTTTATAGGTCCATACACTATTGAATAAAAAAATTAAAATCGGCATTATGACAGAAATTTCCATACCAAAAATTTTTTCATACCATGTTACGTGATATAATATCTACATGCGGAATTATTTTGTCAAATATAGAGTAGTTTTCCCAAAATTAGGCTAACTATTTGTAATAGGATTATTAGAAATAATCGCAAATGTAAAATTAATACCATCAGCCGTAGTCTTTTGGTTGCTAGGTAACATGTTGGTCAGCCATCATGTACTCATGGCTAGTTAATATTTTGGAGATAACGAATTTGTTACTTATAAATTAATTATGAATTGTTTATATATCATATTTTAATTATAAGCAATTTGTCAAATTAATATCAATATCCGTGGATTTGGTTGCTAGGTAACATGTCGGTCGGCCATCATGGACTCTTGGCTGGTGGATATTTCTGAAAGAAAGTTCTACTCATCTCTAAATTATCAACTAGCCATGAATCCATGATGGCCGACTGACTTGTTAAATAGCAACCAAATCCAATGATATTGATATTAATTTGACAAATTGCTAGAATTAAAATATGATATATAAATAATTCATAATTAATTTATAAATAATAAATTCGTTATCTCCAAAATATCAACCAGCCATGAGTCCATGATGGCCGCCCGACGTGTTACCTAGCAACCAAAGCCACGCATACTTATATTAATTATTTCTACGGCCACCTACAATATTTCGGCCGGCCATCATGGATTCATGGCTAGTTAATATTTGAGAGATGCGTAGAAATTTGTTTCTAAAATATCAACTAGCCATGAATTCATGATGGCCGACTGACTTGTTACCTAGCAACCAAATCCAAGGATATTGATATTAATTTGACACATTGCTAGAAATAAAATATGATATATAAACAATTCATAATTAATTTATAAATAACAAATTCGTTACGACAAAAAGTTAAAATACAATGTATTAAATGACTAACAGTAATCATAATCATTTTCTGCAGTCAGAGAGCTTTGTGTTTGCGATATGACTATTGTATATAAATTTTAAAAAAATATTAGATGAAATCAATCATGAATAAATTTTTATTATGTAAAAACCAAAACTTTACTTAAAACATTACTATTAATTCAGAACATTTAATACCCTAATTAGATATTGAATACAAAAAATATATAAAAAATGCTAGCCTCGATGAGATTCGAACCTGCGACCTCCAATGTCAGCACAAAAAAGTCATAGTCGGCTTCAAAACATTGTCTTTGGTTTTATATAATAGGGTTACTGTTTTTATTTCAAAAATAATATATATATATATATATAATTTTTTCAAATAAAAACAGTAACCATATAATATAAAACCGGCACAGAGTACTACACTTAAGTGATCTGAGATCGGGATGGTTACTTCATATAAAACGGAAGACAGTGTTTTTTATATATATTATCTAGTTGCCTTTTACCTTTCAGTGTAGGCTAAATAAGAAAAATCTAAATCTAATAAGAAAACATACGGAAATCATATTCTCAAACAGGATCAGACACATGATCCTGTTTGAGAAATATAAAATAATAACATTTTCCACTATTTTGTGACTGAATAACAAGATTTTTAATATAGTTGTTGACAAAACTTTTCTATTTTATATGTAAATTATAATCGCCATATCCGTTGCGTTTCTCTCGGCGCGCTTACGCAATAAACATAATTTTCCCGTTCGGAAATTGCGGGTCCGCTTCTCGGAACTCTGGCTTTGTGTGCCATCGCTGCGTTGGATCTGCAGCGTTTTAATGAAAAGGGAAAACAACGGTGTCAGGGTCGGGATCTGCGCGATTATCTTATCTGGCGCGACCCCAATACACTCGACGAGTGTGAGGGAAATTCAGTTTTCCGAATGACTTGGTAATTAATGGGGGAGCAGCATTTTTTTATTATTATTACAGAAATGAGTGATTGTGTGTAATAATCTGCGGTATTTCATGCGCGCGCGCGCGAGAGCGTTTATTGCGAAACGAAATGAAACTAAAAGTGGTGTCAATGTCAGTGGGTAAGTGGGTCAGTGGGACGCGGCGCTGCGTGCCACGCGAAACAGCTGGGGGAGAGTGAGATGGGAATTGTTGTTTGTTTATTGATAACAACACTAGCAAGTCAGATTAAAACTGTTATTTGCATTTTTAATTATTTCAAACAAATTATTTTTGTGCAGGTATTTTCTGAAAAGAAATATAGTACAAATATGGTATCCGTAACAAGTATGCTGTGTATTATTTACTCTTCTTGAATTCAAATTAAATTAATTTTTAAATATAACATAATTAGGATTGTTTTGTTATTGAATTAAAAAATTATACCTATAACCCAGCAGATTTTTGAAGATGTCTGTGTGTGCAAGTGCCCGTCCGTCTGTCTGTCTGTGAACAAAATTCTGAATCTGAATTTTCCTAGTTTCGGATTCAGAATTTTGTTCACAAACAGACAGACGGACGAGCACAAGTCTTCAAATTTTGAAGTTACAACAACATTTTCTGTTTTTTTTTTAAATCATATGATACTAGCTAGTAAATTAATTTTTCTGTCGTTGCAAACGTGAGAAATTCAACAAGTCTATTTAAAAAAGCAGGTATTCGCAGTTAGTAAACATGAACTTACCCGTGATAACTCAAAAAATCAAATCAAAAATAAATAACGACCCTTAAAAGTCATATACGAAAATTGGTGTTAAAATATACAGTAGTGTTTCGGAAAATGTCACACCAAAATTTTAGTTCAGGGCAAGATATCATTGTTCTATTATTCTAACTTCAGTTTCGAGCACTACTCCAAAAAACTCTATTGCATTATCTGTACACAATGCGTATGTATGTCATTTCTGATAATAAAAAAAAACAGCACTTGTCGTTTTCATTTTACCAAATCCCATTATCATGTTATTGAATGAGTCATTTAAAGAGAAACTTCCCACGAATCCCGATTGCGAAAATGCGCGCCACACGCAACATTGTGAAACCCCCTCGGTGCCGACCCTGGCTCTCGCACATTGTGCGTTTCGGAACAATCGAAATTCTCTCGCTCGCTCGAAAAACGCTGAAAAAAATTACGCAATCACGGTGTGCGCACCAACGAAACCATCTTTGGCAGTCGAAGAGTTGATTCGCTCAACAAAATAAAATATTTAAAAAAATATATATAAATGGTGAGGCGAGGCCGCGCAAGGTGCGCGAAAAGCGCGGCGAAACCGAGTCAAGGGAACGCGAAGAAAACGGGTCAATGCGACCCACTGACACATTACACTAGACCTACATTTTCGAACATATTACAAAATGTGCGCCGTTCGTATTCGAATTTTTAAATATCGATGACGGCGATAAGATAGAATTACGCTCTTTAATAATTCAGAGCTGGAATTATTTGGGTCAATTGCGCTCTCCTGATGCGACTGCGGGCGGGCTTATTGGGGGCGCGTGCTCGATACGGACAAGATAAAAATACAAATGATACACAATAAAATGTATTGTGTAAATATTTACAAAATACATTGTTTATACAATTTAATGCGTTTATAATGGGTCAACTGATGAAAAGAAAAAAAAATTGTAGCTTATTTTTAAGGTCGAATAGATAAAATGTTATATAAAATAACATTCTATTATAATACGAAATATCGAGAATAAAATTTAATAAAATTAAAACAAAATTTCGTGTGATTATCAAGGATACATTCGACTTGTAGTCGGCTCTAGTTATTTTTTCCACGTTTGAAAATCAACCATATGATACAACTTTCATTAAAACAATTTTTGCCTCACGGCTGATCCAGGTATTTACCTTAAACTTAAAAAGTCCTTTATTTGGCATATTCGAATCACCCTTCGTATTTAATAAATTCCCTCCAATAAACAATACTTTCACACAAAAAAAGAAAATATATTAATTAACATAACAATAACTTAACTTCATAGAAAACATCTAAAAACTGTAAAAGATGATTCGCGAAAATTCGCTCTGATGGGGTTCGAATTCAAGCTTTCCAATGCTCAGTACGAGACGATGTTTGTAATAATTCGGCCACTGAGCTGGGTGATTTAATATATATTATAACAAAAAGATTTTCTGTTTATCAGTTGACTGTATTGAGTTGAGTGTTGTCTGTGTACAATTTGAGAACAATCGATGAACATATTGAAATCATAGAAAAATATATGTATAGTTAGAAACGTCTTGATATTGGAAAATAAGGCTATTGCGAATGTAGGCCGGTGTGATAAGCCGCACATAATGGGCATACGAGTATTTCAGTATTTACACAAATGCATTAATTACGTGGCAAAAGAACGAGATGGAGAGCCGCAATTAAGCGCCGTGAAGCAATCACCGGTGCCGGCATTTGCATTTTTATGTGCACATAAGGGTGTTGGAAGGGGAATTCTGTCGCTTTATTCATAAAACCATATTTCTATAAGGTATGATGGAAAAACAGAGAAAGAGAGAGCGAGAGAGACTCGTTATTGCGTGCATTGCGCAACACGCGAATTAATTAAATTATTATTCACCGACGAGATTAATACAGCGAGCTATTTTTAAATAATGCGGCTCGAAACCGGGTCACCCGATTCAACTCGGTTTATATAGTTTAAGTGCAGTGGGTCAGCGTCGCGGCGCTGCTGCTATATCTCTTTCAGCCAACCCTCCCCCCTGCCGTGACTGTTGTGGCAACTTTCAAGTCAAGTCAAAACTGACCTAAATAAATGTTTACAACTCCTGGAATTTACCTGAACACAGAGAAAAAAAAACACGGCAAGCGACAATGTTGTAAATCAAATTTTAAGGCGTTTCGAAAATTTGTCATGGCTGAAAGGATATTGGGGACGTGCGCGCGCGCGCCCATACGCTGCAGGTGTAATTAATGCAAATAATGTCGGAACGTTTTTTTTTTGTAACTCTCGGTGCAGATTGAAATAGAAGAGCTGGTGCGTGACCAATGCGCAGATTGTAAATGTTTTAACTTTACTGGAGGGGCCTACGTATTATTGTCTCTGTACCTTTAGGATGAGAATGTAGCATGAATACTTTTCGATGGCATTGTCTCAAAAAGTAACAGAGCTAATAAAAATAATATATATATATATATATATATATTATTATTTTTATTAGCTGTTACTTTTTGAGACAATGCCATCGAAAAGTATTCATGATACATTCTCTTCCTAAAGGTACAGACAACAATACACATATATATATATATATATATATATATATATATATATATATATATATATATATATATATATATATATACCATAATTAATAATTTGTATGTTGTATATTTTGTCTTCTTATAAAAATTGGCTACGGCACGCACTATTCCCAAACAGTCACCCATCCAAGTACTAACCGCGTATGACATATGTTGGCTTCGATGATCGAACAATAACGAGATACGCATATACACATATACTACGCATAACGCGTAGCAGCCATCTTTATTTGTTGTCACGTGACTGTTTTTGTTTTTGATTTATCGCAAAATTAATTAATTTGTTAATAATTAATTAATAAAACTTATTCAGAATTAAATTTAAATGTATATTTATATAATTTTTTTTAATATTAATTGTTTTTGGATATTAGTATCTGAGGTATGGTTAATGTAACAATAAAATAAATAAATCCGAACCATATTACTCATAAATATTATATGTACACCATTTGACTTAGATTTAATAACAAATGTACATGCATCAGACTTTTTTATCGCAAAAAAACACACACATGCGGCTGATTTATGTTATCGTCTTATGCCACTCTTCTTTTCCTGCTGGTGCGCAAACTAAATAAACGCGCGAATTAAACGGATCGGGCCGCTATGTTTGGCCGGCGCGCGATAATAACTCCACCAGAGCAGCAGGAACTGGGTCACCTAATTCTGCCGAGAGATACGCCCCGACCTATATATTGCATGGGGCCGCCGCGAACGGACGGACGCGTCCATGTCGAAGACGGAGATTTACGAGGCACGAAGAAATACGGCAAGAGATAAGAGTGAATTATGATAAATAAATCATATATTAAGGTTTTTATTCAAAAAAATGTACAGAGAAAATATACAGCAGAAGTAGAGTGCACAGTCAATTTTAGTTGATAGCTTGCAATGTCTTAACTACTTGAGATAGATACGTGTGTTTGAACATATATCTACGAATGAATATCTTTTATTGAAACACAATGTATAAATATTAAGGTGGCTCAAAAAAACCGACTATTTTTGTTTCACTTTCGATACAAAAAAAAAATTTTTAGGCACAATAGAAAATTCTCTCTAAAGACGAGCTCTTAATACTTATAGGAAGGAGGACCTTCCTATTAATATTAATCATCACAGTTTTTCAGTTTTATATCAGTCCCAAACGAAAAAAAAATATATCTCGCTATTCATTGAATATACAGTAATTCTCCACACATATTCTTATAGGAAATTGAATGCTATATAAAAAAGTATTCTTATCATATTTTCGTTTATTTAACCAATTAAAAGATATTGATGCTCAAAGTTTGCAAAATTTAAGTAAACTAAAATTTCGCTTCTTTATTTTATAACTCACTAAATACTAGGGTAGTTCTGGCCTAGTATGGTCAGCATTGGCAACTCCTCACCCGCCAGAGTTTTGCAGCTTGCACGCAAAATTGACTGGTGGGACGAGTGAGCAGCCTTAAAGGGAGGTTTCACAATGGGCCTATCTTGAGGCCTAAGTGTCTGTGGCTATGCTACCCTCCAGTCAACTATCCAGAACAGGGAGTGTGGGATGGACAATACATATTTTTGTAGGAAATTAACTGATCTTCAAAAATTGTTTACATTGTTAAATCGATTCCTGTGAGCGTTTAGGAGATATTTGTAGCCAAAGTTCAAAAAATGCATACTGAGAGTTATAGCAGCATTTTATTATGAAATATGTTGAGATAGCCATGGAAAACAAATGCTTAAACAATTGCAGCATTACTTAACTTTTTGTGAGACGTCATACGATCTATTTGTATGCTTTTTCTCAAAATATTACCAAACGGTAATATTGTGCGCCCTGCTTTTTCTTCTATTTTTAACTTCTTGCAACTATCGCGTTGGTTTTGTTTCCATTTGATGAACAACACTGTTAATAATAAAAATATTTCTCACGACATGCATTGGCAGAAACAAAAGTCATAAATGACAGGTTGGTTTGCTTCAAAACATTGTCTTCATTTTTATATTATAGGAACGTTCCCTCCGAAATGATTCTCAAACATGATATTGTGCACTTAATTCCATTTAGAAATGCTCACTGTACATCGAATAAAAATAGTTTATTATTATTAGTACTATCACCCCGTATATTTTTATATGTATTATTTTAAAATTTAGAATGTTTTAAATTGTCCTACTTGACTAAAAATAAATCCTGTAAGTAGGAAATTGTAATAAGGTTACTAATTTAATTTCAAAATTTAATAAATAAAGTATTATTTCTATTAGATAATGTAACTAATATAAATTTTTAATATTGGTTATACGAACAGTATTTTATTTAAAAAAAAGAAATATTATGGTTATATAAATTTATATCACGTTTTAAGTTTGCAAACATGAATCTTTATATATAGAATGTATTTACTACGATGGTTGTGGACGAAAATAAAAAATCCTTGAATCGTCTGGATTTATGTCACACATACGACGACGCATAGCAGTAGTAGTAGTAGTATCATTGCCACTGGGTCAGTATGCCAGCACATATTTTTATGACTAGTATTTACATTTTACATACACCTCAAAGGGAGCGAGGCATGTTCATTTATTAATAATACAACATATTTTTTATTCTCCTTGAGTCACAGAGATTGGACGAGCCGTGGCCTAAATTACCGGACGCTGCACGCTTATATAATCATCAGTTTATTATTTCCGATTTCGATCGTTACCATATGCTATTTTTAACGTCTATATACACGATATTTACTATTATAGCTCAATATATAGAGTACTACAATGAAATTATTATCTATTATAATTATACTAGATGAAATTCCCGTCATTAGATAGGGTATGATGATTTAATTTTCAAATGACAACTATTTCAGAAAACGTCTGAAACAACCTACTGTATTTTGAATAGTTGGATAGTTTATTGGAAGGGTAGCATAGCTACAGACACTTAGGCCTCAAAATGGGACCATTGCGAAAGACCTACTGTATTAAATCATCAGCCAATTATCAAATTGCTATCATTTTATCAGTTGGTAAAGTCCTGGTTTCCTAGCAAGCGGTATCGATAAAAAGGCCGTTTTTGACGTCATTTACACATTACAAGATACGTTTTAAGTACATGTAATTGAATAACTCACCAGATTCTAGTGTAATTCATGACATTTTCCCAATATTTTGAAGTATACCGCTCTCTGAATTACCAATTTATTTAAATATCCATAAAAAAAATGTGTGACGTCAAAATGACGTGAAATACGTGCCGCTTTTGTCGACACCGCTTCCTAGGAAACCAAGGTTTAAATGAAGAGTTTAATCGTCCTTAAAATAACTTCTATCTTTTTAGGACTATCAGCCATGAGGCTTTTCCGCCGGCCAAAGGAGAAGATCAGAGGACTTTAATCACGCTTAGCTTCACAGAAAAACTGTGAAAGGAATCATTCTTAATTTCGCAGAAAATCACCACCAATTTTTTGTTTAATTGGTGGTGATTTTCTGCGAAATTAAGAATGATTCCTTTCACAGTTTTTCAGAGTTTTTCTGTGAAGCTAAGCGTGATTAAACTCCTCTGATCTTCTCCCTTGTCCGGCGAAAAAGCCTCACAGCTGTTAATAATTTATTTAAAAAATTATTTTCTCGCCATAATTATTAACGATCGTTTTTTTTTGCTATACGTAATCCCCGATGCGTGGTCTCATCGCGTTGCATAATTGTCTGCGGTGGTGAAAGTGAGATGCGTAAAATTTCACTTTCTTCGAGACGCAAAAAGCGCCTACGGTGCGTGACGGTCGCCGCGTATGGGGATTTCAATCGGCCCAGTGACACACTGACACACTAACCGTGGTACCACTTTCGATTTCATTATTGCACCTCGTTATTATGCAATGGCGAATAAAAAAAAAACGTGTGGTGATATCACACTGGCTGGCGACCGAATATGGATAGTTAAAGTTTTAAAATAAAATTAAACCACAACTGGAAATATAGTGAATCATGTTTTATTAGTTAAAAAGTTTTAAATTTAAATTTTCTAGAGTAGTCGTAGCGTTGCAAAAAAAAAATATATAATGCCGATATCAAATAAAGTAAAGTATATATTTGTCATTTTCTATAACAGGATGTATGTATATATAAAGTTTCTGTGAAGTTAAGGTGATTAAACACCTCAGAGCTTCTCCCTTGACCGGCGGAAAGATAGAAGTTTTTTTATAAATATCATCACAATTATTTTGTTGACAATAGCTGTATATATTGAGCTGAAATAAATTACATTACAGTACAATTAAGAAATGATATAATTCATAATTATGTATTTTCTATTGATTTTGAGTAGGATAATTTATTTATTTATTTATTTCCCAACAGGACAAGCCCAAAAAGGGGAAATTTCTCATTAATGATACAAATAAGAACTAAGACTAAGAACAAAAATTTAAAAAAATAATATAATTTTAAAGGTAGTTTTCACTAAAAATCTCTAGTTGAAATTGGTGTGTGGATAGTAATGTAACATTAATACATACAATTTTGCTGTAGTATAGTAAAACATTAGTTTTTTCACAACATTACAATACTTCGTATACGAATACGAATTGAAACGAAGTATTGTAATCGTGTGAAAAAAAAATCGACCAATCGATCCCCACGTTTTTGTACTAACAGCAATAGAAGTGGCATTTTCTTTTGGATCTAGTATTTTTTTTTTTGCAATTACTAATTGATGTTTCTAAATGCTGTCGGTATTCGAAAAGCCGCCGTGGATGACTTGCAGGAGCACCTGCCGCGGTGCTATTTTAAAACTAGGCCAGGGTGACCGCGGCGGTCACGTGGCGGTCGGCAGGGGCCCCACAGCCGCTCGATAATTAAGCAAGAAACACAAAAAACGAGATTTCGCGTGTTACATCGTTAGGGATGAGCACAGACAGGTGGTGGGCGAGGGCTAGCATACCATCACCTGCCTACAAATTACGTTTAAATAAAAAACAAATAAAAGTTTAAAGTCTTACTTAAAAGATTGCTAGATTGAAAAATTCTCATTAAAAAAAATCTAAAAAAAACTTCTATCTTCTATCAAAGTAAGGCTTTTCCACCTCTTAGCAATCTATATATCCAGATTTTGATCTTATTAGATCTCGTCAGTGTAGCTCAGCTAGTAAGATAAATTCACACAATATCTCGAGTGGTTATATACAAAAATAATACAACTACCCCCTTACGCTCCCAATTCTCAGTACGAGACGGAATAAAACTATTATATATTATAGTATTTCGCACAAATAGGCGTCTCTAACCACCAAGTCTAGAGTTAGGGGTATTAAAACTGTATTTATACACGATTCATGATATTATCTTGATGCGAATCGCGATAAAATCTAAAACTTTTCGGCCTACAATCTGGTCCACGGAATTTGTTTACATTCGAAGTGTGTGATAAAAAAAAATTGTAATAGCGATGACGATTATGAGGCGACTCCGCCTTCACTCGCATAGGCCCCCCCACATGTATGCATGTACACGCACATACACATATTCACACCGGTTGACACACTGACCTACTAAACTCACTCTTACTTTTTAAACAAGATCGAAATTGGAAGCGCCCAATATGGAATTGGACGCGTTTTAAACGAATTAAAATAACGTGCATGGCATGGCAGATTTCAAAAGTTAGTCATACAAGAAAATTTCATAATATTTTTTATACTTAATCATATGAACTAGGCTATTAAGGGAAGTAAGCCAATAGTCTAAAGGTCGTTTTAGACAAGACAATTTCTTAACTCAAAAGTTGTTCAAGAAATTAATTCATATATCCTAATGCCATACAATTTGTTCTTGACAAATAGAACGCGTTATATTTTTCCATTCAATCTACCATCCAATTCAATATTTTAAATAATTTGGTATATGATACAAGACAATTTAGATTGTCTCGCGTCTTGACTAACTTTTGAGTCAGAAATTGTCTTGTCTAAAACGACCTTAAGATGGAACTACTTCCAGGATTCTTAAGGTGAAAAAAGAAAGCCGAAGGGTCACTACAGGGAAACATCTGTATAATGTAAAATAGAAACGTATAATAATTATAAAAATTGTAAATTATATTATATATTTAATACATATATATATATATATATATATATATATATATATATATATATATATATAATTATATTGTATTAATAAAAAATAAAATATACTTAGTAAAGAGGATTTACACAAATTAGATTACAATACCTTATCCATACGTATATTGTCAGTATTGTAATCTAAAATTTGTATATTAATTGTCCAGTCGAATTAGAATTTGCATAAACAAAATTCCTGCTTGATATTTTATTGCACACTAGTATCGAAAAGAATCAATAGAATTATAATATCCAGAAACGAATTCATAAAACCTTGAATGAATGGTGTGATATGAAGACTAATGTAAAAAATTCAAAACTATGATGAGAAGGACCTTTCTATTAATATTAAGAGCTCATCTTTGGAGAAAAATTCAAAAGGTGCCTAGCAATCAATTTTTCAGTATGGAAACTGAATTTTTTGTTGTTTTTTGACCAACCCTACTGTATATGATATTTTATTTATGTTCTTCAGTTGTAATGAGTCACCCTATATATGTATATATATGTAAAACTGTGTAAAAAGTGGTTTATTTTTGTATTTATATCCATATCATTTTTTAACAATCTACACCCTTATATAATCATATAATTATCTACTAAAATTATTATAGTGAATTTATATATTCATATTCCATTCAGGGTCTTTGTTCATAAATAAGCATTGTGCTGGAAGAACAAAGGACTATGATGACACATTTTTATTTTCGGTAATATATTTTCCTATTTGCGAAACGCTCGCGCAGTAGATTTAAATGAAACGCGGATTGTTGGTTGCTAAACACACGTCTGGCGCGCAACACAAGCAAATAATTCAAGCAATTCTACGGGTCGCTTGGCTGTGAGCGACATCTTCCAACGTCACACCGAACCCCCAAAGGTTTATTCGCGTACCGCGGAAAGAGAGGTCTCCCGCGACAATGGAGTTTCGGATTTATTTGTTTAAAACATTAAGAAGTAAAAACATAAACGCCTCATAGATATCCACCAAAAACGAACTTACATCAGATAGTAACCACATGGGAAATTGTATTGTCAAATATACAGTAGTTTCTATATTTATATTTATTATTAATCAACAAATAACGTAAATCTAGATATATCGCTGACGAAAAGTTTTAAATCACATAAGTGAGGGTAGCGAGTTCGAATCCCTTGAGAGTAATATTTTTTATATTTTTCATTCAATATTTATGAATGAAAAATCTAAAAATATTACCCTCAAAGGATTCGAACCTGCGACCCCCACTTATGTGTTTTAAAACTTGTGGTCATCGATATATCTAGATTTAGTGGAGGTTGCGGGTTCGAATCCCACCGAGAGTAATTTTTTTAAATTTTTCATTCATAAATATTGAATAAATAATATAAAAAATATTACCCTTGGTGGGATTCGAACCCGCAACCCCCACTAAATCTAGATATATCGTTTACGAAAAGTTTTAAATCACATAAGTAGGGGTAGCGAGTTCGAATCCCTTCGAGGGTAATAATTTTTATATTTTTCATTCAACATTTATTAATGAAAAATCTAAAAATATTACCCTCAGTAGGATTCGAACCTGCGACCCCCACTTATGTGTTTTAAAACTTGTGGTCATCGATATATCTAGATTTAGTAGAGGTTGCGGGTTCGAATCCCACCGAGAGTAATATTTTTTATATTTTTCATTCATAAATATTGAATGAATAATATAAAAAATATTACCCTCGTTGAGATTCGAACCCGCAACCCCCACTAAATCTAGATATATCGATGACGAAAAGTTTTAAATCACATAAGTGGAGGTAACGAGTTCGAATCCCATCGAACGTAATATTTTTTTATATTTTTCATTCAAGATTTATGAATGAAAAATATAAAAATATTACCCTCGATGGGATTTGAACCCGCGAATTTTTTGTCATCAATATATCTATATGTACGTGGTTTGAGTGTTAATTGTTTTAAATTAATCGCAATCTTTTACGTAACGGTTTGATTTTTATATATCTAAACTAATTAATTATCATAAGCAAACAGTTTTTAATTTACCCTTTGGCAATTGACTCATCATACCCCGTCGAACGACGAAAATTTCACCTAGTATGGTAATATTTAACAACATACTCGTACCATCAGCATCACCAAATAGTGCCCTCTATTGGAATCATATTCCAACAGAGTGTTTAAGATATCATCGCAAAGCCAATATATATTTTAATAAATATACTTATATTTGTGAGATAAAACATTGATAATAATTGGTAATGTTATTCATTTAGTTCCCTTAATAATAGAAATCTAGGGCATAAATAAATATAATCATTGTCTTTTCACGTTTTATCTCAGAATAGAGCAATTCAGTACAGGAGGGTGGCTCGATTTTCTCAGCCGAGGTCAGGTCGCAACTGACGTCACAAAAGTGGGTTAGTAGGTCACGCGCACCCTCTATTCCGCCGCCTTCATCCCCTGTGACCTACCCAATGCGCGGGAGAAGATTTATTTCTAGTTCTATTTCAACGAATTACAACAATATTCACTGATGTTGATATTTTTCATCACTTTTAAGAATTATTATTATAAGCATTATACAGAGCTACCAATTTTTAAATGCATTTCGTTTAATAGCACATTGTATAATAACAAAATTTGTTTTGTCACTCACCTCGGCCGTTATCTATTTGCGCATGCACGTGCCGCTATTTTGGCAGGAACTCGGCGCTCGCAAAAATATTGCAGACTACTGCCGTCGTTATTTTTGGCCGTCAAGGATTTTCCGCGACTTCAAGCCTTCGGCCAGTCAGTCATTCAACTTCCTAAACAGTACGTTTGAAATGCAGTAAGAACATTAAATTATCCTATACAGTGTGAGACCACTTTTTTTATATCATGATTGACGAAAAACGATTATAAAATAGTTTACATGATACTGAATTAAAAAATATTCAACCGTTTTTCGACAATCGTCAAATAAAGAGTGTTTCCTCATATTTGGATCACACTGTATATGTATATATATATATATATATATATATATATATATATATGTATATATTAAACAAACAACTAGGACGCCATGAACAATTGCAAAATTGAAACAAGAGTGCTTGATCGCATTAAACTAATATAGACATGATTTGTAAATAATGTTTTGTTTTGCAATTTTTATTGTTATCGATATGAAAAGTTATTATTTGTTCATTTTAGAAATAATAGTATACCTTGATTTTCGTCCTTTTGATATAGAACACCCCGTATATAAGTAGTACTATTTTTTTTTAGATTAATTAAAACTCGGTTGCAAAAAGCAGATAATTCTGGAGTTAATTTCCAATCCGTCATTCTAACCTCACTTTGACACATAATGCAACGTTGCCATATTACATTGTTTATAATTTTTCATTTCATAGCCTCACCTCTGATTGTGAGGCTATGAAATGAAAAATTATAAACAATGTATGCAACATCTAAAAATATAATCACGGGTTATAGTTACATCGCGTTAAATTATTAAGAAATATTTTAAATAAGTTTAAAAAAAACATATTTTTATATAAAGATTTATATCAATAAAAAATTATTTATTAATCTCAAGTTAATTTAGGACTTCTACAGCTGTAGAGCTATATTTTTTATTTAGTTAAGTTAAATTGTTTACCTTGAGTATAAAGGTAAGAGAAACAACCATAATTTGTAGGTTACTTCCTTTCTGCAGAAACGCATCCTATGATAAGTTCGATTTTTATGGAACTTTGATTTAATCTGCATATAATGATGCTTGATTTATTCTGCACATAATTTATAAAACAGTCCAAGCATTTCGGCTAATTTCATTAATTCTCAGCGTAAAAATCTAGTAGCACGGCTTTTTTGTTTTATAACAACAGATTGCAACCTAACCTATAAAAATTTAAAAATGTCATTTTTCCAAACAAAAATTTAATTACTGCAACAATCATTTGTTTCAAACAAACTTTAAACAAACATTTGTTTCTTAATTACCATCCGGTTGAACAGTGTGTGTGTGTGTGTTTACTACTGACATGCTTAATTGGGTCAGCAGTGTTATGTTTATAACACTGGTGATAATCGTTATCGGGGGGGACTAGAATTGCGCAACCTCCTGCCGAAATCGTCGGCGGCAAGCGGAAGGAAGTGACCGTAGGCCATGGGCGAAAGAAGCGCAGGCGTGTGTGCAAGTGGCACGCAAACAAGAGGGGAGGCGATCGTGCACCTGCACTTGAACTGAACCTGACCTATAATGGGAGCCGCCGACGAAGGGTGGCCTAGTAGAAGAGCTGAAAATAGTACAAGCGACTGTGGGTCATGGGGTGATACGCAAGGCGGCCGGGGCGGTTGTTCCGCGAGGGTCTTTCTCGAGACACACGCGCGTTTTATAGAGGCGTAACCTACATCAACCCAACTGTTCACGGGGGGCTATCGGGCTGCGACGTTGCCGCGCGGCGAGTTAATTAAGCCGAAAACCGGACGTCATCCAGACACACACACACACACATACACATATGAACACATACAAGCACGAGGGACATAAAGGGGGCACCGAAAACAATCAGCTGATTGTTAGGCGAGCATGTCAATTACGCGATTTATTGCGGTAATAGCAAGTTTCGCTTTCAGATTCACTTTTGCGAAAGTGTAAGTAGGCGCTGGTGTGTGTTATGAAGAAACAAAACAGGTTTGTGTACCGCCGCTGCTGCTGCTGCTGTTGTTTGTTATTGGAATGGCGCGCGCGAGAGAACGTGCGAATATCAAGTCGCAAATAGCATTTACCTTCCGAGGCCGTAGAAAAAGGCACTTCCAGTTCGACATTGTCGTTGTCGCTGCCCAGCTCCTGCTGGACGTCGGCGGTCGTAACCAACAAAACGGTGCCAGCAGGAGCGACGCCGTTCTGCTCCTGGCTGGTAGAAGCGGCAACGGTGCTGGGTACGCTCATACTTGTCGCTTCTTGATGCATTGTTTACCCAAATTCGCACTAGTCGCCCGCGATTAAGGCGATTTTGGAGAGCACTCGATAACGACCCACAGCCCCGACCTTCAGTTACACCGCGGCCCCACGCAATTACGCACTTTCCACGCACCGTACATGAAAACCGAACGTCTTGGAAATGTAGGTCTGTAGGCCACTTCGCTTACACTTTGCATCAGACAGACATGAGCGCGACGGCTGAGTCAAATCAGCAACGCGCCATCCCCCCGGTCGCCCTCCCGTACCCTCTGCGGCCGCGCCGCCCCCCAATCGCGCGCTCCAGTCCCCAAAAACATTGAACCCGCCTCCGTTCCCGATCCTTCCCGGAACGCCCTGCGCAACTTTCCCTGTGCGAATATTTGGGTCACTCCGGGCACGCACCTACGCAGCAGGTCCGCCGCCGCCGCACGTCGCATTCGATACCAGCTGTTTGGGTTTTTTGCCGCAGGAAAACAGGAACGCGGGGGAGCCGTCACGCGATTTCACCCTGGATTCGCGAGGGGATGCAAGATTTTTGTGTTGACTCTGGTGAAGCGGATGCGCGCGCAAAGCGGCCTCGGTTTTGAAATCACCCGCCAAACGCGAACCGGGTCAAGTGGAACGAAAACGAGAGTGATTACGGAATACGCGCAAATCGGTACAGCGTCGCCGCCGCCGCCGCCGCCGCTGTTATTGCTGCTGCCGTTGGCGTGATTGCGCTTACTTACACACAGTAAAAAATAAAACGGAGCCTGATGGTAATATCATTTTAATTACAAGCCAGCTAGATAAATACCAAAAACGGTTACGAAAATTTGATTTCAAATTACGGACTATATTTAAAAGAATTATTTTTAATTGGTCTCAAATACAATTTTGATGCATTTTATAAATTTCAAATAGTATTTCTTCTGGGCTGGTCTTAGTTGGCTTACAATAAATACATCATCTAGGGAATCTAGTTATTTTAGAATTATTTTATTGGAAACACTGAATAATTAAACAAAAGGTGCATCAAAGCTTGTTCTAATCACAAGCGCTATTCAAGGTGTTTGTCATTTGTTTTGTAAATTTCTGTCATAATGATGTTTTCAATTAGTCCACTGAGTAGCTTATGGAACCTATAAAGTTTATGAGATGTGAATACGGGCATGAAACAGGAAATGGAACCAAATTTGAGCCCAAATCGGCTTTAGGAAGGTACACTGAATACATTTGTAGCAAAGTTTTAAATAGAAAATAATTTATTATTATTAATTTATTAGTTTACACAACTGTTTCTATAGCATACTTTTCGCCTTCTCCACGAGACCTCTTGATATGATAATCCTCTGAATTTGTGATGTGCCTTCATAAATTTGATAAATCTTCGCATCACGCATCAATTTCTCAACGGGATAGTCGCTATTAAAACCATTTCCACCAAATATCTGCACAGCATCGGATGCACACTTGTTAGCCATATCTGCACCGAAACATTTGGCTATAGCTGCGGTGGAACTGTTGCGTTTCCCATTGTCCACTTCCCAAGCGGCTTTCATCCAAGCCAGTCGCGTCGTTTCCACCCCAATTGCCATATCGGCGAGCATGAATGCGACCGCTTGATGGTTGATTATCGGTGTGCCGAATGTTTTGCGTTCCATTGCGTATTTCATAGCTTCGTCAAGACAACGCTGGGCTAATCCGCATGCACCAGCAGCTACCTAATAATGATTATAAGAAATATTTATAAATTCGCGTTAATTTATAAATTGTTATTTATAACAACTGTTTATAATACTCACTGGTGGTCTGGTTTTGTCAAAAGTGCCCATAGCAATTTTAAAACCTGCTCCTTCACCAATTAAAACGTTTTCTACAGGTACACGTACATCCTCAAATGTAATACCTCGCGTATCGGACGCTTTTTGACCCATATTCATTTCCTATAAATCAAAAATACAAATAACAAATTTATACTTTCCAAATACGGCACTGTAATTTTGGTTGCCTATAGTTTATATAATATAATTTAAAATCTAATTACGCGAAACGAATGAAAATTAAGAGTTTCCACTTTTAAAAATGATTTGAGTCCCCGCAAAATTTAGCATACTTTTCTTCCAGGTGTTAGTCCAGGAGTGTCCCTTTCCACAATAAATCCAGTGAAGGCTTTTGAAGCAGGAACTTTAGGATCGGGATTGGTTCTAGCCAATACGAAATACCTGATAAAATTAAATTATAATTATTGTATAATCACGCAATCAAACCAATTTTACCAATTTGCCACACCACCATTGGTAATCCACATTTTTTGTCCATTTATAATCCACTCGTCTCCTTTCTTAACTGCTTTCGTTTTGATTCCATTTACATCTGAACCCGCGCCAGGTTCTGTTACACCATAAGCCTAAATCAAATACAATTTCATATAACATTTCACTATTATAGCAAATATTATTATAATTATTTACCGCCACTAAAGGTTCCTCAATTAAACGACCCAAATATTTTTTCTGTTGCTCCCTATTGCCAGCAATTATTACTGGGGTTTGCTGCAAAACAAATATTGTAAAACATGTCCAACTATCAAAACTTTTCATATTACCCCCAAACCACTGGCTTCTAAAGCAGTCATAATGCCTGTACAAGCATATGCTAACTCTTCGGCTATTAAACAACCATCAAACACACTGTTTTCCATTCCACCTATGAATAAAATGTTTTTACTACTTGTAATTGGTAATGTTATTTAGTAACTAATTGATAAAGCATTTAATTTAAATTGAATAAATTAAATTTTGTTTTATATATAAAAACACCTTATCATTAAATATAGATCTAATATATTTATTAGATCTATATTTAGTGATAAGGTGTTTTTGTATATAAAACAAAATTATAAACAAACATAGAAATATGCCATGTAGCTCCATCTAACAGTATGTAGAGGTACATACACATTTTTTTTTTTACATTTTATGACACATTTTTGACATTTTCCCATGTTTTTTCAAATTTTCTCACATTTTCATTTAAAAAACCTTTAGTGGGTATAGTGTAAAAGCAGTGTAAAGTAAAGAGTGTACAAGATGGCTCTTATAAACACAAGTTTAAAATAATAGTTAAATAATTCATTACTTAATTTTGATTTTATAAAACAGGGTTCATTAATAAAATTTAAAAAAAAATTATTGTTCATAATTCAATGTTATACTATCAATTACCGCAATGTGCTGGTATGTGCCCGTTCATCAAGCCCAAACTATGTGCCGTTTTGATAAGGGGCCATGGATATTTTCCAGACTTATCATAATCACCCGCCACCGGCAAAACTTCCTCTCGTGCGAATTTTCTGGCTAGATCTCGTATTTCCTTCTGTGTCTCATTAAGCTCTACAAGAGATTATCAATTAATTGCGATATTTTATGATGAGTAATCGACTTACCGAAACTGAAACCATTTGCATAATTGCTAGCGAGTCTTACTTGCCTTGGCAAGCTTTTCTGCACCTAGAATTTATTAATAATAATCACAATACATACTATAAATTGTATAACATGCTTACCTGCATAAATAAGGCCATCCTTACTATTTCTATTGCTGAAACAGACTGAGGCACTTTGCACTTTGTACAAAATATGTCTATCAGTTATTTACAAATTCTTTATCAGCACAACGGCTGTTATTAGAGATGCAATCAATACACATTTAAAAGCTTGTTATCAAAAGGTTATAGTTTTCTATTAAAAAACATATACTCGTGTTTATTTATAAATTAAATTGATTACATTTTGTAAATAAATTAATGTTTTCTAAATTGTTTCTTGAAGCGTTCGTAGTGGTAATCATCCGTGGCTTTTTCATCTTTTTTGGTTTTATTCATTTGCGATTCTACTATTGGTTCTATTTTCGGTTTCTTCTTAGGCATCTCTGGCTCCACATTAACTGTAATAATAAATTATAATTATTTTTGTATTATATGAAGTTAGCAAATACAAAATAGAGACGAATGGAATAAAATCGTAGAAAATTAGAACAATTAGTCAAATTACACTTTACATTTATTTTAAAATGTTTTCTGAAAATCTGCCCTTTTATAGCACTCCATTCAGTTAGTGCTGTAGTGGTAAAAGTAGCAGAAGTTACTATACATAAATCAAACTATTTGAAATTGTATTGCAGCATGTATTCCACCATATACCCTCCAATACAACCTTGCATTGAATAATATTATTGGGTAAATAATAATTTCTGTCTTTGTGTACTTACATCGATTATGTTGTATAAAGTTAACAGCCATATTTGATGGAACGAATGGCGATGGAGCATCTTTCTTATTCATTTTCCCCAGAAGCAAATTCAGTTTTGCCTCCTCAGTAGCCTCTATGTTCTTAATTTTTGCCTCAATACCCAAATCCACTTCAGGTATCCCACTGAGCATCTGATTGGACAACATCTCTTCTGACCTTTGTGTGGATGATTCCCTTAAATGAGCAGGTACTGCACGCAAAGCTGCCTCCTCTGGACTGCAGTACTTCAACTTGGTCTCATCCCCACTTTGGGAATCATCATCTGACCGATTGCCCTTACGTTTAGCCAATTGCTCCTCAATGTATTTCATCATTTCTTCATCTTCATCACGCTTGTTGGTTTCAACAGAGAACTGTGTGCCTATTCCAGTATCATATGCATCATCCACTTGCTTCATTTTGCCTGATTTTAAGGCTTGCATGTTCACCATACCTCCAGATTGTACTTTGAAGGGATCTTTCTATAATGCATAGTACATACATAAGTATTGATAAAGTATATTTGTTGGTAATAATTTATTTACCGATATCATTTCTTCTTCAGCACTTATTTTCTTTCCTAATGCAAGTCCTAGCACACTCACACCATTCTGACGTTTCCTTAAACCTTGCACTTCTTTAAGATTTTCTAATTTATATCTTGAAATATGAAATATTATTTATAACAAAATCAATTTAAAGAAAATACAGATATAATCAGGACAGCTCTAGAATATAATATTATTGGAAAACTAAAGAGTCACACAATAAATACATGACAAAAAAATAGATAAATATACATAATCATGGCATGATATAAAAAGAGAATCATAAGCTTAAGCTTATACTGCTTTGTGATCATAAGACAAAAAGAAATGGAAGAAAATCTTGATCAGACTGGCAGTGGCTACAGTCTTACACATACCAATTATGTAATTTATTAAAACAAAAAATGCTTTTTTGACTAGTGTTTTTTGATATTATTATTCAACAGTATGTTTTGCATTCATTCAATAAATCTGAAAACAAACATATAACCTACAAAATCAATAATTGACTTTGTGTTCCTCAAAAACTATTACTTAATAATAGATTTAAAAAAATCAATGGTAGTTGTTATATTATTAGTTATGTACTGCAAAATGTAAATATTCACTATCTATTCAATAAAAAAACATTTTTTTTACATAAAAATCAATACCTTATTTCATCTTCTTCATCACTTGAATCTGTTTTTATTTTTTGTCGCAGATTTCTTTTGCCTTTCGATTTGAATTTGAATGATGTTCCTTGTTCGCATTTTGGCTCGAGTTTTTCTGCAGATAAATCGTTTGGCTCGTTCGACATATTGGATGCGTTCAGTTATTCAAGGCATTGAAAATGATTTAAAATATATTGGTTAAATGTTAAATATCAAATCCATTTAATGAAAATGAACAGCATTGTAGTTATAGTAGATATAGACTTTTATTGCATGACCCCTTGCAGATAATAATAAATAATATGTAAATTGTAATATATGTTATTATATTTACATATATCTATTAATTATTATTTATTGGTATGGTGTGGGGTTTAACATTTAAACTTGTTGGTTAATCTGCTTTTATTTATAACTTATTTCTATATTTAAAACTAATAACTCACTGTCACTGTATGTGACCAAATATACACAAATTAAAGTGTTCAGTTGTGTGATCCAGACTTTTGTTAAGGTTGCTGTATTGTCAACTTTGGGCATACAGTAAAAATACTTCTATCTTTATATGGCTACCAATCGTGTGACTATTCCGCCAGTGAATTCATTTACGTGAAAGAAATTATTTGAAATAACATAATATATACTTATTTGAGTGTTGGGCTGCGGTTTTATTATTTTTTAAACTTACATCAGTTGTCACGTTGACAGATAACAGCCCGTTACAAAAAATATACAATGCAAACATTATTTGTACCACCTTTTTGTGAATTTAACTGTAAATATTATTTATATTAAGATGTTTATTCATGTTATGCAACCATAGTTGCATGCTCAACATAAATATTTTAATATAATTAAATCACCTTGGTTTTATAAATATACTCATGATGGATATAATATCAAAGTACTAACAAGTTAGCATTTACCAAATGCAAATGAAAACGCACAAACATTTAAAGTGGTAACAGAAGTCAACACAATTGAAACGTGATGAACGCAACCAATCTAATGACATTGCTGTCAGTGCTGTCAGTCAGTCGGTGATTTTATTGACCAGATTTGTTTGTGTATATTTTTTCGTGAATCGGATCTAAACAAAAATATACCTTCTCCATATAAATCGTATTAGTGCAATACAGTTGTAATATTATAAGTGCAATACCATATACATGAGCTCTGTAAATGGCTTTCCAGTTTAGTCATAGTACCGGAGGTAAGTTCTATTTTAAAATTATATTATTGTCAAATCTTTTTGCGGCGTCTACTATGATCATTAATTTCTGCTTATATAATTGTATTATCTACTTTATTTATGTTCATTGAAGGTGCACAAACATTCTTGGGGCCCATCATTGAATCAAATGAGCAATTTGTACCAGGTGTAAACAATAGTCCATTAGAATTCAATATGATTCAAAGTAAGTCATCCTCAAGGTCTGTTGATGACAAAGATGATTCCCCTGATTCTAATACAGATAAAAGAGATCGTCGAAAGACCAGAAGTGATGCAAGAGAGTTAAAAAATAGGGACGAAGATTCAAACTTGTCAAATGCTACCTCATCTGATGGTCATGTAATGGGCTTACAAGGAGGACCACCATTGATCACTCCAAATATGTGGGGAGGTAAGTGTTTTAAGAAAATCATAAATTGTTTGTTTTGATTCATATATCTAACTACTGCAGTAAAGGGCCCTGTCCATTTGGTTACTACTAGTGACACATGATGATGTCACGCTCATACTAATAGTAAAGTGTAACATCAGCATGTATCACTAGTAATAGCCAAAGGACAGACTCAATATGACTACTGTAATGAAATGGTATGTCATTCCAGTCTAGTAGAATTAACATTGTTTGTTGCATATGCTCTTGGAAAAATGTGCTAATAATTGAATCAGTAATTCTTTCTCAATCACAGTAAACCAAACCTGTAATTAGAAAAATGCATTCATTCAAATTACTTATAATAATATTGAGCTAGAAGACACACAAAATACCATCCTCAATGGAGTTTGAACCTGTGACCCCCACTTTGAAATGAAAGCATATGTGACAGGTCAGTCAGCTTCAAAACATGGTCTTATTTCTTTTCTTTATATTTTAGCAATGTACCCTGTTTTATATAATAACCACAAACATATCCAAATTTCTCTAAATAATATTTGGTGTTTTGTAAATAGGTATGGGCATGAGTTACCCTATGGTTGGAATGAATATGATTATGGACCCAAATGTCATGTCTATGAATAACTATGGTATGATGCCACCAATGATGTCTACTTCAGACACACTATTGACAACCCCATCAACAGAACAGAATGTGATGGTAAATCCACCACTCAAAGAAATAGTTCACTGTAAATCATGTACAATGTTCCCTCCAAATCCTGGTGCTCCTCCCCCAACTACCAGGGAGAGGCCACCTGGTTGTCGTACTGTATTCGTAGGCGGTCTTCCCGAAAACATGACAGAGGAGATCATCATGGAAGTGTTTGAGAGATGCGGAGAGATCACAACGTTGCGATTGAGCAAAAAGAATTTTTGTCACATACGATTCGTTTACGAGCCATCTGTGGATGCGGCTATATTTTTATCAGGCTACAGAATTCGTATTGGTTCAAATACAGATCCTGCCAATACGGGAAGGTTGCATGTGGATTATGCACAAGTATGTTAATTTTGAATGTTTGTTTTTTTATTTGGAGTGAAATTAAAATGTAATTTTATTTAGGCTAGAGATGATCAATATGAATGGGAGTGCAGACAGCGACAATTGCAAAGGGAACAGAGGCATCGGGAGCGAATGGAGGAGGAGCGATTACGGCCCCCATCACCACCGCCAGTTGTGCATTATACAGATCATGAAGCATCTGCAGTATCAGAAAAAATCAAACAGGATGATTCATTTACAAAGGCAGTTCAGGTGTGTTTACAATTCTTTTGATTGATTTGTAGGTAATGTTTATTTGATCTCAGATTGTTATAACTTGGCTGGAACGAGGGGATTGCAATAAAAGAAATGCCAACAACTTTTACTCCATGATACAGTCCACAAATTCCCATGTGCGTAGACTGCTGACGGAAAAAGTTCAATATGAAGACGAGCTGCAAAAGGCGAAGGAAATCATGAAGGGCCGCATGCAGGGTATCCTGATTCAATGTAAGTGTTAAACATATGTGATTAGATTGTAAACTTTCTAAAGTCCCAAGTTAAGTAAGTATGTGAAATGAGAAATGTGAATCTTCCTCTATTTGGGCATAGTATTTCATTCAACCACAACACATCTGCTGTTATTTAAATCACACAAATTTATGCGTGCAGTAAAGGAAAAGAAGGTAGGTAGATAGAATGTAAGGACAAGTCTAATCGTAACAGCAAATGTGTTATGAACATATGAAATCATGGGTAAATATGTACCTATATGTTTAATGGTTATATTTTTATACACTTCTCTGTACATATAAGGTGATCAGTTTAATTGAGTTGATTAAATCATTAAGTGGTCAAGTGAAATGATTAATCTGATCACTTTGTTTTGTGTATGTATAATATATTGAACTCTATCTAAGTGGTTCATTTGCGTATGTGTGGCTGTCAGTCAGTCAAATAGAGCGCTTATTCATGGCTGCGTGTCACAAGAAGGTTTGGGACCATTTCACCAAGGCGCAGCGAAAAAACATCGAGACGTGGAAGAAACAGTCGATGGTACGTACAAGCAGATTGACTTTTCTTATTGTCTAGCAAGCTAGAGGAGAACTCGCGCGGACATTCTTAACTGAGCTGAAGGCTTTCAATTGAATTGATCGAATGGTTTGACCAATCATTTTCTTTCTATCCTTTTCCACATTTATGACTATTAACGATATATATATATATTATCGAATCAGAAAGAATCTAAAACAAAACGTTAAAATCGCAATTTGCTACTTAGCATTTATTAGAGAAAGGTAAGAGACAAGGTAAGTTTAAGACTTAAACACAAACATGGGTATAGTCACCAATCAGCAAGACGTCACGATTAATTGGCGTGTGGTAAAACAGGAAATTCTTATTGAAATTGTCTTATAATATCAATTATTTATTCAACTACAACATGTCAATAGTACGAATCAGAAACTGAATCAATATGTATGGTAATGCTCGTCTAATTGTCGTGTCACTTGTTAATTTCACATTGTTCGGCTTGTAGGAAATAAAAAATGTCCAAATTGACGGCGATTGTTTAGTGGAGCGAGGAGATGACGAGATGGATGTGTCTGATGAGGATGATCCTGTACCACGGAAACGTATCCGATTTGATCTATTCCAGGAGGAAAATGCTCAGTTAAAGGAAGAAAACGGAAGCCTCCGCTGCCAAATGGAAGCATATAAAAATGAGGTAAGTTGCAATTTTACTTTTAATCAGAATTTAAAACATATATTTTAATATTAATATATTAATGTTGTGCAGGTGGAGGTTGTAAAGATGGATTTGCGAAAAGAGTTAGATGACAAAGACAAACAGTTGAAAATATTACAACAAACCCTGCAGGGCATGCAACAGCAACTGCTGGACGCTAAGAAACGACAGACTGAAGACGAAAATAAAGTCAAAGATTTACAAACAAAGCGAGTTGTATTTGATAAAAACGCCACTATTAATATAGACGATACTGAGTCGGAGAAGACTGATTCAATCTCCAGCAACAGTGAATCGTCACAGTCTATTAGCAATGGCAATTCGGTTTTAGTACCAGAGCCCGTGTGTTGTGAAAAAGACGCCAGATTAATCGGAATTATTTCGGCGTTTCTCAATGTGCACCCATTCGGGGCTGGTTTAGATTATATTTGGTCGTACGTGAGCAAATTTGAGGCAAACTTGCGCCCATCTGACTTGGAATTGCTCATGACCAAATATCCAACTGTATTCAGTCAAGAGCTAGTAGGTATTGGCGCCAATATTGAACGCAGATGGCTATTTAATGCATTCAAAATTTCAAAGTAATGTTAATAGTATAATTTATTCACAGTATTCTAATAGTCATTTGTATAATTGCTTGATAGCTGTTCTTTCTTAACAAATATGAGTTATATTTAAGTGTTGTTATTTCTTTTTCTTTAATAAAGAAAAGTTGTTTTCTTTTGATTGCAAAATTGTTCTTTTAGCTAAACTAAAGACATGGTTATGATTGAGACTGTAATTTAAATCAATAATTGAGTGTAAATGGTTTCCATCGACTATTTTAATTAAAATTAACGTAAAATACAATATAACTAAATATTATTATTTGTACTTGAAATGCCACAAATTTGTCAAGATTCATTGTGTACCAACGCGAAAACAGTTGTTTATTTGGTTGCTATCATAGACAAGATAGATAAGAAAGTCAATTTATTGACTCTGGCTCCTCTTACATCTGCAGACGGAACTAATGGTTCACATCTGAGCTAATAGCTCAGACGCGAACCATATTGCATTGCCAATCCGTATTTAATGTATTTTGAAACTGCAGTTGAGATCTGAGTGATGTTTCATTAAATATTTTTATTAAGTGTTTTTTGTTGCCATGGGTAACAGGGCAGTTGTTTTTTACAAGACCAGTTTGAATCATAGACAAATCAGATAAGAAACTTAACGCACTTTTGAAAATCTTTTCTTACTTACGCCTTCTAGTAAGTGAGCCGCGAAATATTTAGCTCAGTTCTAAACCCTAACTCAATGCAAATAAATAAAAGTATATTAAGACAATGTTTATAATATGAAGTACTGTTTGTTGAACTGTCTGAATTTGCAGAATTAGACCCTAGAATCAATATTAAATTAGAAATATATTTGAAATCTAACAGCGCCCTCTTGTTGAGAATAGCGAAACTTCATAGTCATTTCCATTAATTTAAAATCATACCAACAACAGTAATTAAACAATGTTCACTTTTAAATATATTAACGCATGATACAATGACCACCACGATAATAACACTACTATTTTAATAAACGCATCAAGTAATAATTGTGTTGATCTTTCACTCTATGTTGGTATTAAACTCGCGTTTAATTTATTATTTTGTTGGCAACTATGAAAAAATTAGCCGCCATGTGTTTGTGAACGCAGCTTGTGCGATTCCAGTTTTCTAGGTTATGTTAATAACGTGCGTTTCAAGCTTAGTATTTTAAATGTGACTATGATGACCATGGCTATAAATTGGGAGGAAGCAAGACTTCGGACAAAATTAATGGACTTTGACAACGAGTGTTTTCAAAGCGAGAACGACGTCCTTCCCGCCATCAACTTGGATGTGAAACACGAGCTTGCATGGAAAACATTGGGCAGCCACAATTTTAACGTGCAAACACTGAAACTGCATTTTGGCTTGATCTCGCAAGAAGAACGAGAGGTGTTTTTCGATTTCGGCATCGCGTGCATTTCGAAATTCGTGCAAGCCAATTTCACTGGACCTGAACTGGAGAGTGATATTGATGAGTTCTTATCGTCTGATTCCTTAAAAAGTGTTGAATTTGTGAATGCTCTGGCTGTGAATAATGAGGAGATCAATGTGAATGTGAACTACCCATGTCTGCTAGTAGCAGCTGAGATTATATTCAGGAGTTGTCATGTGTGTGACCTTTTGAATTTGTGGTGGCAGTGGAGAGCTATACTCATACATCAGCATATTTTGGAAGACTTAAGTCCCACACTATTGACAAATGTAGAGAACTTACAAAAGGAGCTGAGAGAAATTAATCTTACAAGTGAGTCTAAAAAATGTATGTGGTATCTTATATATATATATTTAATAGTCTCATGTCAATTCAATTAGTAAATTTGTATTAAATATATTCTATTTTTCAGGCTATTTAAGAGCATTGTTTGAAATTGAACAAGCACAATTGTACTGTGAATTCAGTAGCATAGGTAAGGCGGACAAGCATATCAAAGCAGCCAGTGAGATATTAGGCCTGAAGTATGAGTTATTGGGTAAATTGGGTAAACGTACAAAACACCAAGAAAAGGATGTTGCTCAGCTAATGCTGGAGGTGAGTTTAGTTGAAAAAGAGGATGTGTTGCGAGAAGATGTCAAAGAAATACCGATTCCACAAAATCTATCACTAAATGATGATGTCAGATTGGACACAACAAAATTCACGGAAGACAATAAACTGGTGTCATTCCCCAATCTTGAACAGAAACTTCTAATGGTGATTGTGCATCACATGATAATTTCAAAACCTCAAGATGATTTATATTATGAGGAATTGCGTCCATTTTTGGAACTTATTCTCAATCAAACTAATACTTGGTGTGTGCGTGCCTGTGCATTACTAATTCGTTGTAAACTGGAGGCAAAACATAATCGAACTGTTGAACGGTCATTTATGCAATGTGAAGAGGTGATAAATTCAACAAAGAAGGATAAGCCATCAATGATGAACCGAGTGGGTGCTGTTTATAGCACTGGAATATGTCCAATATGGAAGGTTGAAGCACAGTATGCTGATCTTATGCTAAATTTAGGTCTTATCAAAGCTAGTTTGGAAGTGTATTTAAGTTTACAACTATGGGAGGAGGTGATTGTATGTTACACTATTTTAAAAATGAGACACAAAGCAGCTGAGATTATCAAAATGCAACTTGAAGTCAAGCCAACTGTTAAATTATATTGTTTACTAGGTAAGTAAATTTTCAATTCACTGTTAACAATACAAATGGCATAGTAACCCTCATATATTTATTAGAACATACAAGTCATGAAGTTTAATGTCTGTGAAGCTATCTAATAGCCAACTGCTGACTATGCTCTTATAGATTATTGATTTTCTGAAATTTATATTTGTATATACTTGATATGTCTTCCTTGTGGAATTACCACAGCACCTACCAGGGGAAACGACATGTCTATTTAAAAGTCATACTATATTTTCAATTTGAATACTCCATTAAATGCATCTAATGGATGATTAATCAATGTTAATACTAATTCTATCATTTATTGTGCAGGTGATGCAACTGATGACATTTCATGCTATGAAAAAGCATGGGAATTTTCTAAAAGAAGAAGTCACCGTGCTCAGCGTCATTGGGGCCAGTACTTTTTCCTTCGCAAGAAGTATCCCGAGTGCATTCCCCATTTTGAAAAGTCTGTCAGCATTAATCCATTACAAGGCATTGTGTGGTTGCGCTTGGGATTTGCAGCATTAGAAACTCAGAACTGGCACGTAGCTGCGACCGCATACAGACGTTACACTACACTGGAGCCTGATGGCTTTGAAGCATGGAACAACTTGGCACAAGCATACATCAAGTTGGGCAATAAACGGAATGCACATCATGCTCTTCAGGATGCTTTGCGCTGCAATTTTGATAATTGGAAGGTGTGGGAAAACTTTTTAGTCGTGAGCGCTGACATTGCAAATTATTCGGACGTGGTTCGATCATATCACAAAATGTTGGATCTGAAGGGAAAATATTTGAACGCGGATGTACTTAAAGTGCTTGTATATGGGGTTTGCACTGAACCATTTGAGAGTGATGTTAGTCTTATGAAACGCACTAGAGAACTATTGGGCAGAATCCTCAGTGCTTATCCTGCAGAAGCCATTTTATGGGAACTATATGCCTGTGTAGCCCCTATACCACTCCTAAAAATACAACGATTGCAAAGAGCCTACCGGGGATACACACAAGGCACTTGGACAAAGGATATTAATACATGCAAACATGTCCTCTACATATGTCTTAAATTAGGCGAGGCTGTGCTAGAAGAGTGTATTAATTCCAGAGACACAGTGATCAATTCCGTCAGACTGAACATAAGTTCTGCTATATCGGTAATTAAGAAAATGGAGTATGCCGAAACCAAAATGCTTCTTCAAGAAGTCACATCTGTGCTGGCGAGAATCATTGAGAAATCTAAAAATGCGTCCTCGTAGAATTAAAGATGTAATTAAATTATTTTTTTTACTACATGCTGTATGTATATGTTTATAGAGAAACACATACCATTAATTGTAACCTACTTTATTACTTGTTAAAATAAATATATTGTAATATAGAACCTTAAATTAATTCTCACATCAATTTTTTTGAAAATGCAATGGGTAACATGCCGGTTTTATCCGATCACCGAAGCCAAAATGCGTCGGGCGCGGTCAGTACTTGGATGAGTGACCAACGCGGCCGTTACCAATCTTCATTGGAGGATAGAATAATTTATTATAAAATAAATGATTTAAATAAAATTTATTTATGCGCCGAAACTTGACATGAATTGTTAATTTAATAATGTGGAAAGTGCACATCACACATATTTTCTTAAAAAATAATGTCACTTATACTCTAGCAGCATTTTTTCAAAAACAGCTAAACAACAACATTAATTTTGTCAAACTAACTTGATGTACATATTCATATTTGAAGACAGTAATTGTCTGACAAAATTTGTCAACTGCTAAATTCCTAGTAGGGTTGTATCAACAAGTTGGTTGGTCATCATGCCTAAATAACTGCGTAACTATAGCAATAGTTGTAATTATTAAGTCAATATTTTGTCATATTCCGAAACTGCAAAACATAAGTTTATTTTACACGGAAATATAAATCATGGAGCTTACATTCGAATATCAGAAGAAACGTAGTGAATTCGGCAGGCAATGTATGTTCAACGATAAAGGGCCTGATCTCATCGATAACTACGTTGCCAACAAGCAGAACTTGCACGAGTACATCTTGAGGTATATAATTTTTATCAGTTAGTTGGTATAAAACATGTATGTTATGAATTGTTAGAGATCCTGTGGATTGTGGTATTCAGAATGCGGTCAAACAAGCCGAACATGAACTCAACACCTACCGTGCAGAATATCACAATGGAAGTATGAACCATATAGAGGGCGGATGGCCCAAAGAAGTGAACACGGCGGACGAGGACCAGACAAAGCGATACAAACGAAAATCTGAAAAGGAAGATAGTTATGCGGTCATTATGAATCAACTAATTAAAGTAGGTTTTAGGTTTGTTACTATTGCATTTGTATTGTTTGAAATTACTGTAGCAAATGGAAGCATGTATATTACAAAATAATGCAATCAATATCTACCAACAATACTACATGGACGTGGAACCAACACCAATGGTTGAAGAAAGTTCTGCGCGCACCGTCAACGTCTTTCAAGACCAATGCAATATTACTCGCCCAATAACGCACATATCTTGGTCACCTGATGGAGGTTCCAAGATTGCCATCACACATTGCGATATGAAGTATCAAGCTATAATACCGGCAAACACTAACCAGTGTTTCATCTGGGAAATGGGTGAGTAGAATTTTCCTTAAGCATAGCATTCATTCTCTTTATCTGGGTTATTTTCTTTTGCATATAGAAAATCCGAATACTCCCAAATATGTCCTCATGCCACCTACTCAGTCTGTTTGCATTGAATATCATCAAAAAGATCCCAACCTGTTAGCTAGTGGCCAGATGAACGGACAATTGGCAATTTGGGACCTTCGGCAAGGAGTAGAGCCGATAGGCTACACTGTGATGGAAAACACACACCGTGATCCGGTCCATTATGTGCTTTGGGTCCATTCGAAAACTGGCACAGAGTTTTTCAGTGGATCCACCGATGGCACGGTGAAGTGGTGGGACACTAGGAAATTCTCTGAGCCGTTGGAAACATTAATTCTAGATATGGTAGCGAATCCCGCCGATCAACATATGTCGAGGGCAATGGGGTGCTCGGTGATGGAGTACGAGTCGACCATCCCAACGCGTTACATGATCGGCACAGAAACCGGCACTGTTATTTCTGGCAACAGAAAGGGAAAGCTACCGTTGGAGAAAATGGTGGCGAGATACTCGGCACATTTAGGGCCTGTATTGGCATTACAGCGGAATGCAGCGTTTGTGAAGAACTTTCTCACCATAGGAGATTGGACTGCGCGAATTTGGTCAGAAGATTGCAGAGAAAGCTCTATAATGTGGACGTGTTATCATAATTGTAGACTTACTGACGGCGGTTGGAGTCCAACACGGTAAACACAAATAAATATATATATATATATATATATATATATTGTCGCGGTGGAGCGGGGGTTGGGGGGCTCACCGAGGTAGCTCAGGTTTGGGGGTAGCGTCGCACAGCACCCTGTGCGACGCCGCCTTTATTACTTAGTACTCGATGACACACTTGATCAATACATTCGACTGATCGACTACTGACCGATTGACTACTGCCTGCCTTACAATTTTAACTATAGCTTATAAACTAAATTAATCTGTCGTCGCTGCGATTCGTGACATCACGCTCGCGGTTCTCTGCATGGAAACGCCGGACACTGGCCCGATGACGAAATACCTGACCTGCCAGAATGTGTATTCGTTTCCTAGTCTGTATTGTTGCTAAGTGTCGTCAATTGGGTCACTTAGGGTATTCCGCCATTCGATTGCGCATACGGCTGTTGAGTCAGCGGTCAGCGGGCGTTAGCCCGAATGTGTAATTGCAAGCGCGATGCACGTTCGTTAACCTATGACGACAGATTAATAATTAATAAATATAATAATATATAATCTATCCCTAAATCCCATTTATATCTAGTTAATTATAGTTACTTTGTGACAATATATATATATATATATATATATATATATATATATATATATATATATATATATATATATATATATATATAATGCAAAATGTTACTATAGTATTATAAATAATCTTAAATCAGGTATTCTGTATTCTTCACGTGTCGCTCCGATGGTATTCTAGATGTGTGGGACATACTACAGAATCAACAATATCCCACGATCGGAGTTAAAATTTGCGACCAACCCTTAACCAGTATGCGAACCCATGAGTTGGGGCGCTTGAACTGTGTGGCTAATGATAAAGGCACAGCTTTTATCCTCGAGTTGAGTGAGAATTTAACTTATTCAAATAAAAATGACAAGGCGCTTTTAACAGTCGTGAGTAACAGTACAGTTACAATATTACACCAACATTTATTATAATTTCGTTTTGCCTAGATGTTCGAGAGGGAAAATCGCCGTGAGAAGATACTAGAGGCACGTAATAGGGAAATTCGTTTGAAAACCAAGGTTGTAGGCAAGAGTTCTTCTCTTGTTATCAAAGCGGAGACTTGGAAAGTGTGTAGTGATGATATGCTGACAGGCAAAGATGTTATGGCTGCTCAAGCAGAGTTTTATGATATTATTGAGAAGGAAACAAAACCACCAGAACCTGGTAAACATCTTCGTGATTTTAATCACAAATCTTGCATAACAAATGTATAATTTTTTTTTTTTTTAGAAGTACATGAACTTGAAACTCAAGCGTCGGAATTCGTTATATCGGACAACAACCAGGAACAGGAAGGCAAATAAACAGATGTTTGCTATATTAATGGTAATAGTAGTAAATAAGAAACGAATATAAATCAGAATATACAATATATTATTTATGTATGTATATACAAGCATATTATGGCAAATATAAAAACTTCTTTCCATTGGTGTTACACAATAGTACTACTGTAGCTCTTCATTTATTAGATTGTTTTGTCCATCTCCCTGTGGCATGATCTTACCATTAACCAAAGGACTGCCCTCAACATTATTTGTAGTGCCTACAGCAGCTGGTACTTGGGCTTTATTTCGCAGTTCAAACACTTGTTGGATAGCCTTGCGGAAGCAAAGAAAATTGTAATCAATGATGCCTGAAATGATAAAAATAGTTTTAATGTGGTTTATTGTGTTGGATTTATAAAAACCTTTATGCTCAAAGTTGTCTTCCCTCAATATGCAAACCAATGCCAAAAATTTATTCACCTCCCTCAAATATAAAACAGTGCCATTGTTTAATTTAATCAAACTGGAACTTTGTTCATCAAATGCCGCTGAGTCTTGTTCTTCCCGCACACTAAACAAATTAAATATAAATTTATTGTTTGATTTGTTCACGAACCTATTGAAATTACCCATAAATCCATGATACATCTATAACAACATCAATCATATCACAACAGAGTTCGTAACTCTGCATGTCCACTGGTGTTGAATCTGTGGCTATGTAAATTTTAGATACAACATCGAATAGAAATGATTTTTCAATGGCTGAATTCTAAAAGTAGAGACTTATAATCATTTAAAATACAAATATATAAAATCCATACAGTATTTAGAATATCAAGTAGATTTTCCAGAGCTGGCAGCTGCACAATTAATTTTTGTACCACTTTTGAAAATGCCTCAAAGATGGAATGATCATAAATGGAGGTCAGGTGGAAACTCAAATGAATTTGGTCATATCCAGCATCTGCTAGATCATCAGTAGCACGTTGATGAATGTCACGCTGTGTTTCCATTTTATGATCATCCCCCAAACCATCCACTTTATGGATAAACACTTCAAATTTTATATTTGGATTTACTTTATAGGCTTTTGTTACTGTGAGATTCAGGTTAGTAAGTGCTTCTATGTAATCATCCTACAAGAATTATTTTAATTAATACACATGTACTTACTTATACACTTACTTACTTGTGCATCAATTACAAAGACTAGAGCTCCGCATCTACCAAAAATCATATCAGGATCAAATGTTGGATCAAAAAAGTCAATCTGCCCAGGCAGATCCCAAATTTGGAATTCCACAAAACTGGAGTTGTTAATATCATCCTTAACAATTTTATTTGTACTTTCAAGAAACAATGTTTCATTGGGGGACATTTTATGAAATACGACTTTCTGTATTGAAGATTTGCCAGACCTACAAATGATATGGTAAATAGGTGCTGCATTTATAGTATAGCTGCTGTTGTTTAATATACATTTCATTAGGCCTTAAAATTTGTATTTACACTAATATTATACATTATATTGACCAAAATTTATAGTAAGATTGATTACCTTCTTAATCCCATTAATAAAATGATCTGCTTTCTTTCTCCTGTGGATGAAATGGTAACATCCAACTCTCCATCAAATGGACCATAACCAAAGTCCTTTGGGAAGGAACTTGGGTGGCCATCAAAGGGTGCAACCTCCTCATCATCTTGATAAGACTGTAATAATCAAACACAATTAAATCCTTTACACTTTTGGCTCCCTCATATAGCAACTGTAGCTACTGTGAATATTGTGATACATGATAATTACCATTACGAGTATAACCGTCGCTTTGATTTTAATGTTCTTTTCGTCGTTTAGTAACTTGTTTACTCAATAACCCGTAATCATAATATTTTGTTATCGTCTATTTATCACTATCTGTCAACATCATATGACCGTTTGACAGAAAGGTTATGTGAACTAGCACTCATGTACAAGTGAACTACTCAAAGAAAGAACTATTCATTATTTAACTTGCAACTTTAGTAGACGCTAATTTCAAATTTAATTTTTCTTGTTTTTTTTCTCCAGAAATATACATTTAATGTATGTGTATCATATAAGTGTACGCATTTCTTTTTCTTTAACTTCACGCTTTACAAACATACTTGTGTAATTAAATAAATGTTACCATTGCGCCAAGGTTCAGGTCTGAGCTAATTGTTTCACGGCACTGTCATTAGAGGGCGCTGCAGCCGATTTCCATAAAGAATACTTTAGTAGTAAGTTTCCTATCTGTCTTATCTATGGTCCCGTAGCCATCCCCACCACAAATTATATTAAAAGTTGTTTTGTTTGTCTGCGGTAGTTGTGTGATTGTTGTTCTTCACATTTAATCATCAGTTCGAGTTAGTGTGAGTGTTCAATGGACATTTTACAAAAGTGTAAGTTATTTAAAACAGTACTAGAGTAGTCGTAAATCCACACAATGTCGATGTTATACGATATTATCGGTGAATTGTATGTAACCTCACTTTTAGCCCCAGCCGTACGGATCGGGATGCAGAACGAAAACGGTGTAGAGCCATCGGCTCCAATCACTAAAAAAGGAATTCTTACTTCTTTTAAAAATGGGAAAACAATGTCAATACCTGAAACTGATATAGTAAGTATTTGAGCTTCCTTACAATTTGTAGCCATACAATAATAATTGAAAACGTGTTGTGTCTTGTTATCAGCTAGGAAGATGCAGATTTGTCTCAGAGTTTGAAAAACTGAATAGAATTGGCGAAGGAACATATGGAATTGTTTGTAAGTTAATGCACATCTTTTTTGTTTAATATTTCATGTTGTTTTTAATTATATTACCATATTTCAGATAGAGCAAAAGATACAGTTTCAGATAAAATTGTAGCATTAAAGAAAGTGCGAATGGACATGGAACGGGATGGAGTGACCATAAGTAGCCTTAGAGAAATACAGATATTGTTAAATTGTCGACATGAAAATATTGTTCAATTGAAGGAAGTTGTTGTAGGAAAAAGTCTTGAAAGGTATCATTAAATTGTGTCAGCAGAGTTGGAGAATAGTTTTCTTATACTATTATTTGCAGCATATTTCTTGCAATGGAATACTGTGAACAGGATTTGGCTTCTCTCTTGGATAACATGCAGACACCCTTTACCGAGTCTCAAGTGAAATGTATCATGCTACAAGTATTGCGAGGTTTGAGATATTTGCATCACAACTTTATAGTTCACCGAGATCTTAAAGTTTCAAATTTACTGATGACTGATAAGGGATGTGTGAAAATAGGTAGGTTTTATGTCTTATGATTAAACATTGTTTAATATATGTTCTAAATTCAATTTTCAGCTGATTTTGGTTTAGCTCGTTGGTTTGGAGTTCCTCTCAGACCAATGACACCACATGTAGTCACCCTTTGGTACAGAGCACCTGAATTACTGTTACAAGCCCCAACACAAACTACAAGTGTAGATATGTGGGCAGCAGGTTGTATACTTGGTGAATTATTGGGACATAAACCACTTTTGCCTGGGAGGTCTGAAATTCAACAATTGGAATTAATTGTAGATCTTTTAGGTAATCATAATCAGTCATTGTTCTTTTAAATGTTTATAATAAAAAAAATATATCTATAGGCACTCCATCTGATGCAATCTGGCCAGGATTTAGCAACTTGCCTGCCCTGCAGAACTATACTTTAAAACAACAACCATACAACAATTTAAAGCAACGGTTTCCTTGGTTATCAGCAGCAGGTCTAAGGCTTCTTAATTTCCTTTTCATGTACGATCCTAGGAAACGTGCAACAGCAGAAGAATGCTTACAAAGCAGTTACTTTAAAGAAGCACCACAACGTATGTTGTGTAGTAAGTGATTGAAATTTTTATTTCTTATGTGTTTATATTTTAGCATGTGATCCAAAATTAATGCCAACATTCCCACAACATAGAAATATCAAAGGAAGTACTGGCAGCATTAAAGCAGACAAAACAGATGGTGTTAATACTGGAGCTGGTGACCAGACTAATAATTTACCAGCAATATCAGATTTGGTAAGTAGTTATTTTTGTTACTTAACAAGAAAAAATCATGTATTAAATTGATCTCATTTATTACTTTTATGTTTTAGTTGGGATCACTAGTGAAAAAGAGAAGAGTTGACTAATATTCTATATTCTTCTTGGTAGACATGTAATTTTTAATCTAATCAATTAATGTAATCTAATGTATTATGATCTTGGTTCTTTTTAGTAAAGATGCAAAATTATGTGGTCAATAGAACATGTATTTAGTAAAGGTTTTAACTGAAAGCAGCATCCATTTGAAGTATGTACTTTCATTTAAGACTGCAATCAGTGTATATACTAAATACTAAAAATCATAATATAAAATGTATTTTTTCACTTTGGTTTGAAATAAACACCACAATAATGAGTTGTTTTAGTTTTTAATAATGAAATCATTTGAAAATGCATTGTTATATTATTAATATTTTATTCATTGCTCATGGAGTGATTCTTTTAGGGTCACGTGGAAACATTGCTGTTTTCCGAATATTTTCCAATCCCAAATAAAGCATGACCACCCGTTCCAAACCAATACCACCCCCAGCATGGGGTGGACAACCATATTTAAAAGCATCAATGTATGATGCAATTGTCTTCAAATCTAAAACAGACAGAATTAAAAAAAAATCTACCAAGTAGACTTTGGGTAATCAAAGCCATTTTGTTCCATATGGTTTAGAACTATGTGTTTTGTTCTGATCTGTCACAGACACTGCCAAAGCCATATAAGGCTAGTTCAGGTAAATGACACCTGGGTACATATTGTCAGATTTTCATTGTATGTAGTTGTCTTCTCAGTTCACAAAAAGATTGCACACAATTATTGCTGTTTTGAGTTGTGTTATCTTTCTTCCAAACAAGTGATGTGTAAATAAAGAACAAACACATATTTCTAACCACATGGAGAATTCTTACAAAATGACAATATTTGACTTTTCACTTATATGTACCAATTCCATGATGAGTTGCTCTTTCAGTTAATAGAACTGGGTCGTGTATCCTCTGTGCACCACTAAGAATTTCTTCCCCTCTCATGAACATATCATAAGAATTAGAAGATGTAGGGTTGTTTGGGTCAGGCATAGTATAAAATGGTCTAACAGCTAACGGGTATTTATCCAATATGTAAAAGTCCGTGTCATACTTTGCTTTGACCAAACGTCCAAGCAACTTTTCTGCGGGTGTACTCAAATCATCCTCTGGCCCTACCTCAACCCCAACCTCTGCCAACAATCTTCTGCCCTCATTAAATTCCAACACTAACGGTGGATCCAAGAATGTAAATGGCTCAACAGAGTACTGCTGACCAACAATTGCTATCTCAGACAAATAATTGTCTCTCAGACCTTTAAACATTGCAGTAAACATGTTACCAATTGTATACATCACTTCATGATAGTGGTAGTGGAATGCCATTTCCAAATCCAGACCAGTGAATTCTGTCAGATGCCGGTGAGTATTTGAATCTTCAGCTCGAAATACTGCACCCACAGTGAAGACTTTATCAAAGTCAGCTGCTATAGCCATTTGCTTGTAAAGTTGAGGACTTTGAGCTAGGTATGCTGATCCTACAGTTAGATTAAGAGTTAGTTAGTACAAATCATATACATTTAACATTTACAATTAATTTACCTTTGAAATAACTAACAGTAAAAACATTTGCACCACCTTCTGAGGCTGCTGGAATAATTTTTGGGGTGTGAATTTCAGTAAAGCCTTTCTCTGTTAGAGTATCTCTAAACAGCTTGCACACACCAGCTTCCAATCTGAAAATAGCTTGATTTGCTGGTGTTCTTAAATCAAGTACTCTGTTGTCTAATCTTGTGTCTTGATTCACACGAATGTTCAGCCCATCATCCTGAATAAGATTTTTTTGTACTCAACTAATGAACAATTGTTTCAATTACAATACCTCTCCCTTTTCTGGCCTGCTAGCATCCTCTATTTGTAATGGCAGTTGGGCAGCAGAGCTAGACACAACCCAAATTTCTGTAACCAATAATTCCACATCTTGTTGTGTGCAACCAGCCACACCCCCTTTTACCTCAGAAATACTGGCTTCTACATCGACAATGCTTTCCTTGGTTATACTGAAATGTATTATAGCTGTCATTGTTTAAAAGTACAAATATTAGCAATAAAGATATACTTTTATTCAAATTTAAGTATCAATAATCTATATGCATACTTGCTTGAAAATTTAACCATTCCCTTTGAGACAGTTTCACTAACATTAATTAAAGCCTGCACAGTGAACTCTCTTTGTCTCAGTACAATGAAACATTGTTTCCCCCTTGCTCTGGCAGTGTGGAGTCGGGCACGAACCCATACTTTTCCCCCACAGAGGGATTTTCCCAAATCCTTCACATTTGTAAAGTCTCTCTTGGGACCCTGAACATCAGACCTAATAAGCGGAAAACTGCCGTATTTTCCCTCGGAAACATCGTCTGTAAAAATTAAATAGTAAACAATTCACAGCCGGCATAATTTTTGTTGCATCACCTTCTTCCAACAGTTGGGGTTGAGGATTGGCTGCTTTGTGCTCTGCACGTTTCGCAGCTTTTTCCGCTTTTTTAGCCTCTTTCTTGGCTCCTTTCTTGCTGTCGCCCTTCTCGTTCATTTTATCGTCAACCATTTTTACTTAAAACTGCGACAATTTGCCCCACTGTGGTGCACAAGTCAACCTAACCTTCAACTGTACAAATATAAATGACGTGTCTGGTATTGCGGTTTATTTTTAAAACAGCAGATTAGATTACGGCCGAGTATTAACATAACACTGGGATAAATTATTATACCTAGATAATTATTTTCATTTATTTATATTAACATTATTTCACATTTCACTGAACTGCAAAACCTAAAGTAACATGTTTGGGAATTAATTTGATCTTGTATGTGAAAAGACTACCAGCAAGATAGAAAACCGATTAGCAATATATTCATATACAAATGTATAACTTCTCAACCACAGATGAATTAGTTTATTTTTTATTTTAGGCAGTAAAGTCTAATAACTTTCAACCGATTATTAGAATAATAATAAACACGATTTAATGGTTTTATACGTATAAAAGAGTGAATTAAACAAGTAGAAAAACTCGTTCTAGATATTGCAAATAGTTCAAAAGAGACATAGTCAATGCATTAGCAATTGAACTATTTTTCATTAGATATAATATCGAAATTAATAAATAACAGTTAATTAATACCTTTAACAAGTTATTACAACAATTATAAGGACGATTTAATCATTATAATAACATTTAAGGGTGGTTTCAAATTTGTGAAATGCCCATTCTATGTATTGGGAATAGTTAAAAGAAGCTATATTTAATGCATGCTATTGAAGTAAACATAACCAAAAATTAGAACGACGTTTTCATTTAATTAAGTCGCTAACAGATGAACTTTTAGGTAATTTGGTGGAGAACGAACATGAAGGATGATGAGTTTGTGGAGATCATTATATCAAATGAAAAATAGTTCAATTACTAATCAAATTTGAACTATTTGCAATACCTAGAACTGTTTTTTCAACTTGTTTAAATCACGCTTATAAACGTATAGAACCATTAAATCTTGTTTATTATTATTCTAATAACCTATTATACTTACTATTTAGGTATATAAGAGTGGTTTAAAAATGTTGAAAACTTCGTTCTAGGTATTGAGAGTAGTTCAAAAGAAGAGTTATGTGTATTGTATACCTTCACACTGTAAACTAACCTCAAATTACAACAAAGTTTTGACATAAAAGTGCTTAATGGCCTTTCGTTCACCACCATTCAAGCTATTTTAACATCTCTTGGAATGTCAGCCAGTCTTGTTGGAATTTTGCTTTACATTTTCAAGATACTTATTTCGTTGACCAACTCCTGATTACTGGTTTCTGTGATAGTGATAATAAATACAGGTGAGCTTACACTTATATTTAATAGGGTAATTCAATCCAAATAACATGTGCTATGAAAATACTGATTGCAAGTTCCTGATGTAGTGATATACATTAGATTCATCAAGTGCACCCTTCTAACATCAAAGCAAACCTTATCTAAACTACAAATACTAGTTGTGCATTCACCATTCCTATGGAGTGATGTGTAACAATGGAAAAACCATTGCTGGCACCAAAATAAAATTCCTGCAAATGACACCAATGCCAAGGTACAGTTGCTGAGTTGATGCCACCCATGTTGAGGGCAACCACCAATGTATCCCAACTGCAAGCATCACTGCTCACTAACAGAGGAATAAAACTAAGGCTGTTAGGTATTGAATGTTGAGGATGTTGTGTGGGTGGGGACTGTGATGTGTGTGTGTGTGGCTTCTTGGTCCCTCCACAACTGTCTCTTCTAAGAGTACTCTTACCACTGTTCTTCCTACTTTCATGTATTCAATCAGCATCCAGCATGAAATTATATAACCACATCCATCCTGTGTATGGGTTTGAAATAATTTATGCATTTTTTTATAGCTCTACCATTCCATCTCTGCTCTTACATTAGTTACTGTCAAGTTGGTAAACCTAAACATTGTCTTTCCTGTGTTTTAATATTGGGCGAGAGATGATTCAGGTATATTGACAATCGGTATTCTGCAAGAAGGAAAAATTAGTTCTGACATGTGAAATTCCTAAAATTTTGACACCATATTCCAATGTTTTCATGTTCTGGGGGGAATTTACACGCATTTTCGACCAAATTTGACGATTTTTTTAAATTCCTTGAAACATGTACTACCCCCTTCTGGTTGTAATTTTTTTTTAAATCTTCAATTTTCGACCAAAAAGCGTGAAATTCTTGGGATTTTTACCTCATATTCCAACGTTTTGACGTTCTGCGGAGACTTTACACGTATTTTCGACCAGATTTGACGATTTTTATAAAATTTCCTAAAATTTCTTCATCCATACCATACCATCCATACCATACCTTATGGTTGTAAAGTGCTCAGAAATTTTAAGCCCGACAAACGGACTATTGGAAATTTTTCACTATCTCTTATCGTTTTCCCGGAAAATACAAAAAACTGATAAAAAGACGTGATTTTGGTGTCAATTACAGGTTTTTCGGGCATAACTTTTTTATATTTGATGCTACAAAGATGATTCAAAATGCAAAGTTGTAGAGAATTTCAAGCCCGACAAACGGCCCATTGGAACTTTTTCACTATCTCTTATCGTTTTCCCGGAAAATACAAAAAACTGATCAAAAGACGTGATTTTGGTGTCAATTACAAAATTTTGTGTGTGTGTGTATTGATTTCAGTCTTTCAATACACCTGAATCATTGCTCGCCCAGTTTAAAACACAGGAAAGACAACATTCAAGTGAGTTGATAGACGACATGAGGTAATGTGAGAGAACATGATGCACAAGCCCTATGGTAAAATTAGATGTTACAGTGGTGAAAAGAGTAGCTGGTGTCTGGACTTGATGATACCTGCAATTCCCAAATCATGGTCTTCTACACTGCAAGTTTTCCAAAATCATCTGTCATGATGGATCCACAACTTTAAATAACACCTAACAGCATCAGTTCTTGAGGTGGTGGCAGAGTTGCTTCCATTTCCTCCTGATGATGTTCCAAGAGGAACAGTTGGTATCCAGCAATGGTTACATTAGTGTCATTAGCAGGGAATGATTCCATGATTCTAGAATATGTTGCTGTCTGTGGTGATTTTTCCATCATAACTTATCACTGCATAGAAATTGTGAATGCACTAAAAAGAAAATAACATCACACAAAAGCACTCTCTATTGATTATAATAGTTTAATGAATAAAATAGTAATAAATAAATCGTAATATTGTTGGTTGTAGTAATGGTGTAATTTTTCTTTCTTGCAGGACTATTCATCAATAAATTAGTATCATATGCCTTAAATGTAATTAACTGAACACTTACTGATGGTATAAATGGTTTACAAGTTTGAAATATGGTTGACTTTAAATCAAATTTCTAATATTACACTACCTAAATGCATCCAGTTTAATTATCAAACATCTTGTTAGAATATCACACTATTAAATTACACTAAAGCTATACAATACAAGCTCACCAGTATTAATTACCACTCATAGAAAGAGCAGCAGTAATCAGATCCATCCGAAACACATTTGCAAAGGTGAAACTGCAGCCACAAATAAGTATTATGAAACACCTTCTTCAACACATGGTAAAGTTATTGTAATTTGAACGTACTATGTGCAAATTGGTTGTAAATTCATTCTTGTATTCATTCAAATTCTACAATATTTATTCATTGTTAACCAAGTTATTGTTTATATGAACTGTCAGAAAGCCGGGATGCAAACCAAAAACGGTGACAGCGCTCAAAAAAAGCAGCGGTCAAACACCCTGAACTACAGGGTTCACGATATTGCTGTCAGATGTCGCTGGTGCGGTTATTCAGCGCCATCTATCCGCAATTTCGTGAACTACTTGGACTACAGTCCAAGCTGTTGCGGATAGATGGCGCTGGCGTCGCTGATTGCACCCCAGTACCATCTGTCCGCAATATCGAGAACCTTGTAGTTCAGGGTATTTGACCGCTGCTTTTTTTGAGCGCTGTCACCGTTTTTAGGTTTGCAACCCGGCTTTCTGACAGTTCACATAAACAATAACTTGGTTAACAATGAATATTGTAGGATTTGAATGAATACAATAATGAACTTACAACCAATTTGTACGTAGTACGTTCAAATTACAATAACTTTACTATGTGCTGAAGAAGGTGTTTCATAATACTTATTTGTGGCTGCAGTTTCACCCTTGCAAATGTGTTTTGGATGGATCTGATTACTGCTGCTCTCTCTACGAGTGATAATGAATACAGGTGAGCTTTAGTGTAATTTAATAGTGTGTTATCCTAATAAGATGTGTGATAATTAATCTGGATGCATTTAGGTAGTGTAATATTAGAAATTTGCTTCATAGTCAACCATATTTGAAACTCATAAACAGTTTATACCATCAATAAGTGTTTAGTTAATTACATTTAAGGCATATGATACTAATTTATTGATGAATAGTGCGGCAAGAAAGAAAAATGACACAATTACTACAACAAACAATATTATGATTTATTCATTAAACTATTATAATCATTAGAGAGTGCTTTTGTGTGATATTATCTTCTTTTTAGTGCTATCACAATTCCTATGCAGTGATAAGTTATTATGGAAAAATCATCACAGACACCTAAATGATGTGGATATGCCCTGCCAATGACACCAATGTTGAGTATAACCATTGCTGGATACCAACTGTTCCTCTTGGAACATCATCAGGAGGAAATGAAAGCAACTCTGCCACCACCTCAAGAACTGAGGACTAAAACTAATGCTGTTAGGTGTTATTTTAAAGTTGTGGATGTTATGGGTGTTATGTGCATGTGATGTGTGTATGGCGTCTTGGTTGCTCCATCACAACAGATGATTTTGGAAAACTTGCAGTGTAGAAGACCAGGATTTCAGAATTGCAGGTATCATGAAGTCCAGACACCAGCTACTCTTTTCACCACTGTAACATCTAATTTTACCATAGGGCTTGTGCATCATGTTCTCTCACATTACCTCATGTCGTCTATCAACTCACTTGAATGTTGTCTTTCCTGTGTTTTAAACTGGGCGAGCAATGATTCAGGTGTATTGAAAGAACAACTAAGATAGTTATTTTTAATAATTATCTGAAAATAGATGAATCAGGCGAACCAAAACTGTTTAGAATTTGTTTCTAGCTGGTATGAAAAAAAAGTTATGGCTTGTTGAAAACTACTGAAAATATGACATTTTCATGAAATTTCAACTTTTTTCAATCAACTTCAAATTTTACATTTATCTACTATATATCCAAATGAATGTAATTTGAGAATTTCAGAAGAAACAAAATTGGCTAGTTTTTAATTGCAACAATGCAAACAATTTAAAAAAATGAGCAAATCACGCGCCTTTAAATTTCTTGAAAAATAAACAACTAAGATAGTTATTTTTTATAATTATCTGAAAATAGATAAATCAGGCTACCCAAAACCGTTTAGTATTTGTTTTGGTCTGGTATGGAAAAAAAGTTAGAGCTTGTTGAAAACTAGTGATATTATAAAATTTTCATGAAATTTCAACCTTTTTCAATCCACTTCAAATTTTATATTTACATTATATACATTCAGATGAACATATTTAGAAAGTTTCAGAAAAAAATTACAGCTGGTTCTTTGGTAATGGCTGAAAAACTTCCAAAAAGACGCCCTTGGCTTTGTGTTTAGTAAATATCTCGAAAAAATATACCAGTGGCTTTTTATTTGCATTATTGTCTTATAGTAGATTAATTAGACTATCCAAAAATTTATCACATATAGTTTTTGTCTTATGATATTTATTTATTACTGAAAAAGATTTATTTCGGATTTGATATACAATTTTTAGTCAAAAAATTCTATTTGATCCCTTCTGATACAACTCTTATAAAATATTTGTGCATGTTACTCATATAAAACTACTTAGTTGCTAAAACTATAACAACTTTTCTCTAGTAAAATCAATTGTTTACCTGTGTGGGCTGCTTAGGTTGATATGGTGTCGCTAACCAAGCTCCTTATCAAAAGTCAATGGAGATCAACCCTTGCTGTCTGGATGTAGAATTGGGCCTGTGTGTCCCAGTCTTCCCACTTCCTTTCTGAAGATATGCCTGAATGCCATTGCAAGGCTGGAGGCAAACAACGTGAGGGCATTATCAACGTAAAATATAATCCAAAAGTGACAAAGTTGAATACAAACAAATTTAATTAAAATTATGTCATAAGATTAAAAAAGAGTTTGCTACCTTAGTTTAAGCTACAGCAGGTACAAGCCATCATATAGAATTGATGTGTTCTGAGGGCACCACCATAAAAAGCTTTATGTATAGTTTGCCATCCAGCTCCTCAACTTTTTCGTCTGCATAAACTCATCATCACCATCCTCATCCTCATGTTCGTTCTCCCCCAAATTAACTCAACGTTCATCTATTAGCAATTTAATTGAAAGTTTGAAAACGTCTTATTGATGTTATGTTTACTTAATAAAAGAACTAATCGGAAGTAGTTTAATTGCTACCGTATTGCAAATAGTTCAAAAGAAGCACCGAGCAGTACTGCCAACATTAGATTTATATCTCTGCCGTAACGTTCTCACTCGCACTCATATGTTTGAAGTTGGCTGTTCAGTCGACCGATTCTTACTCCTGCTCTCCTGGTCCGACAGATTCGGATCGACCAGAAACGCGCTTTCACCATAATTTCGCTGTTTACCCCCAACTTTAAAGTGGTGTACCGCCCTTATGGCTTGGAATTAAGAAAAACCAAGACCACCATTAGAAAGAACGGAAAAAATCCAATCGATTGGCTGTGACGCGGGGGTTGGGGGTTGCAATTTTTTTTGGAAATTTTGGTTTTTACCCCTAAGTTAAAATGCTTATAGCTCAGAAATATTCAATATTTACCTCATATTCCAACGTTTTGACGTTCTGCGGAGACTTTACACGTATTTTCGACCAAATTAAAATACAAAAAACTCATCAAAAGACGTTATTTTGGTGTCAATTATCTGTTTTTCGGGCATAACTATTTTATATTTGATGCTACAAAGATGATTCAAATTGCAAAGTTGTAGAGAATTTCAAGCCCGACAAACGGCCCATTGGAAGTTTTTCAGTATCTCTTATCGTTTTCCCGGAAAATATAAGAAACTGAGCAAAAGACGTGATTTTGGTGTCAATTACAGGTTTTTCGGGCATAACTTTTTTATATTTGATGCTACAAAGATGATTCAAATTGCAAAGTTGTAGAGAATTTCACGCCCGACAAACGGCCCATTGAAGGTTTTTCACTAGCTCTTATCGTTTTCCCGGAAATAACGAAATACTGATCAAAAGACGTGATTTTGATGCCAACTACCGGTTTTTCGGATATATCTTTTTTATATTTGATGCTACAAAGATGATTCAAATTGCAAAGTTGTAGAGAATTTCAAGCCCGACATACGGCCCATTGGAAGTTTTCCACTAGCTCTTATAGTTTTCCCGGAAAATACAAAAAACTGATCAAAAGACGTGATATTGGTGCCAAATACCGGTTTTTCGGGCATAAGTTTTTTATATTTGATGCTACAAAGATGATTCAAATTGCAAAGTTGTAGAGAATTTCAAGCCCGACATACGGGCCATTGGAAGTTTTCCACTAGCTCTTATCGTTTTCCCGGAAATAACGAAAAACTAATCAAAAGACGTGATTTTGGTGCCAAATACAGGTTTTTCGGACATATCTTTTTTATATTTGATGCTACAAAGATGATTCAAATTGCAAAGTTGTAGAGAATTTCAAGCCCGACATACGGGCCATTGGAAGTTTTCCACTAGCTCTTATCGTTTTCCCGGAAATAACGAAAAACTGATCAAAAGACGTGATTTTGGTGCCAAATACCGGTTTTTCGGGCATAACTTTTTTATATTTGATGCTACAAAGATGATTCAAATTGCAAAGTTGTAGAGAATTTCAAGCCCGACATACGGCCCATTGGAAGTTTTCCACTAGCTCTTATCGTTTTCCCGGAAAATACAAAAAACTGATCAAAAGACGTGATTTTGGTGTCAAATAACGGTTTTTCGTGCATAACTTTTTTATGTTTGATGCTACAAAGATGATTCAAATTGCAAAGTTGTAGAGAATTTCAAGCCCGACATACGGGCCATTGGAAGTTTTCCATTAGCTCTTATCGTTTTCCCGGAAAATACAAAAAACTGATCAAAAGACGTGATTTTGGTGCCAAATACCGGTTTTTCGGGCATAACTTTTTTATATTTGATGCTACAAAGATGATTCAAATTGCAAAGTTGTAGAGAATTTCAAGCCCGACAAACGGCCCATTGGAAATTTTTCAGTATCTCTTATCGTTTTCCCGGAAAATATAAAAAACTGACCAAAAGACGTGATTTTGGTGTCAATTACAGGTTTTTCGGGCATAACTTTTTTATATTTGATGCTACAAAGATGATTCAAATTGCAAAGTTGTAGAGAATTTCAAGCCCAACATACGGGCCATTGGAAGTTTTCCACTAGCTCTTATCGTTTTCCCGGAAATAACGCAAAACTGATCAAAAGACGTGATTTTGCGGCCAAATACCGGTTTTTCGGGCATAACTTTTTTATATTTGATGCTACAAAGATGATTCAAATTGCAAAGTTGTAGAGAATTTCAAGCCCGACATACGGGCCATTGGAAGTTTTCCACTAGCTCTTATAGTTTTCCCGGAAAATACAAAAAACTGATCAAAAGACGTGATTTTGGTGCCAAATACCGGTTTTTCGGGCATAACTTTTTTATATTTGATGCTACAAAGATGATTCAAATTGCAAAGTTGTAGAGAATTTCAAGCCCGACATACGGCCCATTGGAAGTTTTCCACTAGCTCTTATCGTTTTCCCGGAAAATACAAAAAACTGATCAAAAGACGTGATTTTGGTGCCAAATAACGGTTTTTCGGGCATAACTTTTTTATGTTTGATGCTACAAAGATGATTCAAATTGCAAAGTTGTAGAGAATTTCAAGCCCGACATACGGGCCATTGGAAGTTTTCCACTAGCTCTTATCGTTTTCCCGGAAAATACAAAAAACTGATCAAAAGACGTGATTTTGGTGCCAAATACCGGTTTTTCGGGCATAACTTTTTTATATTTGATGCTACAAAGATGATTCAAATTGCAAAGTTGTAGAGAATTTCAAGCCCGACAAACGGCCCATTGGAAGTTTTTCAGTATCTCTTATCGTTTTCCCGGAAAATATAAAAAACTGACCAAAAGACGTGATTTTGGTGTCAATTACAGGTTTTTCGGGCATAACTTTTTTATATTTGATGCTACAAAGATGATTCAAATTGCAAAGTTGTAGAGAATTTCAAGCCCAACATACGGGCCATTGGAAGTTTTCCACTAGCTCTTATCGTTTTCCCGGAAATAACGCAAAACTGATCAAAAGACGTGATTTTGGGGCCAAATACCGGTTTTTCGGGCATAACTTTTTTATATTTGATGCTACAAAGATGATTCAAATTGCAAAGTTGTAGAGAATTTCAAGCCCGACATACGGCCCATTGGAAGTTTTCCACTAGCTCTTATCGTTTTCCCGGAAATAACGAAAAACTGATCAAAAGACGTGATTTTGGGGCCAAATACCGGTTTTTCGGGCATAACTTTTTTATATTTGATGCTACAAAGATGATTCAAATTGCAAAGTTGTAGAGAATTTCAAGCCCGACATACGGGCCATTGGAAGTTTTCCACTAGCTCTTATCGTTTTCCCGGAAATAACGAAAAACTGATCAAAAGACGTGATTTTGGGGCCAAATACCGGTTTTTTGGGCATAACTTTTTTATATTTGATGCTACAAAGATGATTCAAATTGCAAAGTTGTAGAGAATTTCAAGCCCGACATACGGCCCATTGGAAGTTTTCCACTAGCTCTTATCGTTTTCCCGGAAATAACGAAAAACTGATCAAAAGACGTGATTTTGGTGCCAAATAACGGTTTTTCGGGCATAACTTTTTTATATTTGATGCTACAAAGATGATTCAAATTGCAAAGTTGTATAGAATTTCAAGCCCGACATACGGCCCATTGGAAGTTTTCCACTAGCTTTTATCGTTTTCCCGGAAATAACGAAAAACTGATCAAAAGACGTGATTTTGGTGCCAAATACCGGTTTTTCGGGCATAACTTTTTTATATTTGATGCTACAAAGATGATTCAAATTGCAAAGTTGTAGAGAATTTCAAGCCCAACATACGGGCCATTGGAAGTTTTCCACTAGCTCTTATCGTTTTTCCGGAAATAACGAAAAACTGATCAACAGACGTGATTTTGGTGCCAAATAACGGTTATTCGGGCATAACTTTTTTATATTTGATGCTACAAAGATGATTCAAATTGAAAAGTTGTAGAGAATTTCAAGCCCGACATACGGCCCATTGGAAGTTTTCCACTAGCTCTTATCGTTTTCCCGGAAATAACGAAAAACTGATCAAAAGACGTGATTTTGGGGCCAAATACCGGTTTTTCGGGCATAACTTTTTTATATTTGATGCTACAAAGATGATTCAAATTGCAAAGTTGTAGAGAATTTCAAGCCCGACATACGGCCCATTGGAAGTTTTCCACTAGCTCTTATCGTTTTCCCGGAAATAACGAAAAACTGATGAAAAGACGTGATTTTGGGGCCAAATACCGGTTTTTCGGGCATAACTTTTTTATATTTGACGCTACAAAGATGATTCAAATTGCAAAGTTGTAGAGAATTTCAAGCCCGACATACGGCCCATTGGAAGTTTTCCACTAGCTCTTATCGTTTTCCCGGAAATAACGAAAAACTGATCAAAAGACGTGATTTTGGGGCCAAATACCGGTTTTTCGGGCATAACTTTTTTATATTTGATGCTACAAAGATAATTCAAATTGCAAAGTTGTAGATAATTTCAAGCCCGACATACGGCCCATTGGAAGTTTTCCACTAGCTCTTATCGTTTTCCCGGAAATAACGAAAAACTGATCAAAAGACGTGATTTTGGGGCCAAATACCGGTTTTTCGGGCATAACTTTTTTATATTTGATGCTACAAAGATGATTCAAATTGCAAAGTTGTAGAGAATTTCAAGCCCGACATACGGCCCATTGGAAGTTTTCCACTAGCTCTTATCGTTTTCCCGGAAATAACGAAAAACTGATCAAAAGACGTGATTTTGGTGCCAAATAACGGTTTTTCGGACATATCTTTTTTATATTTGATGCTACAAAGATGATTCAAATTGCAAAGTTGTAGAGAATTTCAAGCCCGACATACGGCCCATTGGAAGTTTTCCACTAGCTCTTATCGTTTTCCCGGAAATAACGAAAAACTGATCAAAAGACGTGATTTTGGGGCCAAATACCGGTTTTTCGGGCATAACTTTTTTATATTTGATGCTACAAAGATGATTCAAATTGCAAAGTTGTAGAGAATTTCAAGCCCGACATTCGGCCCATTGGAAGTTTTCCACTAGCTCTTATCGTTTTCCCGGAAATAACGAAAAACTGATCAAAAGACGTGATTTTGGGGCCAAATACCGGTTTTTCGGGCATAACTTTTTTATATTTGATGCTACAAAGATGATTCAAATTGCAAAGTTGTAGAGAATTTCAAGCCCGACATACGGCCCATTGGAAGTTTTCCACTAGCTCTTATCGTTTTCCCGGAAATAACGAAAAACTGATGAAAAGACGTGATTTTGGGGCCAAATACCGGTTTTTCGGGCATAACTTTTTTATATTTGATGCTACAAAGATGATTCAAATTGCAAAGTTGTAGAGAATTTCAAGCCCGACATACGGGCCATTGGAAGTTTTCCACTAGCTTTTATCGTTTTCCCGGAAATAACGAAAAACTGATCAAAAGACGTGATTTTGGTGCCAAATACCGGTTTTTCCGGCATAACTTTTTTATATTTGATGCTACAAAGATGATTCAAATTGCAAACTTGTAGAGAATTTCAAGCCCGACATACGGGCCATTGGAAGTTTTCCACTAGCTCTTATCGTTTTCCCGGAAATAACGAAAAACTTATCAAAAGACGTGATTTTGGTGCCAAATACCGGTTTTTCGGGCATAACTTTTTTATATTTGATGCTACAAAGATGATTCAAATTGCAAAGTTGTAGAGAATTTCAAGCCCGACATACGGCCCATTGGACGTTTTCCACTAGCTCTTATCGTTTTCCCGGAAAATACAAAAAACTGATCAAAAGACGTGATTTTGGTGCCAAATACCGGTTTTTCGGGCATAACTTTTTTATATTTGATGCTACAAAGATGATTCAAATTGCAAAGTTGTAGAGAATTTCAAGCCCGACATATGGGCCATTGGAAGTTTTCCACTAGCTCTTATCGTTTTCCCGGAAATAACGAAAAACTGATCAAAAGACGTGATTTTGGTGCCAAATAACGGTTTTTCGGACATATCTTTTTTATATTTGATGCTACAAAGATGATTCAAATTGCAAAGTTGTAGAGAATTTCAAGCCCGACATATGGGCCATTGGAAGTTTTCCACTAGCTCTTATCGTTTTCCCGGAAATAACGAAAAACTGATCAAAAGACGTGATTTTGGGGCCAAATACCGGTTTTTCGGGCATAACTTTTTTATATTTGATGCTACAAAGATGATTCAAATTGCAAAGTTGTAGAGAATTTCAAGCCCGACATATGGGCCATTGGAAGTTTTCCACTAGCTCTTATCGTTTTCCCGGAAATAACGAAAAACTGATCAAAAGACGTGATTTTGGGGCCAAATACCGGTTTTTCGGGCATAACTTTTTTATATTTGATGCTACAAAGATGATTCAAATTGCAAAGTTGTAGAGAATTTCAAGCCCGACATACGGCCCATTGGACGTTTTCCACTAGCTCTTATCGTTTTCCCGGAAAATACAAAAAACTGATCAAAAGACGTGATTTTGGTGCCAAATAACGGTTTTTCGGACATATCTTTTTTATATTTGATGCTACAAAGATGATTCAAATTGCAAAGTTGTAGAGAATTTCAAGCCCGACATATGGGCCATTGGAAGTTTTCCACTAGCTCTTATCGTTTTCCCGGAAATAACGAAAAACTGATCAAAAGACGTGATTTTGGGGCCAAATACCGGTTTTTCGGGCATAACTTTTTTATATTTGATGCTACAAAGATGATTCAAATTGCAAAGTTGTAGAGAATTTCAAGCCCGACATACGGCCCATTGGAAGTTTTCCACTAGCTCTTATCGTTTTCCCGGAAATAACGAAAAACTGATCAAAAGACGTGATTTTGGGGCCAAATACCGGTTTTTCGGGCATAACTTTTTTATTTTTGATGCTACAAAGATGATTCAAATTGCAAAGTTGTAGAGAATTTCAAGCCCGACATACGGCCCATTGGAAGTTTTCCACTAGCTCTTATCGTTTTCCCGGAAATAACGAAAAACTGATCAAAAGACGTGATTTTGGGGCCAAATACCGGTTTTTCGGGCATAACTTTTTTATATTTGATGCTACAAAGATGATTCAAATTGCAAAGTTGTAGAGAATTTCAAGCCCGACATACGGCCCATTGGAAGTTTTCCACTAGCTCTTATCGTTTTCCCGGAAAATACAAAAAACTGATCAAAAGACGTGATTTTGGTGCCAAATAACGGTTTTTCGGGCATAACTTTTTTATATTTGATGCTACAAAGATGATTCAAATTGCAAAGTTGTAGAGAATTTCAAGCCCGACATACGGGCCATTGGAAGTTTTCCACTAGCTCTTATCGTTTTCCCGGAAATAACGAAAAACTGATCAAAAGACGTGATTTTGGTGCCAAATACCGGTTTTTCGGACATATCTTTTTTATATTTGATGCTACAAAGATGATTCAAATTGCAAAGTTGTAGAGAAATTCAAGCCCGACATACGGCCCATTGGAAGTTTTCCACTAGCTCTTATCGTTTTCCCGGAAAATACAAAAAACTGATCAAAAGACGTGATTTTGGTGCCAAATACCGGTTTTTCGGACATATCTTTTTTATATTTGATGCTACAAAGATGATTCAAATTGCAAAGTTGTAGAGAATTTCAAGCCCGACATACGGGCCATTGGAAGTTTTCCACTAGCTCTTATCGTTTTCCCGGAAATAACGAAAAACTGATCAAAAGACGTGATTTTGGGGCCAAATACCGGTTTTTCGGGCATAACTTTTTTATATTTGATGCTACAAAGATGATTCAAATTGCAAAGTTGTAGAGAATTTCAAGCCCGACATACGGCCCATTGGAAGTTTTCCACTAGCTCTTATCGTTTTCCCGGAAATAACGAAAAACTGATGAAAAGACGTGATTTTGGGGCCAAATACCGGTTTTTCGGGCATAACTTTTTTATATTTGATGCTACAAAGATGATTCAAATTGCAAATTTGTAGAGAATTTCAAGCCCGACATACGGGCCATTGGAAGTTTTCCACTAGCTCTTATCGTTTTCACGGAAATAACGCAAAACTTATCAAAAGACGTGATTTTGGTGCTAAATAACGGTTTTTCGGACATATCTTTTTTATATTTGATGCTACAAAGATGATTCAAATTGCAAAGTTGTATAGAATTTCAAGCCCGACATACGGGCCATTGGAAGTTTTCCACTAGCTCTTATCGTTTTCCCGGAAATAACGAAAAACTGATCAAAAGACGTGATTTTGGGGCCAAATACCGGTTTTTCGGGCATAACTTTTTTATATTTGATGCTACGAAGATGATTCAAATTGCAAAGTTGTAGAGAATTTCAAGCCCGACATACGGCCCATTGGAAGTTTTCCACTAGCTCTTATCGTTTTCCCGGAAAATACAAAAAACTGATCAAAAGACGTGATTTTGGTGCCAAATACCGGTTTTTCGGACATATCTTTTTTATATTTGATGCTACAAAGATGATTCAAATTGCAAAGTTGTAGAGAATTTCAAGCCCGACATACGGGCCATTGGAAGTTTTCCACTAGCTCTTATCGTTTTCCCGGAAAATACAGAAAACTGATCAAAAGACGCGATTTTGGTGCCAAATACCGGTTTTTCGGGCATAACTTTTTTATATTTGATGCTACAAAGATGATTCAAATTGCAAAGTTGTAGAGAATTTCAAGCCCGACATACGAACCATTGGAAGTTTTCCACTAGCTCTTATCGTTTTCCCGGAAATAACGAAAAACTGATCAAAAGACGTGATTTTGGGGCCAAATACCGGTTTTTCGGGCATAACTTTTTTATATTTGATGCTACAAAGATGATTCAAATTGCAAAGTTGTAGAGAATTTCAAGCCCGACATACGGGCCATTGGAAGTTTTCCACTAGCTCTTATCGTTTTCCCGGAAATAACGAAAAACTGATCAAAAGACGTGATTTTGGGGCCAAATACCGGTTTTTCGGGCATAACTTTTTTATATTTGATGCTACAAAGATGATTCAAATTGCAAAGTTGTAGAGAATTTCAAGCCCGACATACGGCCCATTGGAAGTTTTCCACTATCTCTTATCGTTTTCCCGGAAAATACAAAAAACTGATCAAAAGACGTGATTTTGGTGCCAAATACCGGTTTTTCGGGCATAACTTTTTTATATTTGATGCTACAAAGATGATTCAAATTGCAAAGTTGTAGAGAATTTCAAGCCCGACATACGGCCCATTGGAAGTTTTCCACTAGCTCTTATCGTTTTCCCGGAAAATACAAAAAACTGATCAAAAGACGTGATTTTGGTGCCAAATACCGGTTTTTCGGACATATCTTTTTTATATTTGATGCTACAAAGATGATTCAAATTGCAAAGTTGTAGAGAATTTCAAGCCCGACATACGGGCCATTGGAAGTTTTCCACTAGCTCTTATCGTTTTCCCGGAAATAACGAAAAACTGATCAAAAGACGTGATTTTGGGGCCAAATACCGGTTTTTCGGGCATAACTTTTTTATATTTGATGCTACAAAGATGATTCAAATTGCAAAGTTGTAGAGAATTTCAAGCCCGACATACGGACCATTGGAAGTTTTCCACTAGCTCTTATCGTTTTCCCGAAAAATACAAAAAACTGATCAAAAGACGTGATTTTGGTGCCAAATACCGGTTTTTCGGACATATCTTTTTTATATTTGATGCTACAAAGATGATTCAAATTGCAAAGTTGTAGAGAATTTCAAGCCCGACATACGGGCCATTGGAAGTTTTCCACTAGCTCTTATCGTTTTCCCGGAAATAACGAAAAACTGATCAAAAGACGTGATTTTGGTGCCAAATAACGGTTTTTCGGGCATAACTTTTTTATATTTGATGCTACAAAGATTATTCAAATTGCAAAGTTGTAGAGAATTTCAAGCCCGACAACTACAGTGCCATAATCAATCGATAGGTGTTTTTCCTGTCTGTTTAATGGTGGTCTTGGTTTTTCTATATTCTCAGCCATAAGGGCGCTATAAGCATTTTAACTTAGGGGTAAAAACCAAAATTTCCAAAAAAATTGCAGCCCCCAACCCCCGCGTCACAGCCAATCGATTGGATTTTTCCCGTTCTTTCTAATGGTGGTCTTGGTTTTTCTTAATTCCCAGCCATAAGGGCGCTACACCACTTTAAAGTTGGGGGTAAACAGCGATATTATGGTGAAAGCGCGTTTCTGGGCGATCCGAATCTGTGAGACCAGGAGAGCAGGAGTATGAATCGGTCGACTGAAAAGCCAACTTCAAACACATGAGTGTGAGTGAGAGCGTTACGACAGAGATATAAATCTAATGTTGGCAACACTGCTCGGTGCTTATTTTGAACTATTTGCAATACGGTAGCAATTAAACTACTGACTGCCGTTAGTTCTTTTTAAGTAAACATAACCTCAAATTACAAAAACTTTTTCAAACTTTTAATTAAATTGCTAATAGATGAACTTTCAGTTAATTTGGGGGAGAACGAACATGAGGATGAGGATGGTGATGATGAGTTTATGCAGAGGAGAAAATTGAGGAGCTGGATGGCAAACTGTACATAAAGCTTTTTATGGTGGTGCCCTCAGAACACATGAATTCTATATGTTGTTTTGTACTTGGCTTGTACCAGCTGTAGCCTAAGCTAAGGTAGCAAACTCTTTAATGTTCTTTAATTGTATGACATAATTTTAATTAAATTTGTTTGTATTCAACTTTGTCACTTTTGGATTATATTTTACGTTGATAATGCCCTCACATTGTTTGCCTCCAGCCTTGCAATGGCATTCAGGCATATCTTCAGAAAGGAAGTGGGAAGACTGGGACACACAGGCCCAATTCTACATCCAGACAGCAAGGGTTGATCTCCATTGACTTTTGATAAGGAGCTTGGTTAGCGACACCATATCAACCTAAGCAGCCCACACAGGTAAACAATTGATTTTACTAGAGAAAAGTTGTTATAGTTTTAGCAACTAAGTAGTTTTATATGAGTAACATGCACAAATATTTTATAAGAGTTGTATCAGAAGGGATCAAATAGAATTTTTTGACTAAAAATTGTATATCAAATCCGAGATAAATCTTTTTCAGTAATAAATAAATATCATAAGACAAAAACTATATGTGATAAATTTTTGGATAGTCTAATTAATCTACTATAAGACAATAATGCAAATAAAAAGCCACTGGTATATTTTTTCGAGATATTTACTAAACACAAAGCCAAGGGCATCTTTTTGGAATTTTTTTAAATTGTTTGCATTGTTGCAATTAAAAACTAGCCAATTTTTTTTCTTCTGAAATTCTCAAATTACATTCATTTGGATATATAGTAGATAAATGTAAAATTTGAAGTTGATTGAAAAAAGTTGAAATTTCATGAAAATGTCATATTTTCAGTAGTTTTCAACAAGCCATAACTTTTTTTTCATACCAGCTAGAAACAAATTCTAAACAGTTTTGGTTCGCCTGATTCATCTATTTTCAGATAATTATAAAAAATAACTATCTTAGTTGTTTATTTTTCAAGAAATTTAAAGGCGCGTGATTTGCTCATTTTTTTAAATTGTTTGCATTGTTGCAATTAAAAACTAGCCAATTTTTTTTTCTTCTGAAATTCTCAAATTACATTCATTTGGATATATAGTAGATAAATGTAAAATTTGAAGTTGATTGAAAAAAGTTGAAATTTCATGAAAATGTCATATTTTCAGTAGTTTTCAACAAGCCATAACTTTTTTTTCATACCAGCTAGAAACAAATTCTAAACAGTTTTGGTTCGCCTGATTCATCTATTTTCAGATAATTATAAAAAATAACTATCTTAGTTGTTTATTTTTCAAGAAATTTAAAGGCGCGTGATTTGCTCATTTTTTTAAATTGTTTGCATTGTTGCAATTATTATAATATTCCGAAATCCGAAACACATTTGCAAGGGTGAAACTGCAGCCACAAATAAGTATTATGAAACACCTTCTTCAACACATGGTAAAGTTATTGTAATTTGAACGTACTATGTGCAAATTGGTTGTAAATTCATTCTTGTATTCATTCAAATTCTACAATATTTAATTCATTTTTAACCAAGTTATTGTTTATATGAACTGTCAGAAAGCCGGGATGCAAACCTAAAAACGGTGACAGCGCTCAAAAAAAGCAGCGGTCAAACACCCTGAACTACAGGCTTCACGATATTGCTGTCAGATGTCGCTGGTGCGGTTATTCAGCGCCATCTATCCGCAATTTCGTGAACTACTTGGACTACAGTCCAAGCTGTTGCGGATAGATGGCGCTGGCGTCGCTGATTGCACCCCAGTGCCATCTGTCCGCAATATCGTGAACCTTGTAGTTCAGGGTATTTGACCGCTGCTTTTTTTGAGCGCTGTCACCGTTTTTAGGTTTGCAACCCGGCTTTCTGACAGTTCACATAAACAATAACTTGGTTAACAATGAATATTGTAGGATTTGAATGAATACCATAATGAATTTACAACCAATTTGTACGTAGTACGTTCAAATTACAATAACTTTACTATGTGCTGAAGAAGGTTTTCATAATACTTATTTGTGGCTGCAGTTTCACCCTTGCAAATGTGTTTTGGACGGATCTGATTACTGCTGCTCTCTCTACGAGTGATAATGAATACAGGTGAGCTTTAGTGTAATTTAATAGTGTGTTATCCTAATAAGATGTGTGATAATTAATCTGGATGCATTTAGGTAGTGTAATATTAGAAATTTGATTTAAAGTCAACCATATTTCAAACTTGTAAACCATTTATACCATCAGTAAGTGTTCAGTTAATTACATTTAAGGCATATGATACTAATTTATTGATGAATAGTCCTGCAAGAAAGAAAAATTACACCATTACTACAACCAACAATATTACGATTTATTTATTACTATTTTATTCATTAAACTATTATAATCATTAGAGAGTGCTTTTGTGTGATATTATCTTCTTTTTAGTGCTATCACAATTCCTATGCAGTGATAAGTTATTATGGAAAAATCATCACAGACACCTAAATGATGTGGATATGCCCTGCCAATGACACCAATGTTGAGTATAACCATTGCTGGATACCAACTGTTCCTCTTGGAACATCATCAGGAGGAAATGAAAGCAACTCTGCCACCACCTCAAGAACTGAGGACTAAAACTAATGCTGTTAGGTGTTATTTTAAAGTTGTGGATGTTATGGGTGTTATGTGGATGTGATGTGTGTATGGCGTCTTGGTTGCTCCATCACAACAGATGATTTTGGAAAACTTGCAGTGTAGAAGACCAGGATTTCAGAATTGCAGGTATCATGAAGTCCAGACACCAGCTACTCTTTTCACCACTGTAACATCTAATTTTACCATAGGGCTTGTGCATCATGTTCTCTCACATTACCTCATGTCGTCTATCAACTCACTTGAATGTTGTCTTTCCTGTGTTTTAAACTGGGCGAGCAATGATTCAGGTGTATTGAAAGACTGAAATCAATACACACACACACACACACACACACACATATAAATGTAGGAACTTTTATAATGTTAGATGTTATTTTAATTTTCAACCTTTAAATGTTTAAATATTATAATAATTGCAACAATGCAAACAATTTAAAAAAATGAGCAAATCACGCGCCTTTAAATTTCTTGAAAAATAAACAACTAAGATAGTTATTTTTTATAATTATCTGAAAATAGATGAATCAGGCGAACCAAAACTGTTTAGAATTTGTTTCTAGCTGGTATGAAAAAAAAGTTATGGCTTGTTGAAAACTACTGAAAATATGACATTTTCATGAAATTTCAACTTTTTTCAATCAACTTCAAATTTTACATTTATCTACTATATATCCAAATGAATGTAATTTGAGAATTTCAGAAGAAAAAAAATTGGCTAGTTTTTAATTGCAACAATGCAAACAATTTAAAAAAATGAGCAAATCACGCGCCTTTAAATTTCTTGAAAAATAAACAACTAAGATAGTTATTTTTTATAATTATCTGAAAATAGATAAATCAGGCTACCCAAAACCGTTTAGTATTTGTTTTGGTCTGGTATGGAAAAAAAGTTAGAGCTTGTTGAAAACTAGTGATATTATAAAATTTTCATGATATTTCAACCTTTTTCAATCCACTTCAAATTTTATATTTACATTATATACATTCAGATGAACATATTTAGAAAGTTTCAGAAAAAAATTACAGCTGGTTCTTTGGTAATGGCTGAAAAACTTCCAAAAAGACGCCCTTGGCTTTGTGTTTAGTAAATATCTCGAAAAAATATACCAGTGGCTTTTTATTTGCATTATTGTCTTATAGTAGATTAATTAGACTATCCAAAAATTTATCACATATAGTTTTTGTCTTATGATATTTATTTATTACTGAAAAAGATTTATTTCGGATTTGATATACAATTTTTAGTCAAAAAATTCTATTTGATCCCTTCTGATACAACTCTTATAAAATATTTGTGCATGTTACTCATATAAAACTACTTAGTTGCTAAAACTATAACAACTTTTCTCTAGTAAAATCAATTGTTTACCTGTGTGGGCTGCTTAGGTTGATATGGTGTCGCTAACCAAGCTCCTTATCAAAAGTCAATGGAGATCAACCCTTGCTGTCTGGATGTAGAATTGGGCCTGTGTGTCCCAGTCTTCCCACTTCCTTTCTGAAGATATGCCTGAATGCCATTGCAAGGCTGGAGGCAAACAACGTGAGGGCATTATCAACGTAAAATATAATCCAAAAGTGACAAAGTTGAATACAAACAAATTTAATTAAAATTATGTCATAAGATTAAAAAAGAGTTTGCTACCTTAGTTTAAGCTACAGCAGGTACAAGCCATCATATAGAATTGATGTGTTCTGAGGGCACCACCATAAAAAGCTTTATGTATAGTTTGCCATCCAGCTCCTCAACTTTTTCGTCTGCATAAACTCATCATCACCATCCTCATCCTCATGTTCGTTCTCCCCCAAATTAACTGAACGTTCATCTATTAGCAATTTAATTGAAAGTTTGAAAACGTCTTAATGATGTTATGTTTACTTAATAAAAGAACTAATCGGTAGTAGTTTAATTGCTACCGTATTGCAAATAGTTCAAAAGAAGCACCGAGCAGTACTGCCAACATTAGATTTATATCTCTGCCGTAACGTTCTCACTCGCACTCATGTGTTTGAAGTTGGCTGTTCAGTCGACCGATTCTTACTCCTGCTCTCCTGGTCCGACAGATTCGGATCGCCCAGAAACGCGCTTTCACCATAATTTCGCTGTTTACCCCCAACTTTAAAGTGGTGTACCGCCCTTATGGCTTGGAATTAAGAAAAACCAAGACCACCATTAGAAAGAACGGAAAAAATCCAATCGATTGGCTGTGACGCGGAGGTTGGGGGTTGCAATTTTTTTTGGAAATTTTGGTTTTTACCCCTAAGTTAAAATGCTTATAGCTCAGAAATATTCAATATTTACCTCATATTCCAACGTTTTGACGTTCTGCGGAGACTTTACACGTATTTTCGACCAAATTAAAATACAAAAAACTCATCAAAAGACGTTATTTTGGTGTCAATTATCTGTTTTTCGGGCATAACTATTTTATATTTGATGCTACAAAGATGATTCAAATTGCAAAGTTGTAGAGAATTTCAAGCCCGACATACGGGCCATTGGAAGTTTTCCACTAGCTCTTATCGTTTTCCCAGAAATAACGAAAAACTGATCAAAAGACGTGATTTTGGGGCCAAATACCGGTTTTTCGGGCATAACTTTTTTATATTTGATGCTACAAAGATGATTCAAATTGCAAAGTTGTAGAGAATTTCAAGCCCGACATACGGCCCATTGGAAGTTTTCCACTAGCTCTTATCGTTTTCCCAGAAATAACGAAAAACTGATCAAAAGACGTGATTTTGGGGCCAAATACCGGTTTTTCGGGCATAACTTTTTTATATTTGATGCTACAAAGATGATTCAAATTGCAAAGTTGTAGAGAATTTCAAGCCCGACATACGGGCCATTGGAAGTTTTCCACTAGCTCTTATCGTTTTCCCAGAAATAACGAAAAACTGATCAAAAGACGTGATTTTGGGGCCAAATACCGGTTTTTCGGGCATAACTTTTTTATATTTGATGCTACAAAGATGATTCAAATTGCAAAGTTGTAGAGAATTTCAAGCCCGACATACGGGCCATTGGAAGTTTTCCACTAGCTCTTATCGTTTTCCCGGAAATAACGAAAAACTGATCAAAAGACGTGATTTTGGGGCCAAATACCGGTTTTTCGGGCATAACTTTTTTATATTTGATGCTACAAAGATGATTCAAATTGCAAAGTTGTAGAGAATTTCAAGCCCGACATACGGCCCATTGGAAGTTTTCCACTAGCTCTTATCGTTTTCCCGGAAATAACGAAAAACTGATCAAAAGACGTGATTTTGGGGCCAAATACCGGTTTTTCGGGCATAACTTTTTTATATTTGATGCTACAAAGATGATTCAAATTGCAAAGTTGTAGAGAATTTCAAGCCCGACATACGGCCCATTGGAAGTTTTCCACTAGCTCTTATCGTTTTCCCGGAAATAACGAAAAACTGATCAAAAGACGTGATTTTGGGGCCAAATACCGGTTTTTCGGGCATAACTTTTTTATATTTGATGCTACGAAGATGATTCAAATTGCAAAGTTGTAGAGAATTTCAAGCCCGACATACGGCCCATTGGAAGTTTTCCACTAGCTCTTATCGTTTTCCCGGAAATAACGAAAAACTGATCAAAAGACGTGATTTTGGTGCCAAATACCGGTTTTTCGGGCATAACTTTTTTATATTTGATGCTACAAAGATGATTCAAATTGCAAAGTTGTAGAGAATTTCAAGCCCGACATACGGCCCATTGGAAGTTTTCCACTAGCTCTTATCGTTTTCCCGGAAAATACAAAAAACTGATCAAAAGACGTGATTTTGGTGCCAAATAACGGTTTTTCGTGCATAACTTTTTTATGTTTGATGCTACAAAGATGATTCAAATTGCAAAGTTGTAGAGAATTTCAAGCCCGACATACGGGCCATTGGAAGTTTTCCATTAGCTCTTATCGTTTTCCCGGAAAATACAAAAAACTGATCAAAAGACGTGATTTTGGTGCCAAATACCGGTTTTTCGGGCATAACTTTTTTATATTTGATGCTACAAAGATGATTCAAATTGCAAAGTTGTAGAGAATTTCAAGCCCGACAAACGGCCCATTGGAAATTTTTCAGTATCTCTTATCGTTTTCCCGGAAAATATAAAAAACTGACCAAAAGACGTGATTTTGGTGTCAATTACAGGTTTTTCGGGCATAACTTTTTTATATTTGATGCTACAAAGATGATTCAAATTGCAAAGTTGTAGAGAATTTCAAGCCCAACATACGGGCCATTGGAAGTTTTCCACTAGCTCTTATCGTTTTCCCGGAAATAACGCAAAACTGATCAAAAGACGTGATTTTGGGGCCAAATACCGGTTTTTCGGGCATAACTTTTTTATATTTGATGCTACAAAGATGATTCAAATTGCAAAGTTGTAGAGAATTTCAAGCCCGACATACGGCCCATTGGAAGTTTTCCACTAGCTCTTATCGTTTTCCCGGAAATAACGAAAAACTGATCAAAAGACGTGATTTTGGTGCCAAATACCGGTTTTTCGGGCATAACTTTTTTATATTTGATGCTACAAAGATGATTCAAATTGCAAAGTTGTAGAGAATTTCAAGCCCGACATACGGGCCATTGGAAGTTTTCCACTAGCTCTTATAGTTTTCCCGGAAAATACAAAAAACTGATCAAAAGACGTGATTTTGGTGCCAAATACCGGTTTTTCGGGCATAACTTTTTTATATTTGATGCTACAAAGATGATTCAAATTGCAAAGTTGTAGAGAATTTCAAGCCCGACATACGGCCCATTGGAAGTTTTCCACTAGCTCTTATCGTTTTCCCGGAAAATACAAAAAACTGATCAAAAGACGTGATTTTGGTGCCAAATAACGGTTTTTCGGGCATAACTTTTTTATGTTTGATGCTACAAAGATGATTCAAATTGCAAAGTTGTAGAGAATTTCAAGCCCGACATACGGGCCATTGGAAGTTTTCCACTAGCTCTTATCGTTTTCCCGGAAAATACAAAAAACTGATCAAAAGACGTGATTTTGGTGCCAAATACCGGTTTTTCGGGCATAACTTTTTTATATTTGATGCTACAAAGATGATTCAAATTGCAAAGTTGTAGAGAATTTCAAGCCCGACAAACGGCCCATTGGAAGTTTTTCAGTATCTCTTATCGTTTTCCCGGAAAATATAAAAAACTGACCAAAAGACGTGATTTTGGTGTCAATTACAGGTTTTTCGGGCATAACTTTTTTATATTTGATGCTACAAAGATGATTCAAATTGCAAAGTTGTAGAGAATTTCAAGCCCAACATACGGGCCATTGGAAGTTTTCCACTAGCTCTTATCGTTTTCCCGGAAATAACGCAAAACTGATCAAAAGACGTGATTTTGGGGCCAAATACCGGTTTTTCGGGCATAACTTTTTTATATTTGATGCTACAAAGATGATTCAAATTGCAAAGTTGTAGAGAATTTCAAGCCCGACATACGGGCCATTGGAAGTTTTCCACTAGCTCTTATCGTTTTCCCGGAAATAACGAAAAACTGATCAAAAGACGTGATTTTGGGGCCAAATACCGGTTTTTCGGGCATAACTTTTTTATATTTGATGCTACAAAGATGATTCAAATTGCAAAGTTGTAGAGAATTTCAAGCCCAACATACGGGCCATTGGAAGTTTTCCACTAGCTCTTATCGTTTTCCCGGAAATAACGCAAAACTGATCAAAAGACGTGATTTTGGGGCCAAATACCGGTTTTTCGGGCATAACTTTTTTATATTTGATGCTACAAAGATGATTCAAATTGCAAAGTTGTAGAGAATTTCAAGCCCGACATACGGGCCATTGGAAGTTTTCCACTAGCTCTTATCGTTTTCCCGGAAATAACGAAAAACTGATCAAAAGACGTGATTTTGGGGCCAAATACCGGTTTTTCGGGCATAACTTTTTTATATTTGATGCTACAAAGATGATTCAAATTGCAAAGTTGTAGAGAATTTCAAGCCCGACATACGGGCCATTGGAAGTTTTCCACTAGCTCTTATCGTTTTCCCGGAAATAACGAAAAACTGATCAAAAGACGTGATTTTGGGGCCAAATACCGGTTTTTTGGGCATAACTTTTTTATATTTGATGCTACAAAGATGATTCAAATTGCAAAGTTGTAGAGAATTTCAAGCCCGACATACGGCCCATTGGAAGTTTTCCACTAGCTCTTATCGTTTTCCCGGAAATAACGAAAAACTGATCAAAAGACGTGATTTTGGTGCCAAATAACGGTTTTTCGGGCATAACTTTTTTATATTTGATGCTACAAAGATGATTCAAATTGCAAAGTTGTATAGAATTTCAAGCCCGACATACGGCCCATTGGAAGTTTTCCACTAGCTTTTATCGTTTTCCCGGAAATAACGAAAAACTGATCAAAAGACGTGATTTTGGTGCCAAATACCGGTTTTTCGGGCATAACTTTTTTATATTTGATGCTACAAAGATGATTCAAATTGCAAAGTTGTAGAGAATTTCAAGCCCAACATACGGGCCATTGGAAGTTTTCCACTAGCTCTTATCGTTTTTCCGGAAATAACGAAAAACTGATCAACAGACGTGATTTTGGTGCCAAATAACGGTTATTCGGGCATAACTTTTTTATATTTGATGCTACAAAGATGATTCAAATTGCAAAGTTGTAGAGAATTTCAAGCCCGACATACGGCCCATTGGAAGTTTTCCACTAGCTCTTATCGTTTTCCCGGAAATAACGAAAAACTGATCAAAAGACGTGATTTTGGGGCCAAATACCGGTTTTTCGGGCATAACTTTTTTATATTTGATGCTACAAAGATGATTCAAATTGCAAAGTTGTAGAGAATTTCAAGCCCGACATACGGCCCATTGGAAGTTTTCCACTAGCTCTTATCGTTTTCCCGGAAATAACGAAAAACTGATGAAAAGACGTGATTTTGGGGCCAAATACCGGTTTTTCGGGCATAACTTTTTTATATTTGACGCTACAAAGATGATTCAAATTGCAAAGTTGTAGAGAATTTCAAGCCCGACATACGGCCCATTGGAAGTTTTCCACTAGCTCTTATCGTTTTCCCGGAAATAACGAAAAACTGATCAAAAGACGTGATTTTGGGGCCAAATACCGGTTTTTCGGGCATAACTTTTTTATATTTGATGCTACAAAGATAATTCAAATTGCAAAGTTGTAGATAATTTCAAGCCCGACATACGGCCCATTGGAAGTTTTCCACTAGCTCTTATGGTTTTCCCGGAAATAACGAAAAACTGATGAAAAGACGTGATTTTGGGGCCAAATACCGGTTTTTCGGGCATAACTTTTTTATATTTGATGCTACAAAGATGATTCAAATTGCAAAGTTGTAGAGAATTTCAAGCCCGACATACGGCCCATTGGAAGTTTTCCACTAGCTCTTATCGTTTTCCCGGAAATAACGAAATACTGATCAAAAGACGTGATTTTGGGGCCAAATACCGGTTTTTCGGGCATAACTTTTTTATATTTGATGCTACAAAGATGATTCAAATTGCAAAGTTGTAGAGAATTTCAAGCCCGACATACGGGCCATTGGAAGTTTTCCAGTAGCTCTTATCGTTTTCCCGGAAATAACGAAATACTGATCAAAAGACGTGATTTTGGGGCCAAATACCGGTTTTTCGGGCATAACTTTTTTATATTTGATGCTACAAAGATGATTCAAATTGCAAAGTTGTAGAGAATTTCAAGCCCGACATACGGGCCATTGGAAGTTTTCCAGTAGCTCTTATCGTTTTCCCGGAAATAACGAAAAACTGATCAAAAGACGTGATTTTGGGGCCAAATACCGGTTTTTCGGGCATAACTTTTTTATATTTGATGCTACAAAGATGATTCAAATTGCAAAGTTGTAGAGAATTTCAAGCCCGACATACGGCCCATTGGAAGTTTTCCACTAGCTCTTATCGTTTTCCCGGAAATAACGAAAAACTGATCAAAAGACGTGATTTTGGGGCCAAATACCGGTTTTTCGGGCATAACCTTTTTATATTTGACGCTACAAAGATGATTCAAATTGCAAAGTTGTAGAGAATTTCAAGCCCGACATACGGCCCATTGGAAGTTTTCCACTAGCTCTTATCGTTTTCCCGGAAATAACGAAAAACTGATCAAAAGACGTGATTTTGGGGCCAAATACCGGTTTTTCGGGCATAACTTTTTTATATTTGACGCTACAAAGATGATTCAAATTGCAAAGTTGTAGAGAATTTCAAGCCCGACATACGGCCCATTGGAAGTTTTCCACTAGCTCTTATCGTTTTCCCGGAAATAACGAAAACCTGATCAAAAGACGTGATTTTGGGGCCAAATACCGGTTTTTCGGGCATAACTTTTTTATATTTGATGCTACAAAGATGATTCAAATTGCAAAGTTGTAGAGAATTTCAAGCCCGACATACGGCCCATTGGAAGTTTTCCACTAGCTCTTATCGTTTTCCCGGAAATAACGAAAAACTGATCAAAAGACGTGATTTTGGGGCCAAATACCGGTTTTTCGGGCATAACTTTTGTATATTTGATGCTACAAAGATGATTCAAATTGCAAAGTTGTAGAGAATTTCAAGCCCGACATACGGCCCATTGGAAGTTTTCCACTAGCTCTTATCGTTTTCCCGGAAATAACGAAAAACTGATCAAAAGACGTGATTTTGGGGCCAAATACCGGTTTTTCGGGCATAACTTTTTTATATTTGATGCTACAAAGATGATTCAAATTGCAAAGTTGTAGAGAATTTCAAGCCCGACATACGGCCCATTGGAAGTTTTCCACTAGCTCTTATCGTTTTCCCGGAAATAACGAAAAACTGATGAAAAGACGTGATTTTGGGGCCAAATACCGGTTTTTCGGGCATAACTTTTTTATATTTGATGCTACAAAGATGATTCAAATTGCAAAGTTGTAGAGAATTTCAAGCCCGACATACGGGCCATTGGAAGTTTTCCACTAGCTTTTATCGTTTTCCCGGAAATAACGAAAAACTGATCAAAAGACGTGATTTTGGTGCCAAATACCGGTTTTTCCGGCATAACTTTTTTATATTTGATGCTACAAAGATGATTCAAATTGCAAACTTGTAGAGAATTTCAAGCCCGACATACGGGCCATTGGAAGTTTTCCACTAGCTCTTATCGTTTTCCCGGAAATAACGAAAAACTTATCAAAAGACGTGATTTTGGTGCCAAATACCGGTTTTTCGGGCATAACTTTTTTATATTTGATGCTACAAAGATGATTCAAATTGCAAAGTTGTAGAGAATTTCAAGCCCGACATACGGCCCATTGGACGTTTTCCACTAGCTCTTATCGTTTTCCCGGAAAATACAAAAAACTGATCAAAAGACGTGATTTTGGTGCCAAATACCGGTTTTTCGGGCATAACTTTTTTATATTTGATGCTACAAAGATGATTCAAATTGCAAAGTTGTAGAGAATTTCAAGCCCGACATACGGCCCATTGGAAGTTTTCCACTAGCTCTTATCGTTTTCCCGGAAATAACGAAAAACTGATCAAAAGACGTGATTTTGGTGCCAAATAACGGTTTTTCGGACATATCTTTTTTATATTTGATGCTACAAAGATGATTCAAATTGCAAAGTTGTAGAGAATTTCAAGCCCGACATATGGGCCATTGGAAGTTTTCCACTAGCTCTTATCGTTTTCCCGGAAATAACGAAAAACTAATCAAAAGACGTGATTTTGGTGCCAAATAACGGTTTTTCGGGCATAACTTTTTTATATTTGATGCTACAAAGATGATTCAAATTGCAAAGTTGTAGAGAGTTTCAAGCCCGACATACGGGCCATTGGAAGTTTTCCACTAGCTCTTATCGTTTTCCCGGAAATAACGAAAAACTGATCAAAAGACGTGATTTTGGGGCCAAATACCGGTTTTTCGGGCATAACTTTTTTATATTTGATGCTACAAAGATGATTCAAATTGCAAAGTTGTAGAGAATTTCAAGCCCGACATACGGCCCATTGGAAGTTTTCCACTAGCTCTTATCGTTTTCCCGGAAATAACGAAAAACTGATCAAAAGACGTGATTTTGGGGCCAAATACCGGTTTTTCGGGCATAACTTTTTTATATTTGATGCTACAAAGATGATTCAAATTGCAAAGTTGTAGAGAATTTCAAGCCCGACATACGGCCCATTGGAAGTTTTCCACTAGCTCTTATCGTTTTCCCGGAAAATACAAAAAACTGATCAAAAGACGTGATTTTGGTGCCAAATACCGGTTTTTCGGGCATAACTTTTTTATATTTGATGCTACAAAGATGATTCAAATTGCAAAGTTGTAGAGAATTTCAAGCCCGACATATGGCCCATTGGAAGTTTTCCACTAGCTCTTATCGTTTTCCCGGAAAATACAAAAAACTGATCAAAAGACGTGATTTTGGTGCCAAATAACGGTTTTTCGGGCATAACTTTTTTATATTTGATGCTACAAAGATGATTCAAATTGCAAAGTTGTAGAGAATTTCAAGCCCGACATACGGGCCATTGGAAGTTTTCCACTAGCTCTTATCGTTTTCCCGGAAATAACGAAAAACTGATCAAAAGACGTGATTTTGGTGCCAAATACCGGTTTTTCGGACATATCTTTTTTATATTTGATGCTACAAAGATGATTCAAATTGCAAAGTTGTAGAGAAATTCAAGCCCGACATACGGCCCATTGGAAGTTTTCCACTAGCTCTTATCGTTTTCCCGGAAAATACAAAAAACTGATCAAAAGACGTGATTTTGGTGCCAAATACCGGTTTTTCGGACATATCTTTTTTATATTTGATGCTACAAAGATGATTCAAATTGCAAAGTTGTAGAGAATTTCAAGCCCGACATACGGGCCATTGGAAGTTTTCCACTAGCTCTTATCGTTTTCCCGGAAATAACGAAAAACTGATCAAAAGACGTGATTTTGGGGCCAAATACCGGTTTTTCGGGCATAACTTTTTTATATTTGATGCTACAAAGATGATTCAAATTGCAAAGTTGTAGAGAATTTCAAGCCCGACATACGGCCCATTGGAAGTTTTCCACTAGCTCTTATCGTTTTCCCGGAAATAACGAAAAACTGATGAAAAGACGTGATTTTGGGGCCAAATACCGGTTTTTCGGGCATAACTTTTTTATATTTGATGCTACAAAGATGATTCAAATTGCAAATTTGTAGAGAATTTCAAGCCCGACATACGGGCCATTGGAAGTTTTCCACTAGCTCTTATCGTTTTCCCGGAAATAACGCAAAACTTATCAAAAGACGTGATTTTGGTGCTAAATAACGGTTTTTCGGACATATCTTTTTTATATTTGATGCTACAAAGATGATTCAAATTGCAAAGTTGTATAGAATTTCAAGCCCGACATACGGGCCATTGGAAGTTTTCCACTAGCTCTTATCGTTTTCCCGGAAATAACGAAAAACTGATCAAAAGACGTGATTTTGGGGCCAAATACCGGTTTTTCGGGCATAACTTTTTTATATTTGATGCTACGAAGATGATTCAAATTGCAAAGTTGTAGAGAATTTCAAGCCCGACATACGGCCCATTGGAAGTTTTCCACTAGCTCTTATCGTTTTCCCGGAAAATACAAAAAACTGATCAAAAGACGTGATTTTGGTGCCAAATACCGGTTTTTCGGACATATCTTTTTTATATTTGATGCTACAAAGATGATTCAAATTGCAAAGTTGTAGAGAATTTCAAGCCCGACATACGGGCCATTGGAAGTTTTCCACTAGCTCTTATCGTTTTCCCGGAAAATACAGAAAACTGATCAAAAGACGCGATTTTGGTGCCAAATACCGGTTTTTCGGGCATAACTTTTTTATATTTGATGCTACAAAGATGATTCAAATTGCAAAGTTGTAGAGAATTTCAAGCCCGACATACGAACCATTGGAAGTTTTCCACTAGCTCTTATCGTTTTCCCGGAAATAACGAAAAACTGATCAAAAGACGTGATTTTGGGGCCAAATACCGGTTTTTCGGGCATAACTTTTTTATATTTGATGCTACAAAGATGATTCAAATTGCAAAGTTGTAGAGAATTTCAAGCCCGACATACGGGCCATTGGAAGTTTTCCACTAGCTCTTATCGTTTTCCCGGAAATAACGAAAAACTGATCAAAAGACGTGATTTTGGGGCCAAATACCGGTTTTTCGGGCATAACTTTTTTATATTTGATGCTACAAAGATGATTCAAATTGCAAAGTTGTAGAGAATTTCAAGCCCGACATACGGCCCATTGGAAGTTTTCCACTATCTCTTATCGTTTTCCCGAAAAATACAAAAAACTGATCAAAAGACGTGATTTTGGTGCCAAATACCGGTTTTTCGGGCATAACTTTTTTATATTTGATGCTACAAAGATTATTCAAATTGCAAAGTTGTAGAGAATTTCAAGCCCGACAACTACAGTGCCATAATCAATCGATAGGTGTTTTTCCTGTCTGTTTAATGGTGGTCTTGGTTTTTCTATATTCTCAGCCATAAGGGCGCTATAAGCATTTTAACTTAGGGGTAAAAACCAAAATTTCCAAAAAAATTGCAGCCCCCAACCCCCGCGTCACAGCCAATCGATTGGATTTTTCCCGTTCTTTCTAATGGTGGTCTTGGTTTTTCTTAATTCCCAGCCATAAGGGCGCTACACCACTTTAAAGTTGGGGGTAAACAGCGAAATTATGGTGAAAGCGCGTTTCTGGGCGATCCGAATCTGTGAGACCAGGAGAGCAGGAGTATGAATCGGTCGACTGAAAAGCCAACTTCAAACACATGAGTGTGAGTGAGAGCGTTACGACAGAGATATAAATCTAATGTTGGCAACACTGCTCGGTGCTTATTTTGAACTATTTGCAATACGGTAGCAATTAAACTACTGACTGCCGTTAGTTCTTTTTAAGTAAACATAACCTCAAATTACAAAAACTTTTTCAAACTTTTAATTAAATTGCTAATAGATGAACTTTCAGTTAATTTGGGGGAGAACGAACATGAGGATGAGGATGGTGATGATGAGTTTATGCAGAGGAGAAAATTGAGGAGCTGGATGGCAAACTGTACATAAAGCTTTTTATGGTGGTGCCCTCAGAACACATGAATTCTATATGTTGTTTTGTACTTGGCTTGTACCAGCTGTAGCCTAAGCTAAGGTAGCAAACTCTTTAATGTTCTTTAATTGTATGACATAATTTTAATTAAATTTGTTTGTATTCAACTTTGTCACTTTTGGATTATATTTTACGTTGATAATGCCCTCACATTGTTTGCCTCCAGCCTTGCAATGGCATTCAGGCATATCTTCAGAAAGGAAGTGGGAAGACTGGGACACACAGGCCCAATTCTACATCCAGACAGCAAGGGTTGATCTCCATTGACTTTTGATAAGGAGCTTGGTTAGCGACACCATATCAACCTAAGCAGCCCACACAGGTAAACAATTGATTTTACTAGAGAAAAGTTGTTATAGTTTTAGCAACTAAGTAGTTTTATATGAGTAACATGCACAAATATTTTATAAGAGTTGTATCAGAAGGGATCAAATAGAATTTTTTGACTAAAAATTGTATATCAAATCCGAGATAAATCTTTTTCAGTAATAAATAAATATCATAAGACAAAAACTATATGTGATAAATTTTTGGATAGTCTAATTAATCTACTATAAGACAATAATGCAAATAAAAAGCCACTGGTATATTTTTTCGAGATATTTACTAAACACAAAGCCAAGGGCATCTTTTTGGAAGTTTTTCAGCCATTACCAAAGAACCAGCTGTAATTTTTTTCTGAAACTTTCTAAATATGTTCATCTGAATGTATATAATGTAAATATAAAATTTGAAGTGGATTGAAAAAGGTTGAAATTTCATGAAAATTTTATAATATCACTAGTTTTCAACAAGCTCTAACTTTTTTTCCATACTAGACCAAAACAAATACTAAACGGTTTTGGGTAGCCTGATTTATCTATTTTCAGATAATTATAAAAAATAACTATCTTAGTTGTTTATTTTTCAAGAAATTTAAAGGCGCGTGATTTGCTCATTTTTTTAAATTGTTTGCATTGTTGCAATTAAAAACTAGCCAATTTTTTTTCTTCTGAAATTCTCAAATTACATTCATTTGGATATATAGTAGATAAATGTAAAATTTGAAGTTGATTGAAAAAAGTTGAAATTTCATGAAAATGTCATATTTTCAGTAGTTTTCAACAAGCCATAACTTTTTTTTCATACCAGCTAGAAACAAATTCTAAACAGTTTTGGTTCGCCTGATTCATCTATTTTCAGATAATTATAAAAAATAACTATCTTAGTTGTTTATTTTTCAAGAAATTTAAAGGCGCGTGATTTGCTCATTTTTTTAAATTGTTTGCATTGTTGCAATTATTATAATATTTAAACATTTAAAGGTTGAAAATTAAAATGACATCTAACATTATAAAAGTTCCTACATTTATATGTGTGTGTGTGTGTGTATTGATTTCAGTCTTTCAATACACCTGAATCATTGCTCGCCCAGTTTAAAACACAGGAAAGACAACATTCAAGTGAGTTGATAGACGACATGAGGTAATGTGAGAGAACATGATGCACAAGCCCTATGGTAAAATTAGATGTTACAGTGGTGAAAAGAGTAGCTGGTGTCTGGACTTGATGATACCTGCAATTCCGAAATCATGGTCTTCTACACTGCAAGTTTTCCAAAATCATCTGTCATGATGGATCCACAACTTTAAATAACACCTAACAGCATTAGTTTTAGTCCTCAGTTCTTGAGGTGGTGGCAGAGTTGCTTCCATTTCCTCCTGATGATGTTCCAAGAGGAACAGTTGGTATCCAGCAATGGTTACATTAGTGTCATTAGCAGGGAATGATTCCATGATTCTAGAATATGTTGCTGTCTGTGGTGATTTTTCCATCATAACTTATCACTGCATAGAAATTGTGAATGCACTAAAAAGAAAATAACATCACACAAAAGCACTCTCTATTGATTATAATAGTTTATTGAATAAAATAGTAATAAATAAATCGTAATATTGTTGGTTGTAGTAATGGTGTAATTTTTCTTTCTTGCAGGACTATTGATCAATAAATTAGTATCATATGCCTTAAATGTAATTAACTGAACACTTACTGATGGTATAAACGGTTTACAAGTTTGAAATATGGTTGACTTTAAATCAAATTTCTAATATTACACTACCTAAATGCATCCAGTTTAATTATCAAACATCTTGTTAGAATATCACACTATTAAATTACACTAAAGCTATACAATACAAGCTCACCAGTATTAATTACCACTCATAGAAAGAGCAGCAGTAATCAGATCCATCCGAAACACATTTGCAAGGGTGAAACTGCAGCCACAAATAAGTATTATGAAACACCTTCTTCAACACATGGTAAAGTTATTGTAATTTGAACGTACTATGTGCAAATTGGTTGTAAATTCATTCTTGTATTCATTCAAATTCTACAATATTTAATTCATTTTTAACCAAGTTATTGTTTATATGAACTGTCAGAAAGCCGGGATGCAAACCTAAAAACGGTGACAGCGCTCAAAAAAAGCAGCGGTCAAACACCCTGAACTACAGGCTTCACGATATTGCTGTCAGATGTCGCTGGTGCGGTTATTCAGCGCCATCTATCCGCAATTTCGTGAACTACTTGGACTACAGTCCAAGCTGTTGCGGATAGATGGCGCTGGCGTCGCTGATTGCACCCCAGTGCCATCTGTCCGCAATATCGTGAACCTTGTAGTTCAGGGTATTTGACCGCTGCTTTTTTTGAGCGCTGTCACCGTTTTTAGGTTTGCAACCCGGCTTTCTGACAGTTCACATAAACAATAACTTGGTTAACAATGAATATTGTAGGATTTGAATGAATACCATAATGAATTTACAACCAATTTGTACGTAGTACGTTCAAATTACAATAACTTTACTATGTGCTGAAGAAGGTTTTCATAATACTTATTTGTGGCTGCAGTTTCACCCTTGCAAATGTGTTTTGGACGGATCTGATTACTGCTGCTCTCTCTACGAGTGATAATGAATACAGGTGAGCTTTAGTGTAATTTAATAGTGTGTTATCCTAATAAGATGTGTGATAATTAATCTGGATGCATTTAGGTAGTGTAATATTAGAAATTTGATTTAAAGTCAACCATATTTCAAACTTGTAAACCATTTATACCATCAGTAAGTGTTCAGTTAATTACATTTAAGGCATATGATACTAATTTATTGATGAATAGTCCTGCAAGAAAGAAAAATTACACCATTACTACAACCAACAATATTACGATTTATTTATTACTATTTTATTCATTAAACTATTATAATCATTAGAGAGTGCTTTTGTGTGATATTATCTTCTTTTTAGTGCTATCACAATTCCTATGCAGTGATAAGTTATTATGGAAAAATCATCACAGACACCTAAATGATGTGGATATGCCCTGCCAATGACACCAATGTTGAGTATAACCATTGCTGGATACCAACTGTTCCTCTTGGAACATCATCAGGAGGAAATGAAAGCAACTCTGCCACCACCTCAAGAACTGAGGACTAAAACTAATGCTGTTAGGTGTTATTTTAAAGTTGTGGATGTTATGGGTGTTATGTGGATGTGATGTGTGTATGGCGTCTTGGTTGCTCCATCACAACAGATGATTTTGGAAAACTTGCAGTGTAGAAGACCAGGATTTCAGAATTGCAGGTATCATGAAGTCCAGACACCAGCTACTCTTTTCACCACTGTAACATCTAATTTTACCATAGGGCTTGTGCATCATGTTCTCTCACATTACCTCATGTCGTCTATCAACTCACTTGAATGTTGTCTTTCCTGTGTTTTAAACTGGGCGAGCAATGATTCAGGTGTATTGAAAGACTGAAATCAATACACACACACACACACACACACACATATAAATGTAGGAACTTTTATAATGTTAGATGTTATTTTAATTTTCAACCTTTAAATGTTTAAATATTATAATAATTGCAACAATGCAAACAATTTAAAAAAATGAGCAAATCACGCGCCTTTAAATTTCTTGAAAAATAAACAACTAAGATAGTTATTTTTTATAATTATCTGAAAATAGATGAATCAGGCGAACCAAAACTGTTTAGAATTTGTTTCTAGCTGGTATGAAAAAAAAGTTATGGCTTGTTGAAAACTACTGAAAATATGACATTTTCATGAAATTTCAACTTTTTTCAATCAACTTCAAATTTTACATTTATCTACTATATATCCAAATGAATGTAATTTGAGAATTTCAGAAGAAAAAAAATTGACTAGTTTTTAATTGCAACAATGCAAACAATTTAAAAAAATGAGCAAATCACGCGCCTTTAAATTTCTTGAAAAATAAACAACTAAGATAGTTATTTTTTATAATTATCTGAAAATAGATGAATCAGGCGAACCAAAACTGTTTAGAATTTGTTTCTAGCTGGTATGAAAAAAAAGTTATGGCTTGTTGAAAACTACTGAAAATATGACATTTTCATGAAATTTCAACTTTTTTCAATCAACTTCAAATTTTACATTTATCTACTATATATCCAAATGAATGTAATTTGAGAATTTCAGAAGAAAAAAAATTGGCTAGTTTTTAATTGCAACAATGCAAACAATTTAAAAAAATGAGCAAATCACGCGCCTTTAAATTTCTTGAAAAATAAACAACTAAGATAGTTATTTTTTATAATTATCTGAAAATAGATAAATCAGGCTACCCAAAACCGTTTAGTATTTGTTTTGGTCTGGTATGGAAAAAAAGTTAGAGCTTGTTGAAAACTAGTGATATTATAAAATTTTCATGATATTTCAACCTTTTTCAATCCACTTCAAATTTTATATTTACATTATATACATTCAGATGAACATATTTAGAAAGTTTCAGAAAAAAATTACAGCTGGTTCTTTGGTAATGGCTGAAAAACTTCCAAAAAGACGCCCTTGGCTTTGTGTTTAGTAAATATCTCGAAAAAATATACCAGTGGCTTTTTATTTGCATTATTGTCTTATAGTAGATTAATTAGACTATCCAAAAATTTATCACATATAGTTTTTGTCTTATGATATTTATTTATTACTGAAAAAGATTTATTTCGGATTTGATATACAATTTTTAGTCAAAAAATTCTATTTGATCCCTTCTGATACAACTCTTATAAAATATTTGTGCATGTTACTCATATAAAACTACTTAGTTGCTAAAACTATAACAACTTTTCTCTAGTAAAATCAATTGTTTACCTGTGTGGGCTGCTTAGGTTGATATGGTGTCGCTAACCAAGCTCCTTATCAAAAGTCAATGGAGATCAACCCTTGCTGTCTGGATGTAGAATTGGGCCTGTGTGTCCCAGTCTTCCCACTTCCTTTCTGAAGATATGCCTGAATGCCATTGCAAGGCTGGAGGCAAACAACGTGAGGGCATTATCAACGTAAAATATAATCCAAAAGTGACAAAGTTGAATACAAACAAATTTAATTAAAATTATGTCATAAGATTAAAAAAGAGTTTGCTACCTTAGTTTAAGCTACAGCAGGTACAAGCCATCATATAGAATTGATGTGTTCTGAGGGCACCACCATAAAAAGCTTTATGTATAGTTTGCCATCCAGCTCCTCAACTTTTTCGTCTGCATAAACTCATCATCACCATCCTCATCCTCATGTTCGTTCTCCCCCAAATTAACTGAACGTTCATCTATTAGCAATTTAATTGAAAGTTTGAAAACGTCTTAATGATGTTATGTTTACTTAATAAAAGAACTAATCGGTAGTAGTTTAATTGCTACCGTATTGCAAATAGTTCAAAAGAAGCACCGAGCAGTACTGCCAACATTAGATTTATATCTCTGCCGTAACGTTCTCACTCGCACTCATGTGTTTGAAGTTGGCTGTTCAGTCGACCGATTCTTACTCCTGCTCTCCTGGTCCGACAGATTCGGATCGCCCAGAAACGCGCTTTCACCATAATTTCGCTGTTTACCCCCAACTTTAAAGTGGTGTACCGCCCTTATGGCTTGGAATTAAGAAAAACCAAGACCACCATTAGAAAGAACGGAAAAAATCCAATCGATTGGCTGTGACGCGGAGGTTGGGGGTTGCAATTTTTTTTGGAAATTTTGGTTTTTACCCCTAAGTTAAAATGCTTATAGCTCAGAAATATTCAATATTTACCTCATATTCCAACGTTTTGACGTTCTGCGGAGACTTTACACGTATTTTCGACCAGATTTGACGATTTTTATAAAATTTCCTAAAATTTTTTGAACATGTACTCCCCCCTTATGGTTGTAAAGTGCTCAGAAATTTTCAATTTTCGACCAAAAAGAGTGAAATTCTTGGGATTTTTACCTCATATTCCAACGTTTTGACGTTCTGCGGAGACTTTACACGTATTTTCGACCAAATTAAAATACAAAAAACTCATCAAAAGACGTTATTTTGGTGTCAATTATCTGTTTTTCGGGCATAACTATTTTATATTTGATGCTACAAAGATGATTCAAATTGCAAAGTTGTAGAGAATTTCAAGCCCGACATACGGGCCATTGGAAGTTTTCCACTAGCTCTTATCGTTTTCCCAGAAATAACGAAAAACTGATCAAAAGACGTGATTTTGGGGCCAAATACCGGTTTTTCGGGCATAACTTTTTTATATTTGATGCTACAAAGATGATTCAAATTGCAAAGTTGTAGAGAATTTCAAGCCCGACATACGGCCCATTGGAAGTTTTCCACTAGCTCTTATCGTTTTCCCAGAAATAACGAAAAACTGATCAAAAGACGTGATTTTGGGGCCAAATACCGGTTTTTCGGGCATAACTTTTTTATATTTGATGCTACAAAGATGATTCAAATTGCAAAGTTGTAGAGAATTTCAAGCCCGACATACGGGCCATTGGAAGTTTTCCACTAGCTCTTATCGTTTTCCCAGAAATAACGAAAAACTGATCAAAAGACGTGATTTTGGGGCCAAATACCGGTTTTTCGGGCATAACTTTTTTATATTTGATGCTACAAAGATGATTCAAATTGCAAAGTTGTAGAGAATTTCAAGCCCGACATACGGGCCATTGGAAGTTTTCCACTAGCTCTTATCGTTTTCCCGGAAATAACGAAAAACTGATCAAAAGACGTGATTTTGGGGCCAAATACCGGTTTTTCGGGCATAACTTTTTTATATTTGATGCTACAAAGATGATTCAAATTGCAAAGTTGTAGAGAATTTCAAGCCCGACATACGGCCCATTGGAAGTTTTCCACTAGCTCTTATCGTTTTCCCGGAAATAACGAAAAACTGATCAAAAGACGTGATTTTGGGGCCAAATACCGGTTTTTCGGGCATAACTTTTTTATATTTGATGCTACAAAGATGATTCAAATTGCAAAGTTGTAGAGAAATTCAAGCCCGACATACGGCCCATTGGAAGTTTTCCACTAGCTCTTATCGTTTTCCCGGAAATAACGAAAAACTGATCAAAAGACGTGATTTTGGGGCCAAATACCGGTTTTTCGGGCATAACTTTTTTATATTTGATGCTACAAAGATGATTCAAATTGCAAAGTTGTAGAGAATTTCAAGCCCGACATACGGCCCATTGGAAGTTTTCCACTAGCTCTTATCGTTTTCCCGGAAATAACGAAAAACTGATCAAAAGACGTGATTTTGGGGCCAAATACCGGTTTTTCGGGCATAACTTTTTTATATTTGATGCTACGAAGATGATTCAAATTGCAAAGTTGTAGAGAATTTCAAGCCCGACATACGGCCCATTGGAAGTTTTCCACTAGCTCTTATCGTTTTCCCGGAAAATACAAAAAACTGATCAAAAGACGTGATTTTGGTGCCAAATAACGGTTTTTCGTGCATAACTTTTTTATGTTTGATGCTACAAAGATGATTCAAATTGCAAAGTTGTAGAGAATTTCAAGCCCGACATACGGGCCATTGGAAGTTTTCCATTAGCTCTTATCGTTTTCCCGGAAAATACAAAAAACTGATCAAAAGACGTGATTTTGGTGCCAAATACCGGTTTTTCGGGCATAACTTTTTTATATTTGATGCTACAAAGATGATTCAAATTGCAAAGTTGTAGAGAATTTCAAGCCCGACAAACGGCCCATTGGAAATTTTTCAGTATCTCTTATCGTTTTCCCGGAAAATATAAAAAACTGACCAAAAGACGTGATTTTGGTGTCAATTACAGGTTTTTCGGGCATAACTTTTTTATATTTGATGCTACAAAGATGATTCAAATTGCAAAGTTGTAGAGAATTTCAAGCCCAACATACGGGCCATTGGAAGTTTTCCACTAGCTCTTATCGTTTTCCCGGAAATAACGCAAAACTGATCAAAAGACGTGATTTTGGGGCCAAATACCGGTTTTTCGGGCATAACTTTTTTATATTTGATGCTACAAAGATGATTCAAATTGCAAAGTTGTAGAGAATTTCAAGCCCGACATACGGCCCATTGGAAGTTTTCCACTAGCTCTTATCGTTTTCCCGGAAATAACGAAAAACTGATCAAAAGACGTGATTTTGGTGCCAAATACCGGTTTTTCGGGCATAACTTTTTTATATTTGATGCTACAAAGATGATTCAAATTGCAAAGTTGTAGAGAATTTCAAGCCCGACATACGGGCCATTGGAAGTTTTCCACTAGCTCTTATAGTTTTCCCGGAAAATACAAAAAACTGATCAAAAGACGTGATTTTGGTGCCAAATACCGGTTTTTCGGGCATAACTTTTTTATATTTGATGCTACAAAGATGATTCAAATTGCAAAGTTGTAGAGAATTTCAAGCCCGACATACGGCCCATTGGAAGTTTTCCACTAGCTCTTATCGTTTTCCCGGAAAATACAAAAAACTGATCAAAAGACGTGATTTTGGTGCCAAATAACGGTTTTTCGGGCATAACTTTTTTATGTTTGATGCTACAAAGATGATTCAAATTGCAAAGTTGTAGAGAATTTCAAGCCCGACATACGGGCCATTGGAAGTTTTCCACTAGCTCTTATCGTTTTCCCGGAAAATACAAAAAACTGATCAAAAGACGTGATTTTGGTGCCAAATACCGGTTTTTTCGGGCATAACTTTTTTATATTTGATGCTACAAAGATGATTCAAATTGCAAAGTTGTAGAGAATTTCAAGCCCGACAAACGGCCCATTGGAAGTTTTTCAGTATCTCTTATCGTTTTCCCGGAAAATATAAAAAACTGACCAAAAGACGTGATTTTGGTGTCAATTACAGGTTTTTCGGGCATAACTTTTTTATATTTGATGCTACAAAGATGATTCAAATTGCAAAGTTGTAGAGAATTTCAAGCCCAACATACGGGCCATTGGAAGTTTTCCACTAGCTCTTATCGTTTTCCCGGAAATAACGCAAAACTGATCAAAAGACGTGATTTTGGGGCCAAATACCGGTTTTTCGGGCATAACTTTTTTATATTTGATGCTACAAAGATGATTCAAATTGCAAAGTTGTAGAGAATTTCAAGCCCGACATACGGGCCATTGGAAGTTTTCCACTAGCTCTTATCGTTTTCCCGGAAATAACGAAAAACTGATCAAAAGACGTGATTTTGGGGCCAAATACCGGTTTTTCGGGCATAACTTTTTTATATTTGATGCTACAAAGATGATTCAAATTGCAAAGTTGTAGAGAATTTCAAGCCCGACATACGGGCCATTGGAAGTTTTCCACTAGCTCTTATCGTTTTCCCGGAAATAACGAAAAACTGATCAAAAGACGTGATTTTGGGGCCAAATACCGGTTTTTTGGGCATAACTTTTTTATATTTGATGCTACAAAGATGATTCAAATTGCAAAGTTGTAGAGAATTTCAAGCCCGACATACGGCCCATTGGAAGTTTTCCACTAGCTCTTATCGTTTTCCCGGAAATAACGAAAAACTGATCAAAAGACGTGATTTTGGTGCCAAATAACGGTTTTTCGGGCATAACTTTTTTATATTTGATGCTACAAAGATGATTCAAATTGCAAAGTTGTATAGAATTTCAAGCCCGACATACGGCCCATTGGAAGTTTTCCACTAGCTTTTATCGTTTTCCCGGAAATAACGAAAAACTGATCAAAAGACGTGATTTTGGTGCCAAATACCGGTTTTTCGGGCATAACTTTTTTATATTTGATGCTACAAAGATGATTCAAATTGCAAAGTTGTAGAGAATTTCAAGCCCAACATACGGGCCATTGGAAGTTTTCCACTAGCTCTTATCGTTTTTCCGGAAATAACGAAAAACTGATCAACAGACGTGATTTTGGTGCCAAATAACGGTTATTCGGGCATAACTTTTTTATATTTGATGCTACAAAGATGATTCAAATTGCAAAGTTGTAGAGAATTTCAAGCCCGACATACGGCCCATTGGAAGTTTTCCACTAGCTCTTATCGTTTTCCCGGAAATAACGAAAAACTGATCAAAAGACGTGATTTTGGGGCCAAATACCGGTTTTTCGGGCATAACTTTTTTATATTTGATGCTACAAAGATGATTCAAATTGCAAAGTTGTAGAGAATTTCAAGCCCGACATACGGCCCATTGGAAGTTTTCCACTAGCTCTTATCGTTTTCCCGGAAATAACGAAAAACTGATGAAAAGACGTGATTTTGGGGCCAAATACCGGTTTTTCGGGCATAACTTTTTTATATTTGACGCTACAAAGATGATTCAAATTGCAAAGTTGTAGAGAATTTCAAGCCCGACATACGGCCCATTGGAAGTTTTCCACTAGCTCTTATCGTTTTCCCGGAAATAACGAAAAACTGATCAAAAGACGTGATTTTGGGGCCAAATACCGGTTTTTCGGGCATAACTTTTTTATATTTGATGCTACAAAGATAATTCAAATTGCAAAGTTGTAGATAATTTCAAGCCCGACATACGGCCCATTGGAAGTTTTCCACTAGCTCTTATGGTTTTCCCGGAAATAACGAAAAACTGATGAAAAGACGTGATTTTGGGGCCAAATACCGGTTTTTCGGGCATAACTTTTTTATATTTGATGCTACAAAGATGATTCAAATTGCAAAGTTGTAGAGAATTTCAAGCCCGACATACGGCCCATTGGAAGTTTTCCACTAGCTCTTATCGTTTTCCCGGAAATAACGAAATACTGATCAAAAGACGTGATTTTGGGGCCAAATACCGGTTTTTCGGGCATAACTTTTTTATATTTGATGCTACAAAGATGATTCAAATTGCAAAGTTGTAGAGAATTTCAAGCCCGACATGCGGGCCATTGGAAGTTTTCCAGTAGCTCTTATCGTTTTCCCGGAAATAACGAAAAACTGATCAAAAGACGTGATTTTGGGAACATACCGGTTTTTCGGGCATAACTTTTTTATATTTGATGCTACAAAGATGATTCAAATTGCAAAGTTGTAGAGAATTTCAAGCCCGACATACGGCCCATTGGAAGTTTTCCACTAGCTCTTATCGTTTTCCCGGAAATAACGAAAAACTGATGAAAAGACGTGATTTTGGTGCCAAATAACGGTTTTTCGTGCATAACTTTTTTATGTTTGATGCTACAAAGATGATTCAAATTGCAAAGTTGTAGAGAATTTCAAGCCCGACATACGGCCCATTGGAAGTTTTCCACTAGCTCTTATCGTTTTCCCGGAAATAACGAAAAACTGATCAAAAGACGTGATTTTGGGGCCAAATACCGGTTTTTCGGGCATAACTTTTTTATATTTGATGCTACAAAGATGATTCAAATTGCAAAGTTGTAGAGAATTTCAAGCCCGACATACGGCCCATTGGAAGTTTTCCACTAGCTCTTATCGTTTTCCCGGAAATAACGAAAAACTGATCAAAAGACGTGATTTTGGGGCCAAATACCGGTTTTTCGGGCATAACTTTTTTATATTTGATGCTACAAAGATGATTCAAATTGCAAAGTTGTAGAGAATTTCAAGCCCGACATACGGCCCATTGGAAGTTTTCCACTAGCTCTTATCGTTTTCCCGGAAATAACGAAAAACTGATCAAAAGACGTGATTTTGGGGCCAAATACCGATTTTTCGGGCATAACTTTTTTATATTTGATGCTACAAAGATGATTCAAATTGCAAAGTTGTAGAGAATTTCAAGCCCGACATACGGCCCATTGGAAGTTTTCCACTAGCTCTTATCGTTTTCCCGGAAATAACGAAAAACTGATCAAAAGACGTGATTTTGGTGCCAAATACCGGTTTTTCGGACATATCTTTTTTATATTTGATGCTACAAAGATGATTCAAATTGCAAAGTTGTAGAGAATTTCAAGCCCGACATACGGGCCATTGGAAGTTTTCCACTAGCTCTTATCGTTTTCCCAGAAATAACGAAAAACTGATCAAAAGACGTGATTTTGGGGCCATATACCGGTTTTTCGGGCATAACTTTTTTATATTTGATGCTACAAAGATGATTCAAATTGCAAAGTTGTAGAGAATTTCAAGCCCGACATACGGCCCATTGGAAGTTTTCCACTAGCTCTTATCGTTTTCCCGGAAATAACGAAAAACTGATCAAAAGACGTGATTTTGGGGCCAAATACCGGTTTTTCGGGCATAACTTTTTTATATTTGATGCTACAAAGATGATTCAAATTGCAAAGTTGTAGAGAATTTCAAGCCCGACATACGGGCCATTGGAAGTTTTCCACTAGCTCTTATCGTTTTCCCGGAAATAACGAAAAACTGATCAAAAGACGTGATTTTGGGGCCAAATACCGGTTTTTCGGGCATAACTTTTTTATATTTGATGCTACAAAGATGATTCAAATTGCAAAGTTGTAGAGAATTTCAAGCCCGACATACGGCCCATTGGAAGTTTTCCACTATCTCTTATCGTTTTCCCGGAAAATACAAAAAACTGATCAAAAGACGTGATTTTGGTGCCAAATACCGGTTTTTCGGGCATAACTTTTTTATATTTGATGCTACAAAGATGATTCAAATTGCAAAGTTGTAGAGAATTTCAAGCCCGACATACGGCCCATTGGAAGTTTTCCACTAGCTCTTATCGTTTTCCCGGAAAATACAAAAAACTGATCAAAAGACGTGATTTTGGTGCCAAATACCGGTTTTTCGGACATATCTTTTTTATATTTGATGCTACAAAGATGATTCAAATTGCAAAGTTGTAGAGAATTTCAAGCCCGACATACGGGCCATTGGAAGTTTTCCACTAGCTCTTATCGTTTTCCCGGAAATAACGAAAAACTGATCAAAAGACGTGATTTTGGGGCCAAATACCGGTTTTTCGGGCATAACTTTTTTATATTTGATGCTACAAAGATGATTCAAATTGCAAAGTTGTAGAGAATTTCAAGCCCGACATACGGACCATTGGAAGTTTTCCACTAGCTCTTATCGTTTTCCCGAAAAATACAAAAAACTGATCAAAAGACGTGATTTTGGTGCCAAATACCGGTTTTTCGGACATATCTTTTTTATATTTGATGCTACAAAGATGATTCAAATTGCAAAGTTGTAGAGAATTTCAAGCCCGACATACGGGCCATTGGAAGTTTTCCACTAGCTCTTATCGTTTTCCCGGAAATAACGAAAAACTGATCAAAAGACGTGATTTTGGTGCCAAATAACGGTTTTTCGGGCATAACTTTTTTATATTTGATGCTACAAAGATTATTCAAATTGCAAAGTTGTAGAGAATTTCAAGCCCGACAACTACAGTGCCATAATCAATCGATAGGTGTTTTTCCTGTCTGTTTAATGGTGGTCTTGGTTTTTCTATATTCTCAGCCATAAGGGCGCTATAAGCATTTTAACTTAGGGGTAAAAACCAAAATTTCCAAAAAAATTGCAGCCCCCAACCCCCGCGTCACAGCCAATCGATTGGATTTTTCCCGTTCTTTCTAATGGTGGTCTTGGTTTTTCTTAATTCCCAGCCATAAGGGCGCTACACCACTTTAAAGTTGGGGGTAAACAGCGAAATTATGGTGAAAGCGCGTTTCTGGGCGATCCGAATCTGTGAGACCAGGAGAGCAGGAGTATGAATCGGTCGACTGAAAAGCCAACTTCAAACACATGAGTGTGAGTGAGAGCGTTACGACAGAGATATAAATCTAATGTTGGCAACACTGCTCGGTGCTTATTTTGAACTATTTGCAATACGGTAGCAATTAAACTACTGACTGCCGTTAGTTCTTTTTAAGTAAACATAACCTCAAATTACAAAAACTTTTTCAAACTTTTAATTAAATTGCTAATAGATGAACTTTCAGTTAATTTGGGGGAGAACGAACATGAGGATGAGGATGGTGATGATGAGTTTATGCAGAGGAGAAAATTGAGGAGCTGGATGGCAAACTGTACATAAAGCTTTTTATGGTGGTGCCCTCAGAACACATGAATTCTATATGTTGTTTTGTACTTGGCTTGTACCAGCTGTAGCCTAAGCTAAGGTAGCAAACTCTTTAATGTTCTTTAATTGTATGACATAATTTTAATTAAATTTGTTTGTATTCAACTTTGTCACTTTTGGATTATATTTTACGTTGATAATGCCCTCACATTGTTTGCCTCCAGCCTTGCAATGGCATTCAGGCATATCTTCAGAAAGGAAGTGGGAAGACTGGGACACACAGGCCCAATTCTACATCCAGACAGCAAGGGTTGATCTCCATTGACTTTTGATAAGAAGCTTGGTTAGCGACACCATATCAACCTAAGCAGCCCACACAGGTAAACAATTGATTTTACTAGAGAAAAGTTGTTATAGTTTTAGCAACTAAGTAGTTTTATATGAGTAACATGCACAAATATTTTATAAGAGTTGTATCAGAAGGGATCAAATAGAATTTTTTGACTAAAAATTGTATATCAAATCCGAGATAAATCTTTTTCAGTAATAAATAAATATCATAAGACAAAAACTATATGTGATAAATTTTTGGATAGTCTAATTAATCTACTATAAGACAATAATGCAAATAAAAAGCCACTGGTATATTTTTTCGAGATATTTACTAAACACAAAGCCAAGGGCATCTTTTTGGAAGTTTTTCAGCCATTACCAAAGAACCAGCTGTAATTTTTTTCTGAAACTTTCTAAATATGTTCATCTGAATGTATATAATGTAAATATAAAATTTGAAGTGGATTGAAAAAGGTTGAAATTTCATGAAAATTTTATAATATCACTAGTTTTCAACAAGCTCTAACTTTTTTTCCATACCAGACCAAAACAAATACTAAACGGTTTTGGGTAGCCTGATTTATCTATTTTCAGATAATTATAAAAAATAACTATCTTAGTTGTTTATTTTTCAAGAAATTTAAAGGCGCGTGATTTGCTCATTTTTTTAAATTGTTTGCATTGTTGCAATTAAAAACTAGCCAATTTTTTTTCTTCTGAAATTCTCAAATTACATTCATTTGGATATATAGTAGATAAATGTAAAATTTGAAGTTGATTGAAAAAAGTTGAAATTTCATGAAAATGTCATATTTTCAGTAGTTTTCAACAAGCCATAACTTTTTTTTCATACCAGCTAGAAACAAATTCTAAACAGTTTTGGTTCGCCTGATTCATCTATTTTCAGATAATTATAAAAAATAACTATCTTAGTTGTTTATTTTTCAAGAAATTTAAAGGCGCGTGATTTGCTCATTTTTTTAAATTGTTTGCATTGTTGCAATTAAAAACTAGCCAATTTTTTTTCTTCTGAAATTCTCAAATTACATTCATTTGGATATATAGTAGATAAATGTAAAATTTGAAGTTGATTGAAAAAAGTTGAAATTTCATGAAAATGTCATATTTTCAGTAGTTTTCAACAAGCCATAACTTTTTTTTCATACCAGCTAGAAACAAATTCTAAACAGTTTTGGTTCGCCTGATTCATCTATTTTCAGATAATTATAAAAAATAACTATCTTAGTTGTTTATTTTTCAAGAAATTTAAAGGCGCGTGATTTGCTCATTTTTTTAAATTGTTTGCATTGTTGCAATTATTATAATATTTAAACATTTAAAGGTTGAAAATTAAAATGACATCTAACATTATAAAAGTTCCTACATTTATATGTGTGTGTGTGTGTGTATTGATTTCAGTCTTTCAATACACCTGAATCATTGCTCGCCCAGTTTAAAACACAGGAAAGACAACATTCAAGTGAGTTGATAGACAACATGAGGTAATGTGAGAGAACATGATGCACAAGCCCTATGGTAAAATTAGATGTTACAGTGGTGAAAAGAGTAGCTGGTGTCTGGACTTGATGATACCTGCAATTCCGAAATCATGGTCTTCTACACTGCAAGTTTTCCAAAATCATCTGTCATGATGGATCCACAACTTTAAATAACACCTAACAGCATTAGTTTTAGTCCTCAGTTCTTGAGGTGGTGGCAGAGTTGCTTCCATTTCCTCCTGATGATGTTCCAAGAGGAACAGTTGGTATCCAGCAATGGTTACATTAGTGTCATTAGCAGGGAATGATTCCATGATTCTAGAATATGTTGCTGTCTGTGGTGATTTTTCCATCATAACTTATCACTGCATAGAAATTGTGAATGCACTAAAAAGAAAATAACATCACACAAAAGCACTCTCTATTGATTATAATAGTTTAATGAATAAAATAGTAATAAATAAATCGTAATATTGTTGGTTGTAGTAATGGTGTAATTTTTCTTTCTTGCAGGACTATTGATCAATAAATTAGTATCATATGCCTTAAATGTAATTAACTGAACACTTACTGATGGTATAAACGGTTTACAAGTTTGAAATATGGTTGACTTTAAATCAAATTTCTAATATTACACTACCTAAATGCATCCAGTTTAATTATCAAACATCTTGTTAGAATATCACACTATTAAATTACACTAAAGCTATACAATACAAGCTCACCAGTATTAATTACCACTCATAGAAAGAGCAGCAGTAATCAGATCCATCCGAAACACATTTGCAAGGGTGAAACTGCAGCCACAAATAAGTATTATGAAACACCTTCTTCAACACATGGTAAAGTTATTGTAATTTGAACGTACTATGTGCAAATTGGTTGTAAATTCATTCTTGTATTCATTCAAATTCTACAATATTTAATTCATTTTTAACCAAGTTATTGTTTATATGAACTGTCAGAAAGCCGGGATGCAAACCTAAAAACGGTGACAGCGCTCAAAAAAAGCAGCGGTCAAACACCCTGAACTACAGGCTTCACGATATTGCTGTCAGATGTCGCTGGTGCGGTTATTCAGCGCCATCTATCCGCAATTTCGTGAACTACTTGGACTACAGTCCAAGCTGTTGCGGATAGATGGCGCTGGCGTCGCTGATTGCACCCCAGTGCCATCTGTCCGCAATATCGTGAACCTTGTAGTTCAGGGTATTTGACCGCTGCTTTTTTTGAGCGCTGTCACCGTTTTTAGGTTTGCAACCCGGCTTTCTGACAGTTCACATAAACAATAACTTGGTTAACAATGAATATTGTAGGATTTGAATGAATACCATAATGAATTTACAACCAATTTGTACGTAGTACGTTCAAATTACAATAACTTTACTATGTGCTGAAGAAGGTTTTCATAATACTTATTTGTGGCTGCAGTTTCACCCTTGCAAATGTGTTTTGGACGGATCTGATTACTGCTGCTCTCTCTACGAGTGATAATGAATACAGGTGAGCTTTAGTGTAATTTAATAGTGTGTTATCCTAATAAGATGTGTGATAATTAATCTGGATGCATTTAGGTAGTGTAATATTAGAAATTTGATTTAAAGTCAACCATATTTCAAACTTGTAAACCATTTATACCATCAGTAAGTGTTCAGTTAATTACATTTAAGGCATATGATACTAATTTATTGATGAATAGTCCTGCAAGAAAGAAAAATTACACCATTACTACAACCAACAATATTACGATTTATTTATTACTATTTTATTCATTAAACTATTATAATCATTAGAGAGTGCTTTTGTGTGATATTATCTTCTTTTTAGTGCTATCACAATTCCTATGCAGTGATAAGTTATTATGGAAAAATCATCACAGACACCTAAATGATGTGGATATGCCCTGCCAATGACACCAATGTTGAGTATAACCATTGCTGGATACCAACTGTTCCTCTTGGAACATCATCAGGAGGAAATGAAAGCAACTCTGCCACCACCTCAAGAACTGAGGACTAAAACTAATGCTGTTAGGTGTTATTTTAAAGTTGTGGATGTTATGGGTGTTATGTGGATGTGATGTGTGTATGGCGTCTTGGTTGCTCCATCACAACAGATGATTTTGGAAAACTTGCAGTGTAGAAGACCAGGATTTCAGAATTGCAGGTATCATGAAGTCCAGACACCAGCTACTCTTTTCACCACTGTAACATCTAATTTTACCATAGGGCTTGTGCATCATGTTCTCTCACATTACCTCATGTCGTCTATCAACTCACTTGAATGTTGTCTTTCCTGTGTTTTAAACTGGGCGAGCAATGATTCAGGTGTATTGAAAGACTGAAATCAATACACACACACACACACACACACACACATATAAATGTAGGAACTTTTATAATGTTAGATGTTATTTTAATTTTCAACCTTTAAATGTTTAAATATTATAATAATTGCAACAATGCAAACAATTTAAAAAAATGAGCAAATCACGCGCCTTTAAATTTCTTGAAAAATAAACAACTAAGATAGTTATTTTTTATAATTATCTGAAAATAGATGAATCAGGCGAACCAAAACTGTTTAGAATTTGTTTCTAGCTGGTATGAAAAAAAAGTTATGGCTTGTTGAAAACTACTGAAAATATGACATTTTCATGAAATTTCAACTTTTTTCAATCAACTTCAAATTTTACATTTATCTACTATATATCCAAATGAATGTAATTTGAGAATTTCAGAAGAAAAAAAATTGGCTAGTTTTTAATTGCAACAATGCAAACAATTTAAAAAAATGAGCAAATCACGCGCCTTTAAATTTCTTGAAAAATAAACAACTAAGATAGTTATTTTTTATAATTATCTGAAAATAGATAAATCAGGCTACCCAAAACCGTTTAGTATTTGTTTTGGTCTGGTATGGAAAAAAAGTTAGAGCTTGTTGAAAACTAGTGATATTATAAAATTTTCATGATATTTCAACCTTTTTCAATCCACTTCAAATTTTATATTTACATTATATACATTCAGATGAACATATTTAGAAAGTTTCAGAAAAAAATTACAGCTGGTTCTTTGGTAATGGCTGAAAAACTTCCAAAAAGACGCCCTTGGCTTTGTGTTTAGTAAATATCTCGAAAAAATATACCAGTGGCTTTTTATTTGCATTATTGTCTTATAGTAGATTAATTAGACTATCCAAAAATTTATCACATATAGTTTTTGTCTTATGATATTTATTTATTACTGAAAAAGATTTATTTCGGATTTGATATACAATTTTTAGTCAAAAAATTCTATTTGATCCCTTCTGATACAACTCTTATAAAATATTTGTGCATGTTACTCATATAAAACTACTTAGTTGCTAAAACTATAACAACTTTTCTCTAGTAAAATCAATTGTTTACCTGTGTGGGCTGCTTAGGTTGATATGGTGTCGCTAACCAAGCTCCTTATCAAAAGTCAATGGAGATCAACCCTTGCTGTCTGGATGTAGAATTGGGCCTGTGTGTCCCAGTCTTCCCACTTCCTTTCTGAAGATATGCCTGAATGCCATTGCAAGGCTGGAGGCAAACAACGTGAGGGCATTATCAACGTAAAATATAATCCAAAAGTGACAAAGTTGAATACAAACAAATTTAATTAAAATTATGTCATAAGATTAAAAAAGAGTTTGCTACCTTAGTTTAAGCTACAGCAGGTACAAGCCATCATATAGAATTGATGTGTTCTGAGGGCACCACCATAAAAAGCTTTATGTATAGTTTGCCATCCAGCTCCTCAACTTTTTCGTCTGCATAAACTCATCATCACCATCCTCATCCTCATGTTCGTTCTCCCCCAAATTAACTGAACGTTCATCTATTAGCAATTTAATTGAAAGTTTGAAAACGTCTTAATGATGTTATGTTTACTTAATAAAAGAACTAATCGGTAGTAGTTTAATTGCTACCGTATTGCAAATAGTTCAAAAGAAGCACCGAGCAGTACTGCCAACATTAGATTTATATCTCTGCCGTAACGTTCTCACTCGCACTCATGTGTTTGAAGTTGGCTGTTCAGTCGACCGATTCTTACTCCTGCTCTCCTGGTCCGACAGATTCGGATCGCCCAGAAACGCGCTTTCACCATAATTTCGCTGTTTACCCCCAACTTTAAAGTGGTGTACCGCCCTTATGGCTTGGAATTAAGAAAAACCAAGACCACCATTAGAAAGAAAGGAAAAAATCCAATCAAATTGGCTGTGACGCGGAGGTTGGGGGTTGCAATTTTTTTTGGAAATTTTGGTTTTTACCCCTAAGTTAAAATGCTTATAGCTCAGAAATATTCAATATTTACCTCATATTCCAACGTTTTGACGTTCTGCGGAGACTTTACACGTATTTTCGACCAGATTTGACGATTTTTATAAAATTTCCTAAAATTTTTTGAACATGTACTCCCCCCTTATGGTTGTAAAGTGCTCAGAAATTTTCGACCAAAAAGAGTGAAATTCTTGGGATTTTTACCTCATATTCCAACGTTTTGACGTTCTGCGGAGACTTTACACGTATTTTCGACCAAATTAAAATACAAAAAACTCATCAAAAGACGTTATTTTGGTGTCAATTATCTGTTTTTCGGGCATAACTATTTTATATTTGATGCTACAAAGATGATTCAAATTGCAAAGTTGTAGAGAATTTCAAGCCCGACATACGGGCCATTGGAAGTTTTCCACTAGCTCTTATCGTTTTCCCGGAAATAACGAAAAACTGATCAAAAGACGTGATTTTGGGGCCAAATACCGGTTTTTCGGGCATAACTTTTTTATATTTGATGCTACAAAGATGATTCAAATTGCAAAGTTGTAGAGAATTTCAAGCCCGACATACGGGCCATTGGAAGTTTTCCACTAGCTCTTATCGTTTTCCCAGAAATAACGAAAAACTGATCAAAAGACGTGATTTTGGGGCCAAATACCGGTTTTTCGGGCATAACTTTTTTATATTTGATGCTACAAAGATGATTCAAATTGCAAAGTTGTAGAGAATTTCAAGCCCGACATACGGCCCATTGGAAGTTTTCCACTAGCTCTTATCGTTTTCCCAGAAATAACGAAAAACTGATCAAAAGACGTGATTTTGGGGCCAAATACCGGTTTTTCGGGCATAACTTTTTTATATTTGATGCTACAAAGATGATTCAAATTGCAAAGTTGTAGAGAATTTCAAGCCCGACATACGGGCCATTGGAAGTTTTCCACTAGCTCTTATCGTTTTCCCAGAAATAACGAAAAACTGATCAAAAGACGTGATTTTGGGGCCAAATACCGGTTTTTCGGGCATAACTTTTTTATATTTGATGCTACAAAGATGATTCAAATTGCAAAGTTGTAGAGAATTTCAAGCCCGACATACGGCCCATTGGAAGTTTTCCACTAGCTCTTATCGTTTTCCCGGAAATAACGAAAAACTGATCAAAAGACGTGATTTTGGGGCCAAATACCGGTTTTTCGGGCATAACTTTTTTATATTTGATGCTACGAAGATGATTCAAATTGCAAAGTTGTAGAGAATTTCAAGCCCGACATACGGCCCATTGGAAGTTTTCCACTAGCTCTTATCGTTTTCCCGGAAATAACGAAAAACTGATCAAAAGACGTGATTTTGGTGCCAAATACCGGTTTTTCGGGCATAACTTTTTTATATTTGATGCTACAAAGATGATTCAAATTGCAAAGTTGTAGAGAATTTCAAGCCCGACATACGGCCCATTGGAAGTTTTCCACTAGCTCTTATCGTTTTCCCGGAAAATACAAAAAACTGATCAAAAGACGTGATTTTGGTGCCAAATAACGGTTTTTCGTGCATAACTTTTTTATGTTTGATGCTACAAAGATGATTCAAATTGCAAAGTTGTAGAGAATTTCAAGCCCGACATACGGGCCATTGGAAGTTTTCCATTAGCTCTTATCGTTTTCCCGGAAAATACAAAAAACTGATCAAAAGACGTGATTTTGGTGCCAAATACCGGTTTTTCGGGCATAACTTTTTTATATTTGATGCTACAAAGATGATTCAAATTGCAAAGTTGTAGAGAATTTCAAGCCCGACAAACGGCCCATTGGAAATTTTTCAGTATCTCTTATCGTTTTCCCGGAAAATATAAAAAACTGACCAAAAGACGTGATTTTGGTGTCAATTACAGGTTTTTCGGGCATAACTTTTTTATATTTGATGCTACAAAGATGATTCAAATTGCAAAGTTGTAGAGAATTTCAAGCCCAACATACGGGCCATTGGAAGTTTTCCACTAGCTCTTATCGTTTTCCCGGAAATAACGCAAAACTGATCAAAAGACGTGATTTTGGGGCCAAATACCGGTTTTTCGGGCATAACTTTTTTATATTTGATGCTACAAAGATGATTCAAATTGCAAAGTTGTAGAGAATTTCAAGCCCGACATACGGCCCATTGGAAGTTTTCCACTAGCTCTTATCGTTTTCCCGGAAATAACGAAAAACTGATCAAAAGACGTGATTTTGGTGCCAAATACCGGTTTTTCGGGCATAACTTTTTTATATTTGATGCTACAAAGATGATTCAAATTGCAAAGTTGTAGAGAATTTCAAGCCCGACATACGGGCCATTGGAAGTTTTCCACTAGCTCTTATAGTTTTCCCGGAAAATACAAAAAACTGATCAAAAGACGTGATTTTGGTGCCAAATACCGGTTTTTCGGGCATAACTTTTTTATATTTGATGCTACAAAGATGATTCAAATTGCAAAGTTGTAGAGAATTTCAAGCCCGACATACGGCCCATTGGAAGTTTTCCACTAGCTCTTATCGTTTTCCCGGAAAATACAAAAAACTGATCAAAAGACGTGATTTTGGTGCCAAATAACGGTTTTTCGGGCATAACTTTTTTATGTTTGATGCTACAAAGATGATTCAAATTGCAAAGTTGTAGAGAATTTCAAGCCCGACATACGGGCCATTGGAAGTTTTCCACTAGCTCTTATCGTTTTCCCGGAAAATACAAAAAACTGATCAAAAGACGTGATTTTGGTGCCAAATACCGGTTTTTCGGGCATAACTTTTTTATATTTGATGCTACAAAGATGATTCAAATTGCAAAGTTGTAGAGAATTTCAAGCCCGACAAACGGCCCATTGGAAGTTTTTCAGTATCTCTTATCGTTTTCCCGGAAAATATAAAAAACTGACCAAAAGACGTGATTTTGGTGTCAATTACAGGTTTTTCGGGCATAACTTTTTTATATTTGATGCTACAAAGATGATTCAAATTGCAAAGTTGTAGAGAATTTCAAGCCCAACATACGGGCCATTGGAAGTTTTCCACTAGCTCTTATCGTTTTCCCGGAAATAACGCAAAACTGATCAAAAGACGTGATTTTGGGGCCAAATACCGGTTTTTCGGGCATAACTTTTTTATATTTGATGCTACAAAGATGATTCAAATTGCAAAGTTGTAGAGAATTTCAAGCCCGACATACGGGCCATTGGAAGTTTTCCACTAGCTCTTATCGTTTTCCCGGAAATAACGAAAAACTGATCAAAAGACGTGATTTTGGGGCCAAATACCGGTTTTTCGGGCATAACTTTTTTATATTTGATGCTACAAAGATGATTCAAATTGCAAAGTTGTAGAGAATTTCAAGCCCGACATACGGGCCATTGGAAGTTTTCCACTAGCTCTTATCGTTTTCCCGGAAATAACGAAAAACTGATCAAAAGACGTGATTTTGGTGCCAAATAACGGTTTTTCGGGCATAACTTTTTTATATTTGATGCTACAAAGATGATTCAAATTGCAAAGTTGTATAGAATTTCAAGCCCGACATACGGCCCATTGGAAGTTTTCCACTAGCTTTTATCGTTTTCCCGGAAATAACGAAAAACTGATCAAAAGACGTGATTTTGGTGCCAAATACCGGTTTTTCGGGCATAACTTTTTTATATTTGATGCTACAAAGATGATTCAAATTGCAAAGTTGTAGAGAATTTCAAGCCCAACATACGGGCCATTGGAAGTTTTCCACTAGCTCTTATCGTTTTTCCGGAAATAACGAAAAACTGATCAACAGACGTGATTTTGGTGCCAAATAACGGTTATTCGGGCATAACTTTTTTATATTTGATGCTACAAAGATGATTCAAATTGCAAAGTTGTAGAGAATTTCAAGCCCGACATACGGCCCATTGGAAGTTTTCCACTAGCTCTTATCGTTTTCCCGGAAATAACGAAAAACTGATCAAAAGACGTGATTTTGGGGCCAAATACCGGTTTTTCGGGCATAACTTTTTTATATTTGATGCTACAAAGATGATTCAAATTGCAAAGTTGTAGAGAATTTCAAGCCCGACATACGGCCCATTGGAAGTTTTCCACTAGCTCTTATCGTTTTCCCGGAAATAACGAAAAACTGATGAAAAGACGTGATTTTGGGGCCAAATACCGGTTTTTCGGGCATAACTTTTTTATATTTGACGCTACAAAGATGATTCAAATTGCAAAGTTGTAGAGAATTTCAAGCCCGACATACGGCCCATTGGAAGTTTTCCACTAGCTCTTATCGTTTTCCCGGAAATAACGAAAAACTGATCAAAAGACGTGATTTTGGGGCCAAATACCGGTTTTTCGGGCATAGCTTTTTTATATTTGATGCTACAAAGATAATTCAAATTGCAAAGTTGTAGATAATTTCAAGCCCGACATACGGCCCATTGGAAGTTTTCCACTAGCTCTTATCGTTTTCCCGGAAAATACAAAAAACTGATCAAAAGACGTGATTTTGGTGCCAAATACCGGTTTTTCGGGCATAACTTTTTTATATTTGATGCTACAAAGATGATTCAAATTGCAAAGTTGTAGAGAATTTCAAGCCCGACATACGGGCCATTGGAAGTTTTCCACTAGCTCTTATCGTTTTCCCGGAAATAACGAAAAACTGATCAAAAGACGTGATTTTGGGGCCAAATACCGGTTTTTCGGGCATAACTTTTTTATATTTGATGCTACAAAGATGATTCAAATTGCAAAGTTGTAGAGAATTTCAAGCCCGACATACGGCCCATTGGAAGTTTTCCACTAGCTCTTATCGTTTTCCCGGAAAATACAAAAAACTGATCAAAAGACGTGATTTTGGTGCCAAATAACGGTTTTTCGGGCATAACTTTTTTATATTTGATGCTACAAAGATGATTCAAATTGCAAAGTTGTAGAGAATTTCAAGCCCGACATACGGCCCATTGGAAGTTTTCCACTAGCTCTTATCGTTTTCCCGGAAATAACGAAAAACTGATCAAAAGACGTGATTTTGGTGCCAAATAACGGTTTTTCGGGCATAACTTTTTTATATTTGATGCTACAAAGATAATTCAAATTGCAAAGTTGTAGATAATTTCAAGCCCGACATACGGCCCATTGGAAGTTTTCCACTAGCTCTTATCGTTTTCCCGGAAAATACAAAAAACTGATCAAAAGACGTGATTTTGGTGCCAAATACCGGTTTTTCGGGCATAACTTTTTTATATTTGATGCTACAAAGATGATTCAAATTGCAAAGTTGTAGAGAATTTCAAGCCCGACATACGGGCCATTGGAAGTTTTCCACTAGCTCTTATCGTTTTCCCGGAAATAACGAAAAACTGATCAAAAGACGTGATTTTGGGGCCATATACCGGTTTTTCGGGCATAACTTTTTTATATTTGATGCTACAAAGATGATTCAAATTGCAAAGTTGTAGAGAATTTCAAGCCCGACATACGGCCCATTGGAAGTTTTCCACTAGCTCTTATCGTTTTCCCGGAAATAACGAAAAACTGATCAAAAGACGTGATTTTGGGGCCAAATACCGATTTTTCGGGCATAACTTTTTTATATTTGATGCTACAAAGATGATTCAAATTGCAAAGTTGTAGAGAATTTCAAGCCCGACATACGGCCCATTGGAAGTTTTCCACTAGCTCTTATCGTTTTCCCGGAAATAACGAAAAACTGATCAAAAGACGTGATTTTGGTGCCAAATACCGGTTTTTCGGACATATCTTTTTTATATTTGATGCTACAAAGATGATTCAAATTGCAAAGTTGTAGAGAATTTCAAGCCCGACATACGGGCCATTGGAAGTTTTCCACTAGCTCTTATCGTTTTCCCGGAAATAACGAAAAACTGATCAAAAGACGTGATTTTGGGGCCATATACCGGTTTTTCGGGCATAACTTTTTTATATTTGATGCTACAAAGATGATTCAAATTGCAAAGTTGTAGAGAATTTCAAGCCCGACATACGGCCCATTGGAAGTTTTCCACTAGCTCTTATCGTTTTCCCGGAAATAACGAAAAACTTATCAAAAGACGTGATTTTGGGGCCAAATACCGGTTTTTCGGGCATAACTTTTTTATATTTGATGCTACAAAGATGATTCAAATTGCAAAGTTGTAGAGAATTTCAAGCCCGACATACGGCCCATTGGAAGTTTTCCACTAGCTCTTATCGTTTTCCCGGAAATAACGAAAAACTGATCAAAAGACGTGATTTTGGGGCCAAATACCGGTTTTTCGGGCATAACTTTTTTATATTTGATGCTACAAAGATGATTCAAATTGCAAAGTTGTAGAGAATTTCAAGCCCGACATACGGCCCATTGGAAGTTTTCCACTAGCTCTTATCGTTTTCCCGGAAAATACAAAAAACTGATCAAAAGACGTGATTTTGGTGCCAAATACCGGTTTTTCGGGCATAACTTTTTTATATTTGATGCTACAAAGATGATTCAAATTGCAAAGTTGTAGAGAATTTCAAGCCCGACATACGGCCCATTGGAAGTTTTCCACTAGCTCTTATCGTTTTCCCGGAAAATACAAAAAACTGATCAAAAGACGTGATTTTGGTGCCAAATAACGGTTTTTCGGGCATAACTTTTTTATATTTGATGCTACAAAGATGATTCAAATTGCAAAGTTGTAGAGAATTTCAAGCCCGACATACGGGCCATTGGAAGTTTTCCACTAGCTCTTATCGTTTTCCCAGAAATAACGAAAAACTGATCAAAAGACGTGATTTTGGGGCCAAATACCGGTTTTTCGGGCATAACTTTTTTATATTTGATGCTACAAAGATGATTCAAATTGCAAAGTTGTAGAGAATTTCAAGCCCGACATACGGGCCATTGGAAGTTTTCCACTAGCTCTTATCGTTTTCCCGGAAATAACGAAAAACTGATCAAAAGACGTGATTTTGGGGCCAAATACCGGTTTTTCGGGCATAACTTTTTTATATTTGATGCTACAAAGATGATTCAAATTGCAAAGTTGTAGAGAATTTCAAGCCCGACATACGGGCCATTGGAAGTTTTCCACTAGCTCTTATCGTTTTCCCGGAAATAACGAAAAACTGATCAAAATACGTGATTTTGGGGCCAAATACCGGTTTTTCGGGCATAACTTTTTTATATTTGATGCTACAAAGATGATTCAAATTGCAAAGTTGTAGAGAATTTCAAGCCCGACATACGGCCCATTGGAAGTTTTCCACTAGCTCTTATCGTTTTCCCGGAAAATACAAAAAACTGATCAAAAGACGTGATTTTGGTGCCAAATAACGGTTTTTCGGGCATAACTTTTTTATATTTGATGCTACAAAGATGATTCAAATTGCAAAGTTGTAGAGAATTTCAAGCCCGACATACGGGCCATTGGAAGTTTTCCACTAGCTCTTATCGTTTTCCCAGAAATAACGAAAAACTGATCAAAAGACGTGATTTTGGGGCCAAATACCGGTTTTTCGGGCATAACTTTTTTATATTTGATGCTACAAAGATGATTCAAATTGCAAAGTTGTAGAGAATTTCAAGCCCGACATACGGGCCATTGGAAGTTTTCCACTAGCTCTTATCGTTTTCCCGGAAATAACGAAAAACTGATCAAAAGACGTGATTTTGGGGCCAAATACCGGTTTTTCGGGCATAACTTTTTTATATTTGATGCTACAAAGATGATTCAAATTGCAAAGTTGTAGAGAATTTCAAGCCCGACATACGGCCCATTGGAAGTTTTCCACTAGCTCTTATCGTTTTCCCGGAAATAACGAAAAACTGATCAAAAGACGTGATTTTGGGGCCAAATACCGGTTTTTCGGGCATAACTTTTTTATATTTGATGCTACAAAGATGATTCAAATTGCAAAGTTGTAGAGAATTTCAAGCCCGACATACGGCCCATTGGAAGTTTTCCACTAGCTCTTATCGTTTTCCCGGAAATAACGAAAAACTGATCAAAAGACGTGATTTTGGGGCCAAATACCGGTTTTTCGGGCATAACTTTTTTATATTTGATGCTACAAAGATGATTCAAATTGCAAAGTTGTAGAGAATTTCAAGCCCGACATACGGCCCATTGGAAGTTTTCCACTAGCTCTTATCGTTTTCCCGGAAATAACGAAAAACTGATCAAAAGACGTGATTTTGGGGCCAAATACCGGTTTTTCGGGCATAACTTTTTTATATTTGATGCTACAAAGATGATTCAAATTGCAAAGTTGTAGAGAATTTCAAGCCCGACATACGGCCCATTGGAAGTTTTCCACTAGCTCTTATCGTTTTCCCGGAAATAACGAAAAACTGATCAAAAGACGTGATTTTGGGGCCAAATACCGGTTTTTCGGGCATAACTTTTTTATATTTGATGCTACGAAGATGATTCAAATTGCAAAGTTGTAGAGAATTTCAAGCCCGACATACGGCCCATTGGAAGTTTTCCACTAGCTCTTATCGTTTTCCCGGAAAATACAAAAAACTGATCAAAAGACGTGATTTTGGTGCCAAATAACGGTTTTTCGCGCATAACTTTCTTATATTTGATGCTACAAAGATGATTCAAATTGCAAAGTTGTAGAGAATTTCAAGCCCGACATACGGGCCATTGGAAGTTTTCCACTAGCTCTTATCGTTTTCCCGGAAATAACGAAAAACTGATCAAAAGACGTGATTTTGGGGCCAAATACCGGTTTTTCGGGCATAACTTTTTTATATTTGATGCTACAAAGATGATTCAAATTGCAAAGTTGTAGAGAATTTCAAGCCCGACATACGGGCCATTAGAAGTTTTCCACTAGCTCTTATCGTTTTCCCGGAAATAACGAAAAACTGATCAAAAGACGTGATTTTGGTGCCAAATAACGGTTTTTCGGCCATAACTTTTTTATATTTGATGCTACAAAGATGATTCAAATTGCAAAGTTGTAGAGAATTTCAAGCCCGACATACGGGCCATTGGAAGTTTTCCACTAGCTCTTATCGGTTTCCCGGAAATAACGAAAAACTGATCAAAAGACGTGATTTTGGGGCCAAATACCGGTTTTTCGGGCATAACTTTTTTATATTTGATGCTACAAAGATGATTCAAATTGCAAAGTTGTAGAGAATTTCAAGCCCGACATACGGGCCATTGGAAGTTTTCCACTAGCTCTTATCGTTTTCCCGGAAATAACGAAAAACTGATCAAAAGACGTGATTTTGGGGCGAAATACCGGTTTTTCGGGCATAACTTTTTTATATTTGATGCTACAAAGATGATTCAAATTGCAAAGTTGTAGAGAATTTCAAGCCCGACATACGGGCCATTGGAAGTTTTCCACTAGCTCTTATCGTTTTCCCGGAAATAACGAAAAACTGATCAAAAGACGTGATTTTGGGGCCAAATACCGGTTTTTCGGGCATAACTTTTTTATATTTGATGCTACAAAGATGATTCAAATTGCAAAGTTGTAGAGAATTTCAAGCCCGACATACGGCCCATTGGAAGTTTTCCACTAGCTCTTATCGTTTTCCCGGAAATAACGAAAAACTGATCAAAAGACGTGATTTTGGGGCCAAATACCGGTTTTTCGGGCATAACTTTTTTATATTTGATGCTACAAAGATGATTCAAATTGCAAAGTTGTAGAGAATTTCAAGCCCGACATACGGGCCATTGGAAGTTTTCCACTAGCTCTTATCGTTTTCCCGGAAATAACGAAAAACTGATCAAAAGACGTGATTTTGGGGCCAAATACCGGTTTTTCGGGCATAACTTTTTTATATTTGATGCTACAAAGATGATTCAAATTGCAAAGTTGTAGAGAATTTCAAGCCCGTCATACGGGCCATTGGAAGTTTTCCACTAGCTCTTATCGTTTTCCCGGAAATAACGAAAAACTGATCAAAAGACGTGATTTTGGGGCCAAATACCGGTTTTTCGGGCATAACTTTTTTATATTTGATGCTACAAAGATGATTCAAATTGCAAAGTTGTAGAGAATTTCAAGCCCGACATACGGCCCATTGGAAGTTTTCCACTAGCTCTTATCGTTTTCCCGGAAATAACGAAAAACTGATCAAAAGACGTGATTTTGGGGCCAAATACCGGGTTTTCGGGCATAACTTTTTTATATTTGATGCTACAAAGATGATTCAAATTGCAAAGTTGTAGAGAATTTCAAGCCCGACATACGGCCCATTGGAAGTTTTCCACTAGCTCTTATCGTTTTCCCGGAAATAACGAAAAACTGATCAAAAGACGTGATTTTGGGGCCAAATACCGGTTTTTCGGGCATAACTTTTTTATATTTGATGCTACAAAGATGATTCAAATTGCAAAGTTGTAGAGAATTTCAAGCCCGACATACGGCCCATTGGAAGTTTTCCACTAGCTCTTATCGTTTTCCCGGAAATAACGAAAAACTGATCAAAAGACGTGATTTTGGGGCCAAATACCGGTTTTTCGGGCATAACTTTTTTATATTTGATGCTACAAAGATGATTCAAATTGCAAAGTTGTAGAGAATTTCAAGCCCGACATACGGCCCATTGGAAGTTTTCCACTAGCTCTTATCGTTTTCCCGGAAAATACAAAAAACTGATCAAAAGACGTGATTTTGGTGCCAAATAACGGTTTTTCGCGCATAACTTTCTTATATTTGATGCTACAAAGATGATTCAAATTGCAAAGTTGTAGAGAATTTCAAGCCCGACATACGGGCCATTGGAAGTTTTCCACTAGCTCTTATCGTTTTCCCGGAAATAACGAAAAACTGATCAAAAGACGTGATTTTGGGGCCAAATACCGGTTTTTCGGGCATAACTTTTTTATATTTGATGCTACAAAGATGATTCAAATTGCAAAGTTGTAGAGAATTTCAAGCCCGACATACGGGCCATTAGAAGTTTTCCACTAGCTCTTATCGTTTTCCCGGAAATAACGAAAAACTGATCAAAAGACGTGATTTTGGTGCCAAATAACGGTTTTTCGGCCATAACTTTTTTATATTTGATGCTACAAAGATGATTCAAATTGCAAAGTTGTAGAGAATTTCAAGCCCGACATACGGGCCATTGGAAGTTTTCCACTAGCTCTTATCGGTTTCCCGGAAATAACGAAAAACTGATCAAAAGACGTGATTTTGGGGCCAAATACCGGTTTTTCGGGCATAACTTTTTTATATTTGATGCTACAAAGATGATTCAAATTGCAAAGTTGTAGAGAATTTCAAGCCCGACATACGGGCCATTGGAAGTTTTCCACTAGCTCTTATCGTTTTCCCGGAAATAACGAAAAACTGATCAAAAGACGTGATTTTGGGGCGAAATACCGGTTTTTCGGGCATAACTTTTTTATATTTGATGCTACAAAGATGATTCAAATTGCAAAGTTGTAGAGAATTTCAAGCCCGACATACGGGCCATTGGAAGTTTTCCACTAGCTCTTATCGTTTTCCCGGAAATAACGAAAAACTGATCAAAAGACGTGATTTTGGGGCCAAATACCGGTTTTTCGGGCATAACTTTTTTATATTTGATGCTACAAAGATGATTCAAATTGCAAAGTTGTAGAGAATTTCAAGCCCGACATACGGGCCATTGGAAGTTTTCCACTAGCTCTTATCGTTTTCCCGGAAATAACGAAAAACTGATCAAAAGACGTGATTTTGGGGCCAAATACCGGTTTTTCGGGCATAACTTTTTTATATTTGATGCTACAAAGATGATTCAAATTGCAAAGTTGTAGAGAATTTCAAGCCCGACATACGGCCCATTGGAAGTTTTCCACTAGCTCTTATCGTTTTCCCGGAAAATACAAAAAACTGATCAAAAGACGTGATTTTGGTGCCAAATACCGGTTTTTCGGGCATAACTTTTTTATATTTGATGCTACAAAGATGATTCAAATTGCAAAGTTGTAGAGAATTTCAAGCCCGACATACGGGCCATTGGAAGTTTTCCACTAGCTCTTATCGTTTTCCCGGAAATAACGAAAAACTGATCAAAAGACGTGATTTTGGGGCCAAATACCGGTTTTTCGGGCATAACTTTTTTATATTTGATGCTACAAAGATGATTCAAATTGCAAAGTTGTAGAGAATTTCAAGCCCGACATACGGGCCATTAGAAGTTTTCCACTAGCTCTTATCGTTTTCCCGGAAATAACGAAAAACTGATCAAAAGACGTGATTTTGGGGCCAAATACCGGTTTTTCGGGCATAACTTTTTTATATTTGATGCTACAAAGATGATTCAAATTGCAAAGTTGTAGAGAATTTCAAGCCCGACATACGGGCCATTGGAAGTTTTCCACTAGCTCTTATCGTTTTCCCGGAAATAACGAAAAACTGATCAAAAGACGTGATTTTGGTGCCAAATAACGGTTTTTCGGGCATAACTTTTTTATATTTGATGCTACAAAGATGATTCAAATTGCAAAGTTGTAGAGAATTTCAAGCCCGACATACGGCCCATTGGAAGTTTTCCACTAGCTCTTATCGTTTTCCCGGAAAATACAAAAAACTGATCAAAAGACGTGATTTTGGTGCCAAATACCGGTTTTTCGGGCATAACTTTTTTATATTTGATGCTACAAAGATGATTCAAATTGCAAAGTTGTAGAGAATTTCAAGCCCGACATACGGGCCATTGGAAGTTTTCCACTAGCTCTTATCGTTTTCCCGGAAATAACGAAAAACTGATCAAAAGACGTGATTTTGGGGCCAAATACCGGTTTTTCGGGCATAACTTTTTTATATTTGATGCTACAAAGATGATTCAAATTGCAAAGTTGTAGAGAATTTCAAGGCCGACATACGGGCCATTGGAAGTTTTCCACTAGCTCTTATCGTTTTCCCGGAAATAACGAAAAACTGATCAAAAGACGTGATTTTGGTGCCAAATACCGGTTTTTCGAACATAACTTTTTTATATTTGATGCTACAACGATGATTCAAATTGCAAAGTTGTAGAGAATTTCAAGCCCGACATACGGGCCATTGGAAGTTTTCCACTAGCTCTTATCGTTTTCCCGGAAATAACGAAAAACTGATCAAAAGACGTGATTTTGGGGCCAAATACCGGTTTTTCGGGCATAACTTTTTTATATTTGATGCTACAAAGATGATTCAAATTGCAAAGTTGTAGAGAATTTCAAGCCCGACATACGGCCCATTGGAAGTTTTCCACTAGCTCTTATCGTTTTCCCGGAAAATAGAAAAAACTGATCAAAAGACGTGATTTTGGTGCCAAATAACGGTTTTTCGGGCATAACTTTTTTATGTTTGATGCTACAAAAATGATTCAAATTGCAAAGTTGTAGAGAATTTCAAGCCCGACATACGGCCCATTGGAAGTTTTCCACTAGCTCTTATCGTTTTCCCGGAAATAACGAAAAACTGATCAAAAGACGTGATTTTGGGGCCAAATACCGGTTTTTCGGGCATAACTTTTTTATATTTGATGCTACAAAGATGATTCAAATTGCAAAGTTGTGGAGAATTTCAAGCCCAACATACGGGCCATTGGAAGTTTTCCACTAGCTCTTATCGTTTTCCCGGAAATAACGAAAAACTGATCAAAAGACGTGATTTTGGTGCCAAATAACGGTTTTTCGGGCATAACTTTTTTATATTTGATGCTACAAAGATGATTCAAATTGCAAAGTTGTAGAGAATTTCAAGCCCGACATACGGCCCATTGGAAGTTTTCCACTAGCTCTTATCGTTTTCCCGGAAAATACAAAAAACTGATCAAAAGACGTGATTTTGGTGCCAAATACCGGTTTTTCGGGCATAACTTTTTTATATTTGATGCTACAAAGATGATTCAAATTGCAAAGTTGTAGAGAATTTCAAGCCCGACATACGGGCCATTGGAAGTTTTCCACTAGCTCTTATCGTTTTCCCGGAAATAACGAAAAACTGATCAAAAGACGTGATTTTGGTGCCAAATACCGGTTTTTCGAACATAACTTTTTTATATTTGATGCTACAACGATGATTCAAATTGCAAAGTTGTAGAGAATTTCAAGCCCGACAAACGGGCCATTGGAAGTTTTCCACTAGCTCTTATCGTTTTCCCGGAAATAACGAAAAACTGATCAAAAGACGTGATTTTGGGGCCAAATACCGGTTTTTCGGGCATAACTTTTTTATATTTGATGCTACAAAGATGATTCAAATTGCAAAGTTGTAGAGAATTTCAAGCCCGACATACGGCCCATTGGAAGTTTTCCACTAGCTCTTATCGTTTTCCCGGAAAATAGAAAAAACTGATCAAAAGACGTGATTTTGGTGCCAAATAACGGTTTTTCGGGCATAACTTTTTTATGTTTGATGCTACAAAGATGATTCAAATTGCAAAGTTGTAGAGAATTTCAAGCCCGACATACGGCCCATTGGAAGTTTTCCACTAGCTCTTATCGTTTTCCCGGAAATAACGAAAAACTGATCAAAAGACGTGATTTTGGGGCCAAATACCGGTTTTTCGGGCATAACTTTTTTATATTTGATGCTACAAAGATGATTCAAATTGCAAAGTTGTGGAGAATTTCAAGCCCAACATACGGCCCATTGGAAGTTTTCCACTAGCTCTTATCGTTTTCCCGGAAAATAGAAAAAACTGATCAAAAGACGTGATTTTGGTGCCAAATAACGGTTTTTCGGGCATAACTTTTTTATGTTTGATGCTACAAAGATGATTCAAATTGCAAAGTTGTAGAGAAATTCAAGCCCGACATACGGGTTATTGGAAGTTTTCCACTAGCTCTTATCGTTTTCCCGGAAAATACAAAAAACTGATCAAAAGACGTGATTTTGGTGCCAAATAACGGTTTTTCGGGCATAACTTTTTTATATTTGATGCTACAAAGATGATTCACATTGCAAAGTTGTAGAGAATTTCAAGCCCGACATACGGCCCATTGGAAGTTTTCCACTAGCTCTTATCGTTTTCCCGGAAATAACGAAAAACTTATCAAAAGACGTGATTTTGGGGCCAAATACCGGTTTTTCGGGCATAACTTTTTTATATTTGATGCTACAAAGATGATTCAAATTGCAAAGTTGTAGAGAATTTCAAGCCCGACATACGGCCCATTGGAAGTTTTCCACTAGCTCTTATCGTTTTCCCGGAAAATACAAAAAACTGATCAAAAGACGCGATTTTGGTGCCAAATACCGGTTTTTCGGGCATAACTTTTTTATATTTGATGCTACAAAGATGATTCAAATTGCAAAGTTGTAGAGAATTTCAAGCCCGACATACGGGCCATTGGAAGTTTTCCACTAGCTCTTATCGTTTTCCCGGAAATAACGAAAAACTTATCAAAAGACGTGATTTTGGGGCCAAATACCGGTTTTTCGGGCATAACTTTTTTATATTTGATGCTACAAAGATGATTCAAATTGCAAAGTTGTAGAGAATTTCAAGCCCGACATACGGGCCATTGGAAGTTTTCCACTAGCTCTTATCGTTTTCCCGGAAATAACGAAAAACTGATCAAAAGACGTGATTTTGGGGCCAAATACCGGTTTTTCGGGCATAACTTTTTTATAGTTGATGCTACAAAGATGATTCAAATTGCAAAGTTGTAGAGAATTTCAAGCCCGACATACGGGCCATTGGAAGTTTTCCACTAGCTCTTATCGTTTTCCCGGAAATAACGAAAAACTGATCAAAAGACGTGATTTTGGGGCCAAATACCGGTTTTTCGGGCATAACTTTTTTATATTTGATGCTACAAAGATGATTCAAATTGCAAAGTTGTAGAGAATTTCAAGCCCGACATACAGGCCATTGGAAGTTTTCCACTAGCTCTTATCGTTTTCCCGGAAAATACAAAAAACTGATCAAAAGACGTGATTTTGGTGCCAAATACCGGTTTTTCGGGCATAACTTTTTTATATTTGATGCTACAAAGATGATTCAAATTGCAAAGTTGTAGAGAATTTCAAGCCCGACATACGGCCCATTGGAAGTTTTCCACTAGCTCTTATCGTTTTCCCGGAAAATACAAAAAAACTGATCAAAAGACGTGATTTTGGTGCCAAATAACGGTTTTTCGGGCATAACTTTTTTATATTTGATGCTACAAAGATGATTCAAATTGCAAAGTTGTAGAGAATTTCAAGCCCGACATACGGCCCATTGGAAGTTTTCCACTAGCTCTTATCGTTTTCCCGGAAATAACGAAAAACTGATCAAAAGACGTGATTTTGGGGCCAAATACCGGTTTTTCGGGCATAACTTTTTTATATTTGATGCTACAAAGATGATTCAAATTGCAAAGTTGTAGAGAATTTCAAGCCCGACATACGGCCCATTGGAAGTTTTCCACTAGCTCTTATCGTTTTCCCGGAAAATACAAAAAACTGATCAAAAGACGTGATTTTGGTGCCAAATACCGGTTTTTCGGACATATCTTTTTTATATTTGATGCTACAAAGATGATTCAAATTGCAAAGTTGTAGAGAATTTCAAGCCCGACATACGGGCCATTGGAAGTTTTCCACTAGCTCTTATCGTTTTCCCGGAAATAACGAAAAACTGATCAAAAGACGTGATTTTGGGGCCAAATACCGGTTTTTCGGGCATAACTTTTTTATATTTGATGCTACAAAGATGATTCAAATTGCAAAGTTGTAGAGAATTTCAAGCCCGACAACTACAGTGCCATAATCAATCGATAGTTGTTTTTCCTGTCTGGTTAATGGTGGTCTTGGTTTTTCTAAATTCTCAGCCATAAGGGCGCTATAAGCATTTTAACTTAGGGGTAAAAACCAAAATTTCCAAAAAAATTGCAACCCCCAACCCCCGCGTCACAGCCAATCGATTGGATTTTTCCCGTTCTTTCTAAGGGTGGTCTTGGTTTTTCTTAATTCCCAGCCATAAGGGCGCTACACCACTTTAAAGTTGGGGGTAAACAGCGAAATTATGGTGAAAGCGCGTTTCTGGGCGATCCGAATCTGTGAGACCAGGAGAGCAGGAGTATGAATCGGTCGACTGAAAAGCCAACTTGAAACACATGAGTGTGAGTGAGAGCGTTACGACAGAGATATAAATCTAATGTTGGCAGCACTGCTCGGTGCTTATTTTGAACTATTTGCAATACGGTAGCAATTAAACTACTGACTGCCGTTAGTTCTTTTTAAGTAAACATAACCTCACATTACAAAGACTTTTTCAAACTTTTAATTAAATTGCTAATAGATGAACTTTCAGTTAATTTGGGGGAGAACGAACATGAGGATGAGGATGGTGATGATGAGTTTATGCAGAGGAGAAAATTGAGGAGCTGGATGGCAAACTGTACATAAAGCTTTTTATGGTGGTGCCCTCAGAACACATGAATTCTATATGTTGTTTTGTACTTGGCTTGTACCAGCTGTAGCCTAAGCTAAGGTAGCAAACTCTTTAATGTTCTTTAATTGTATGACATAATTTTAATTAAATTTGTTTGTATTCAACTTTGTCACTTTTGGACTATATTTTACATTGATAATGCCCTCACATTGTTTGCCTCCAGCCTTGCAATGGCATTCAGGCATATCTTCAGAAAGGAAGTGGGAAGACTGGGACACACAGGCCCAATTCTACATCCAGACAGCAAGGGTTGATCTCCATTGACTTTTGATAAGGAGCTTGGTTAGCGACACCATATCAACCTAAGCAGCCCACACAGGTAAACAATTGATTTTACTAGAGAAAAGTTGTTATAGTTTTAGCAACTAAGTAGTTTTATATGAGTAACATGCACAAATATTTTATAAGAGTTGTATCAGAAGGGATCAAATAGAATTTTTTGACTAAAAATTGTATATCAAATCCGAAATAAATCTTTTTCAGTAATAAATAAATATCATAAGACAAAAACTATATGTGATAAATTTTTGGATAGCCTAATTAATCTACTATAAGACAATAATGCAAATAAAAAGCCACTGGTATATTTTTTCGAGATATTTACTAAACACAAAGCCAAGGGCGTCTTTTTGGAAGTTTTTCAGCCATTACCAAAGAACCAGCCGTAATTTTTTTCTGAAACTTTCTAAATATGTTCATCTGAATGTATATAATGTAAATATAAAATTTGAAGTGGATTGAAAAAGGTTGAAATTTCATGAACATTTTATAATATCACTAGTTTTCAACAAGCTCTAACTTGTTTTCCATACCAGACCAAAACAAATACTAAACGGTTTTGGGTAGCCTGATTTATCTATTTTCAGATAATTATAAAAAATAACTATCTTAGTTGTTTATTTTTCAAGAAATTTAAAGGCGCGTGATTTGCTCATTTTTTTAAATTGTTTGCATTGTTGCAATTATTATAATATTTAAACATTTAAAGGTTGAAAATTAAAATGACATCTAACATTATAAAAGTTCCTACATTTATATGTGTGTGTGTGTGTGTATTGATTTCAGTCTTTCAATACACCTGAATCATTGCTCGCCCAGTTTAAAATGCAGGAAAGACAACATTCAAGTGAGTTGATAGACGACATGAGGTAATGTGAGAGGACATGATGCACAAGCCCTATGGTAAAATTAGATGTTACAGTGGTGAAAAGAGTAGCTGGTGTCTGGACTTGATGATACCTGCAATTCCGAAATCATGGTCTTCTACACTGCAAGTTTTCCAAAATCATCTGTCATGATGGATCCACAACTTTAAATAACACCTAACAGCATTAGTTTTAGTCCTCAGTTCTTGAGGTGGTGGCAGAGTTGCTTCCATTTCCTCCTGATGATGTTCCAAGAGGAACAGTTGGTATCCAGCAATGGTTACATTAGTGTCATTAGCAGGGAATGATTCCATGATTCTAGAATATGTTGCTGTCTGTGGTGATTTTTCCATCATAACTTATCACTGCATAGAAATTGTGAATGCACTAAAAAGAAAATAACATCACACAAAAGCACTCTCTATTGATTATAATAGTTTAATGAATAAAATAGTAATAAATAAATCGTAATATTGTTGGTTGCAGTAATGGTGTAATTTTTCTTTCTTGCAGGACTATTCATCAATAAATTAGTATCATATGCCTTAAATGTAATTAACTGAACACTTACTGATGGTATAAATGGTTTACAAGTTTGAAATATGGTTGACTTTAAATCAAATTTCTAATATTACACTACCTAAATGCATCCAGTTTAATTATCAAACATCTTGTTAGAATATCACACTATTAAATTACACTACAGCTATACAATACAAGCTCACCAGTATTAATTACCACTCATAGAAAGAGCAGCAGTAATCAGATCCATCCGAAACACATTTGCAAAGGTGAAACTGCAGCCACAACTAAGTATTATGAAACACCTTCTTCAACACATGGTAAAGTTATTGTAATTTGAACGTACTATGTGCAAATTGGTTGTAAATTCATTCTTGTATTCATTCAAATTCTACAATATTTATTCATTGTTAACCAAGTTATTGTTTATATGAACTGTCAGAAAGCCGGGATGCAAACCTAAAAACGGTGACAGCGCTCAAAAAAAGCAGCGGTCAAACACCCTGAACTACAGGGTTCACGATATTGCTGTCAGATGTCGCTGGTGCGGTTATTCAGCGCCATCTATCCGCAATTTCGTGAACTACTTGGACTACAGTCCAAGCTGTTGCGGATAGATGGCGCTGGCGTCGCTGATTGCACCCCAGTGCCATCTGTCCGCAGTATCGTGAACCTTGTAGTTCAGGGTATTTGACCGCTGCTTTTTTTGAGCGCTGTCACCGTTTTTAGGTTTGCAACCCGGCTTTCTGACAGTTCACATAAACAATAACTTGGTTAACAATGAATATTGTAGGATTTGAATGAATACCATAATGAATTTACAACCAATTTGTACGTAGTACGTTCAAATTACAATAACTTTACTATGTGCTGAAGAAGGTGTTTCATAATACTTATTTGTGGCTGCAGTTTCACCCTTGCAAATGTGTTTTGGATGGATCTGATTACTGCTGCTCTCTCTACGAGTGATAATGAATACAGGTGAGCTTTAGTGTAATTTAATAGTGTGTTATCCTAATAAGATGTGTGATAATTAATCTGGATGCATTTAGGTAGTGTAATATTAGAAATTTGCTTCATAGTCAACCATATTTGAAACTCATAAACAGTTTATACCATCAATAAGTGTTTTTTAGTTAATTACATTTAAGGCATATGATACTAATTTATTGATGAATAGTGCAGCAAGAAAGAAAAATGACACAATTACTACAACAAACAATATTATGATTTATTCATTAAACTATTATAATCATTAGAGAGTGCTTTTGTGTGATATTATCTTCTTTTTAGTGCTATCACAATTCCTATGCAGTGATAAGTTATTATGGAAAAATCATCACAGACACCTAAATGATGTGGATATGCCCTGCCAATGACACCAATGTTGAGTATAACCATTGCTGGATACCAACTGTTCCTCTTGGAACATCATCAGGAGGAAATGAAAGCAACTCTGCCACCACCTCAAGAACTGAGGACTAAAACTAATGCTGTTAGGTGTTATTTTAAAGTTGTGGATGTTATGGGTGTTATGTGGATGTGATGTGTGTATGGCGTCTTGGTTGCTCCATCACAACAGATGATTTTGGAAAACTAGCAGTGTAGAAGACCAGGATTTCAGAATTGCAGGTATCATGAAGTCCAGACACCAGCTACTCTTTTCACCACTGTAACATCTAATTTTACCATAGGGCTTGTGCATCATGTTCTCTCACATTACCTCATGTTGTCTTTCCTGTGTTTTAAACTGGGCGAGCAATGATTCAGGTGTATTGAAAGACTGAAATCAATACACACACACACACACACACACACACACACACACACACACACATATATAAATGTAGGAACTTTTATAATGTTAGATGTCATTTTAATTTTCAACCTTTAAATGTTTAAATATTATAATAATTGCAACAATGCAAACAATTTAAAAAAATGAGCAAATCACGCGCCTTTAAATTTCTTGAAAAATAAACAACTAAGATAGTTATTTTTTATAATTATCTGAAAATAGATGAATCAGGCGAACCAAAACTGTTTAGAATTTGTTTCTAGCTGGTATGAAAAAAAAGTTGGAATGGAAGAATGGGGCAAGATAGCTGAATCCACTACAAAAAATCTAGTGCAATCAATGCAAAGACATTTACAGGCAGTTCTAGATGCAAAGGGCTATCCAACCAAGTATTAATTTAATAGAAAATAATTTAGAACTATTTTGTATTTGAAGTGTACGAATATTTTTGTGTCCTAGATATCTTGTTCTACTATTTCAAACTTTTAAAAATATATATTGTAATCTAATTTTTTCATATATCAATTTAAATTTTCTTTCAGACACTAAAAAGGATGTGTATAAATATAAAAATATGTGCATTTATTATAAAAATATAAGTATTTTCAATAAAACACTATAGAGTATGAATAATTTTGTGACCCACTGTGTATGTTACTGTTATAGGTTTGACTGTTTTGGAAATCCAAAAGAAACTACCCAGGCATGGGTGTGGTGTGTGTATTAGAACCTCTTAATATGGTTTACATGGTGCAGCTGGGCATTTGGTGCAAATGAATACCTTTCAGAGAATATAAAGACTTCATATCAGCTGTGCAGAAGAGAGGTGTAGGTACCATGGAACTCAAACGGCAACAAACAGTAATGGTCCAAGTCAAAAAAGATCTGAGAGCGATAGAGAGAGAGAGAAGTTGGGGAGTCACACAAGGGTGAGTAGTGTCAGCTGCACCTTCACAAAAAAAATTTAAAATTCTCTATAATCATAGTATAAAACTAGAGGAAGCATAATCATTATTAAATAATCGATTAACAATAATGTACTGAATGTATATACAATAATGTACTGAATGGGTAAAACCAGGGGGAAGTTGCTATCACAACAGGAGGAGAAAGCTGGAATACTTTGGTCATGTCATGAGAGGAGACAGGTTGTACTTATCCTTTTACTAATAATCCAAATATAATTTAAGGAAACAAGATTCATATTGTGGTGGCATTGTAACCTGAGGGACTGGTTTAGATGCACATCCATTGAGCTATTTAGGGCACAGCAGTCTTTCAAGATTAAAATAATAATGATTCTTTCCAATGGTCTCCGATGGTAGGAGGAGAGTAAATTATAAAGAACAAGAAGAAACTTTTTCACCAAAAGGCATCAATGAGAAGAGGAGAGGAGATATCTATCTCTATCTTTTCATCGTAGAACAATAATATTCGGTGTATAATTGAGTGTACAATGTCAGTGTGTTGTTTATGGTATTATGAAAAATGTAGAATATATATGTGGATTATATTATATTATACAAGGAATATATGTAGGCTTTAATTGCGTATTTAGCACAAATAATTCAGCACATATAAGTAGTAGACACATGAAGCAACTGCAGTTGATTAAATAATTAATCAAGTTAATAATAACTGAATACTACAATAAATGTAAGGCATGAAAGGTGTAAATATTTAAAATCATAATGCACTGACCTTTTTATAACGACGTGCTGCTATAATCCTAGCTGGCTCAGGCTTTTTTATATTCCAACCTCGTAACACATGCAGCACTTGTTTTTCACCTCCCGCGTTGGTTTTGCACAACCAACACAAATAACACATAACCAGAATCACCCCGTTGTTTGAAAATCACTCACTCCACCGAGGGGGCACTTGTTTATACGACAATATTGCAATAAATATATGCAGCGCCTTCAAAGTGTTGCAGGTTAGACGGCCATCATGCGTGAACTACAGCGACATCTCACGGCCGCCAATGACGTTACTTATTTATAGCTAACTGTACCTGGCACTTGACAGCAGTTGTCTATGCTTGACAGCCCGAGTATGCTGTCAAATGGCCACCGAATTTGTGTAACTTTGAACGCGCTCCATATATTTTTTACGATATTGTTGCATAAACAAGAACAGCTCCGGTGAGTGAGTGAGTGAATGAGTAAGTGACAACTGTGGGGATTTTATAGTGTGATTTGTGTTGTGGTCGTGCATAAACAACGCGGGAGTTGTTAAACAAGTGCTGCATGTGTTATGTCGAGGTTGTAATTTGGAAGATTCTCGAAATATATAATCAACACAAACAAGACAGAGCCGGCTAGGATTAGATACAAGCACGTAGTTTGAATAAGGTCAGTGCATTATGATTTGATGAATTATTTATATGTTTGTCGCAGTATTCATTACAGTGTTTGTATTAATAATAAATCAACTACAGTTGCTTCATGTTAACTACTGTACCTTCTCTTTCTGATTTACTATAGGGATTCACTACAAATTACTAGTATAAACTAAGAAAAGTTGTTTTATTCATCACACTCAATATTTATAATAAACCACTTACAATTTGACTAGCAACACACCTGTCAAACTATTTTAATCCCTCTTGGAATGTTTCTGGCCTTTTGGAATCAATATCGCTTTGCATTTACATTGTAATTTTTGTTTGTCAGCCAACTCTGCTCCTTATACTATTCCAACACCTTTAAAGTTAATATAGTTGAAATATTTTTCTAGAATTAATCACACAAGAGAGTAAAAAGAAGGTATTTATTCTTGCCATGAATGTTAGTTTGAATATTGTGCAGTTACATTATTAGAAATGCTTCAATCCTCCTTCAATATTTATTAAGTAACATGCTCTGAATACTGTCAATATCTTAGAATAATGAAATTTTTTATATATTATTGCACAGTAATACTGTATTATTCTAAATTATTGACAGTAATAATACTGGTCATAAGATCATGTAAGGTGCCTTTTAGAGTAGTAGACTTTATTTGTTATTCTCAATTTCTCTAACTCTGTCTCAAACAATATCTACATCATCTGTCAGGATGTATGCTGTATATCTAGTCATCTAAATTAAATTAATGTTTGCTAACAACAACCATAACTAATAATATACATAATGATATAGAATAATTATGTTATCATATTTAAATAAAATGGTATGACTAATTATTATTGCAATTCAAACACATATTGTTTTAAATTAAATAATAATTAACTGAGACACATGCTCATCTGATTTGTTTGCTGCAAAAGCCAGACTGCCATAGCTGTTGATCTTGCTCCCTTTCTATTACATCCTGTCTCTCACATTCCCCACACTAGCAAATTTGTTGAGGGGTTGAACAGTTACTTTTTTGCACATGTGTTTATTATATTTACTGGACAATAACTCCTTCTTAACCAAAATTAAAGAGATTTGAACTGTTTTAATTCAGTTTAGGGGCCCTGATCAAGCTTCTGAATGATGTATCAGCCAGGGGAATTTACTCTTTACTAAGTTCTAAGACTTGAAAGGAAAATAATTAGTTTATAAATTTTTTAGATGAAATCAATTAATTGTAGTGGGTGTACGATCAAAACTATTGTAAACTATGTAATTGAAATTGTTGCTGTTAGAGGGGGGAATATATATGATCCCTGATATATGGGGGAGCGGGCATACTATATAACAAGAAAATTCTCAAATACACTGACTGAAGAGCAATACAATTTTACCATTGGACTCATTCCTCAATAGTAATAAATAAAAATGAAAAGTTTCTGTCAGTATCAACCACTAACCCACTAATATCCCTGTAATTATTCTTTCTTTCATGGTCTTTATCACCTTGTACCTGTGTTCGGTGTTGAGGTTGGTTTCTATTAACTGCTATTGCTTATAATTTTTTTCCCGTCATTCACATTTTCCTTTGTTTGTCTTCATGTTTTGTCTTATTATTAATCTGTCTATTATTCCCTTTTTCCATTCGTTTTCATTTCACTTCTTGTAGTTGCTTGTTAAGGAGTGTTGTGTGGAGGATCCAACTGTCACTGTGGTTATTATATTGCGTATTTTATGTGCTAGCTTGTTGGATATGAACATCCCTGTGCCACATGCAGACATATTATGCTTTTTCCTAAAAAAAATATAATAATAATAAGTATGTAGATGAGATTTTCTCTTTGAATGTTACTATAGAGCTAAGAACCAAAAGTACAGAAACCATAATGTGAAATAAAAATAAATGAATTCCATGTAACTATCAAATACAGTTACAACATGGAATGAATTTATTTTTATTTCGCATCATAGTTTCTGTATTTTTGGTTGAGCTCTACATTAAGAATTAGTTAAAATAAATTTGTGTTTTTATGCACAGCTGTTCAGCTATCAAGTCACACTTATATTATAGTTCTCCAGCCCAAGCCTTATAATATACATTTAATATTTGTGCAGCCATTAAAATTTAAAAACTGCAATATAGTTTTGTAGTGCTGTAAGTAATGTATTAAAACAAAATTAAAAATAATAACCACAGAACAATACCAACAACCAACGTGATAATTAATTCTCTTCTAGAAATTAATACACACAAAGTGAATGCAATTAAAAATCATCTAGTCTTAAATGCTCTAAATTAATTACCCAAACAAATTGATATTAGATTTAATATTGAATTTGCAATATTAATTGTTGCTAGAATATTCCATTGTGCGCGCAGAAGTTGTAAACAAATTCGAGGTCGCCTCTTTTTGCGGCCGCCAGAAATAGCCAGCCGGTCGGGTCGGTCCAGCGCCGAGATAAATTACTCTTTTTTTTGTGTGACTTCTACCACTATCAGCGCACATTCAGAGTCCGGCTTTCATTGTGCGCGGTTGCCTTTGCTTATAATTTTATCACGTTGGTTTTAATTGTGCGTGGTGGTTTATGTAGTGCAGTAATTAATAGTGAAATTGTGTAGTGCTGTATGCACAGTTATGTGAGTGAATTTTGAGATACTTTGGTGAAGGTTTTTTTTTTCGAATTTAGTGGGATTTATTATCGATTATCGGTTGTGCATGCGATAATTTATTTGTAATACAATTGTTATCGTTGATTCGAGTTAAATATAATACTTTAAATCAAGCGCAATTTGGTAATCGGTTTAGTCATGAGTAGTAGTAGTAATTACATAAAGTTTCTTACGCGTTTTTACAACAAGTTTATTATTGCATGCAATTTAATATTAAATTGAATATATTAATACATTTATAATCCTGTATTTATAAGTGTGTTTTTCTTAATCTTACTTAATCAAGAAAAGGAGCAATTTCCTTTATTTGCTTGATATACTTCCAATTATCCATTACTACATACACAAGTATATCATTATAATTTAAAATATAAATAATTGTATGCAACAATATAGTGCTGCCAATGATGATCAATTATAATCACTACAATTTATTAACCTTAATTGCTACCAATATATGTCAAACATCAATACTCATATTAATTTTATATTGAAATATTTATTTAAATAGAAAGATATAATCAATTTTTATTCAACACTCGCCTGGGTAGGCAATTTCTAAAGATGTAGCTTTTTATAAATTTCATGATCATTGGCAGTGTATATGAACATACAAGTTGCAATTAATTATTGAATTTTAATTAGTTCATCAAAAATATTGTGGCTATCCTTGGCTAACACATGGTATTATTTCATTATCAAAGCATGTAAATGAAAACTTTTATCACATATACTATTAATTAATTGTGGTTAAAAAAGAGAAGAAGAAGTGTCCTTTTCCCATATTTATTTTCAAATTGTATTTCATTTGTTTAACCACAAATTATACAGTATATGTATTCAAAGTTTATAAATCAATTCAATTAATTGTGTGTAATTCTCATTCCGATTTCTGAATGTACATATGTGAGACAAAAACTAATTCTGCTCCATTCAATGCCATCTAATAACTTTTGAGGCTGCAAGCTTTTAAAACATTTTTAAATGGATTGTTTGGAGCAGACCATCTATACTACATTTGTCTACATCTTTTATTGACAAGGAATAAAGTTCATAATCAATTTAAATAGTAAACTATTTGTTTCTGTTTTTGAATGAATTTTGTTCAACTTTGAGCAGCAAATATTTTAATTACGGTTTTTTTTTACAGACAGCAACATTTCCACCGACGACCCTCGTCTCGCGTTTTCCTTGCGTATTCGGCCGCGTCACGCAATTTAAACCCACCGCGTTCGCGATTTGCGCCCTGAAACGAATGGAGTTCCATACCAACAAATCCATGAAGGAAGGAATACAAAGGCAGAGTCGTTAAAGGGGCAATGTAAGTATTGTCCATATGCAAATATATTAATATTAATAAAATGATATTATAAATTGAGATATAAACAATACAATTTCTATCACAATTATTATTACCATTTTATTCTTTTTTTTTATATAAACTTATAATTAAAAATCTTGTATGAACATTTTACCAGCGTTCCGTAAATGTAGGAGTTACTTAGTAGTAATTTAATATAGTTGCAAACGAATTAGTTGTTTTGCAAATTATAGATAATCAAGCCCAACTTTGTTCATTTTTGCAAACGCTTCATAAATCCAAGTTCACTTAAAAGTTGAGTTTAATTATGCAAAACAACTAATTTGTTTGCAACCATGGTAAGTAACCCTTACATTTAATGAGGAACACTGGTGAACATGACCATTACACATTTGCTAGTGAGACATAGATATACATGTATGCTTGCAATTTAAAAAAATTCAAATCGCTGAAAAGTAATTCTTTTGTTTCAGGTGTACCAGTGTTTAGCTTTTGATCTTAAAACCAAGTGCCGTTAGTGAATCGCGAGTGTAATTTCAAAAATACGGGACTTTTTTCCAATGCTAAAATCAGTGCTTTACATGGGCTGGAGATGGAATGGAGGAGCGGCGCACAAGAAAATTGAAAACATCAACGGGTGTACTTCCTAACGTGAATTAAGCCCGCAACAAGTAGTAAGTGCTTTTTAAATTACGGGTGGCATATTAAAGGGTGTTTCAGAAGGTTCGATGTCCAATATTTTAAAATGTTTAAACAAAAACATGTGTCCAGTTATTAAGGGTCTAAGATAGACGACAGCTGTTTGGAATGTTACTTAGACTACCATAAGCTGATAAGAAAACGCAATTGGTTTATAGATTCTGCTTATAATTATTTAAATGATATAAAACCAACTATGAAAAAAGTAATTTTCAATAAATACAAATGAGATTGGACATTCCTCCTGAAATACCCTGTACATATTTTTAGATTTTGATAGAGAGGGTGTTTAGTTATGCACACAAACATACAATTCTATTATGTACATTCTTATTTCCTACCACTAATTGCTTTATATGAAACATTGACAATTATAGAAAAATATGTGCATTCCATTATTTTTTTCAGGTCCTATAACTTGTGAACAATTGAAGCCACAATACATGAAGCTTAATTAAATTATTTTAAGCAAAATTCACATGGTTAAAAAAAAGTTTTTAATATGTCTCACTAACTATGCAACTTGGTGTGATAGATAAGGAGCATAACATAAAGAAATAATATTATATATCAAACTGACACAACTCTATACTGATTACTTACACTTATACACCTCACACTAACAACACTGAGTCATTACTCATTAATCAATTAAATTCAAGACTTTAGTAATCCAATGCCCATTCATTTTCCTGAAGGAATGAATCCACGACTTCTTACATTTGGCAAGGTTTGGAAATAGTTGATCCTAAGTTGCAAGTTTCACGTGTGTTACTGGGACCACCCACAGGCTGCAAATAATAATCATGAATACAAACAATTATAAATACATTTACAAGTATACAGGCATTGAAAATAGTGAATACAATATGGCGTCTTGGTTGCTCCATCACAACAGATGATTTTGGAAAACTTGCAGTGTAGAAGACCATGATTTCGGAATTGCAGGTATCATCAAGTCCAGACACCAGCTACTCTTTTCACCACTGTAACATCTAATTTTACCATAGGGCTTGTGCATCATGTTCTCTCACATTACCTCATGTCGTCTATCAACTCACTTGAATGTTGTCTTTCCTGTGTTTTAAACTGGGCGAGCAATGATTCAGGTGTATTGAAAGACTGAAATCAATACACACACACACACACATATAAATGTAGGAACTTTTATAATGTTAGATGTCATTTTAATTTTCAACCTTTAAATGTTTAAATATTATAATAATTGCAACAATGCAAACAATTTAAAAAAATGAGCAAATCACGCGCTTTGAAATTTCTTGAAAAATAAACGACTAAGATAGTTATTTTTTATAATTATCTGAAAATAGATGAATCAGGCGAACCAAAACTGTTTAGAATTTGTTTCTAGCTGGTATGAAAAATAAGTTATGGCTTGTTGAAAACTACTGAAAATATGACATTTTCATGAAATTTCAACTTTTTTCAATCAACTTCAAATTTTACATTTATCTACTATATATCCAAATGAATGTAATTTGAGAATTTCAGGGAAAAAAATTGGCTAGTTTTTTTTATAATGTCTGAAAAACTTCGAAAAACATCAGTCGATATCACAAAAAAAATCACAATCAACATATATTATTTTTGGTATTATCTTAAACTAGATTAATTAAACTAGATTAATCAGGCTAGTCAGCAATGCATATCACTTGGTTTTATCTGCTGAAAAACAAATCTTACAGGTCACTGAAAAACAGTGAGAAATTGCTTTCACGTGAAGGAATTTTGGCTATAACTCTAAAACCGGTGAATGAAAATGGCTAAAAATTGCATCAGTTATTCATCATAACATATAAAATAATTGTACAAAATTTGAAATCGATAGGATTGAAAATAAAATTCAGCCAAAACTGAAAAACTTCAGAAATCAACCTCTTGGTTTTCACCCAATAACTCAAAGAAATATACATCTTAGACCATTATTTTTGATTATTTGAAAATAGATAAATCAGGCTACCCAAAACCGTTTAGTATTTGGTTTGGTCTGTTATGGAAAAAAAAGTTAGAGCTTGTTGAAAACTAGTGATATTATAAAATTTTCATGAAATTTCAACCTTTTTCAATCCACTTCAAATTTTATATTTACATTATATACATTCAGATGAACATATTTAGAAAGTTTCAGAAAAAAATTACAGCTGGTTCTTTGGTAATGGCTGAAAAACTTCCAAAAAGACGCCCTTGGCTTTGTGTTTAGTAAATATCTCGAAAAAATATACCAGTGGCTTTTTATTTGCATTATTGTCTTATAGTAGATTAATTAGACTATCCAAAAATTTATCACATATAGTTTTTGTCTTATGATATTTATTTATTACTGAAAAAGATTTATTTCAGATTTGATATACAATTTTTAGTCAAAAAATTCTATTTGATCCCTTCTGATACAACTCTTATAAAATATTTGTGCATATTACTCATATAAAACTACTTAGTTGCTAAAACTATAACAACTTTTCTCTAGTAAAATCAATTGTTTACCTGTGTGGGCTGCTTAGGTTGATATGGTGTCGCTAACCAAGCTCCTTATCAAAAGTCAATGGAGATCAACCCTTGCTGTCTGGATGTAGAATTGGGCCTGTGTGTCCCAGTCTTCCCACTTCCTTTCTGAAGATATGCCTGAATGCCATTGCAAGGCTGGAGGCAAACAATGTGAGGGCATTATCAACGTAAAATATAATCCAAAAGTGACAAAGTTGAATACAAACAAATTTAATTAAAATTATGTCATACGATTAAAGAACATTAAAGAGTTTGCTACCTTAGCTTAGGCTACAGCTGGTACAAGCCAAGTACAAAACAACATATAGAATTCATGTGTTCTGAGGGCACCACCATAAAAAGCTTTATGTACAGTTTGCCATCCAGCTCCTCAATTTTCTCCTCTGCATAAACTCATCATCACCATCCTCATCCTCATGTTCGTTCTCCCCCAAATTAACTGAAAGTTCATCTATTAGCAATTTAATTAAAAGTTTGAAAAAGTCTTTGTAATGTGAGGTTATGTTTACTTAAAAAGAACTAACGGCAGTCAGTAGTTTAATTGCTACCGTATTGCAAATAGTTCAAAATAAGCACCGAGCAGTGCTGCCAACATTAGATTTATATCTCTGTCGTAACGCTCTCACTCACACTCATGTGTTTGAAGTTGGCTTTTCAGTCGACCGATTCATACTCCTGCTCTCCTGGTCTCACAGATTCGGATCGCCCAGAAACGCGCTTTCACCATAATTTCGCTGTTTACCCCCAACTTTAAAGTGGTGTAGCGCCCTTATGGCTGGGAATTAAGAAAAACCAAGACCACCATTAGAAAGAACGGGAAAAATCCAATCGATTGGCTGTGACGCGGGGGTTGGGGGTTGCAATTTTTTTGGAAATTTTGGTTTTTACCCCTAAGTTAAAATGCTTATAGCGCCCTTATGGCTGAGAATTTAGAAAAACCAAGACCACCATTAAACAGACAGGAAAAACACCTATCGATTGATTATGGCACTGTAGTTGGGGGGTGGCAATTTTTTTTTGCATACCAATCAGTTCACGTTCAAATTAAAAGCGCGTGATTTACAACTTTACCAATTGATCCATTTCTCTAAGGTAATAAATAGAAAAGTTACAGAGCAATGAAAAATTCAATAGGTTTTTCTGGGGTAACTATGACCCTAAGGTCAAAAACCCTCATGGGATGTTGTAGAGCTTTAATAGCAATTTGAATCATCATTGTAGCATCAAATATAAAAAAGTTATGCCCGAAACACCGCTATTTGGCACCAAAATCACGTCTTTTGATCAGTTTTTTGTATTTTCCGGGAAAACGATAAGAGCTAGTGGAAAACTTCCAATGGGCCGTATGTCGGGCTTGAAATTCTCTACAACTTTGCAATTTGAATCATCTTTGTAGCATCAAATATAAAAAAGTTATGCCCGAAACACCGGTATTTGGCACCAAAATCACGTATTTTGATCAGTTTTTTGTATTTTCCGGGAAAACGATAAGAGCTAGTGGAAAACTTCCAATGGCCCGTATGTCGGGCTTGAAATTCTCTACAACTTTGCAATTTGAATCATCTTTGTAGCATCAAATATAAAAAAGTTATGCCCGAAACACCGGTATTTGGCACCAAAATCACGTATTTTGATCAGTTTTTTGTATTTTCCGGGAAAACGATAAGAGCTATTGGAAAACTTCCAATGGCCCGTATGTCGGGCTTGAAATTCTCTACAACTTTGCAATTTGAATCATCTTTGTAGCATCAAATATAAAAAAGTTATGCCCGAAACACCGGTATTTGGCACCAAAATCACGTCTTTTGATCAGTTTTTTGTATTTTCCGGGAAAACGATAAGAGCTAGTGGAAAACTTCCAATGGGCCGTATGTCGGGCTTGAAATTCTCTACAACTTTGCAATTTGAATCATCTTTGTAGCATCAAATATAAAAAAGTTATGCACGAAAAACCGGTATTTGGCACCAAAATCACGTCTTTTGATCAGTTTTTTGTATTTTCCGGGAAAACGATAAGAGCTAGTGGAAAACTTCCAATGGGCCGTATGTCGGGCTTGAAATTCTCTACAACTTTGCAATTTGAATTATCTTTGTAGCATCAAATATAAAAAAGTTATGCCCGAAAAACCGTTATTTGGCACCAAAATCACGTCTTTTGATCAGTTTTTTGTATTTTCCGGGAAAACGATAAGAGCTAGTGGAAAACTTCCAATGGGCCGTATGTCGGGCTTGAAATTCTCTACAACTTTGCAATTTGAATCATCTTTGTAGCATCAAATATAAAAAAGTTATGCCCGAAAAACCGTTATTTGGCACCAAAATCACGTCTTTTGATCAGTTTTTTGTATTTTCCGGGAAAACGATAAGAGCTAGTGGAAAACTTCCAATGGGCCGTATGTCGGGCTTGAAATTCTCTACAACTTTGCAATTTGAATCATCTTTGTAGCATAAAATATAAAAAAGTTATGCCCGAAAAACCGGTATTTGGTCCCAAAATCACGTCTTTTGATCAGTTTTTCGTTATTTCCGGGAAAACGATAAGAGCTAATGGAAAACTTCCAATGGCCCGTATGTCGGGCTTGAAATTCTCTACAACTTTGCAATTTGAATCATCTTTGTAGCATCAAATATAAAAAAGTTATGCCCGAAAAACCGGTATTTGGCCCCAAAATCACGTCTTTTGATCAGTTTTTCGTTATTTCCGGGAAAACGATAAGAGCTAATGGAAAACTTCCAATGGGCCGTATGTCGGGCTTGAAATTCTCTACAACTTTGCAATTTGAATCATCTTTGTAGCATCAAATATAAAAAAGTTATGCCCGAAAAACCGGTATTTGGCACCAAAATCACCTCTTTTGATCAGTTTTTTGTATTTTCCGGGAAAACGATAAGAGCTAGTGGAAAACTTCCAATGGGCCGTATGTCGGGCTTGAAATTCTCTACAACTTTGCAATTTGAATCATCTTTGTAGCATCAAATATAAAAAAGTTATGCCCGAAAAACCGGTATTTGGCCCCAAAATCACGTCTTTTGATCAGTTTTTCGTTATTTCCGGGAAAACGATAAGAGCTAGTGGAAAACTTCCAATGGGCCGTATGTCGGGCTTGAAATTCTCTACAACTTTGCAATTTGAATCATCTTTGTAGCATCAAATATAAAAAAGTTATGCCCGAAAAACCGGTATTTGGCACCAAAATCACGTCTTTTGATCAGTTTTTTGTATTTTCCGGGAAAACGATAAGAGCTAGTGGAAAACTTCCAATGGGCCGTATGTCGGGCTTGAAATTCTCTACAACTTTGCAATTTGAATCATCTTTGTAGCATCAAATATAAAAAAGTTATGCCCGAAAAACCGGTATTTGGCCCCAAAATCACGTCTTTTGATCAGTTTTTCGTTATTTCCGGGAAAACGATAAGAGCTAATGGAAAACTTCCAATGGCCCGTATGTCGGGCTTGAAATTCTCTACAACTTTGCAATTTGAATCATCTTTGTAGCATCAAATATAAAAAAGTTATGCCCGAAAAACCGGTATTTGGTCCCAAAATCACGTCTTTTGATCAGTTTTTCGTTATTTCCGGGAAAACGATAAGAGCTAGTGGAAAACTTCCAATGGCCCGTATGTCGGGCTTGAAATTCTCTACAACTTTGCAATTTGAATCATCTTTGTAGCATCAAATATAAAAAAGTTATGCCCGAAAAACCGGTATTTGGCACCAAAATCACGTCTTTTGATCAGTTTTTTGTATTTTCCGGGAAAACGATAAGAGCTAGTGGAAAACTTCCAATGGGCCGTATGTCGGGCTTAAAATTCTCTACAACTTTGCAATTTGAATCATCTTTGTAGCATCAAATATAAAAAAGTTATGCCCGAAAAACCGGTATTTGGCCCCAAAATCACGTCTTTTGATCAGTTTTTCGTTATTTCCGGGAAAACGATAAGAGCTAGTGGAAAACTTCCAATGGGCCGTATGTCGGGCTTGAAATTCTCTACAACTTTGCAATTTGAATCATCTTTGTAGCATCAAATATAAAAAAGTTATGCCCGAAAAACCGGTATTTGGCACCAAAATCACGTCTTTTGATCAGTTTTTTGTATTTTCCGGGAAAACGATAAGAGCTAGTGGAAAACTTCCAATGGGCCGTATGTTGGGCTTGAAATTCTCTACAACTTTGCAATTTGATTCATCTTTGTAGCATCAAATATAAAAAAGTTATGCCCGAAAAACTGGTATTTGGCCCCAAAATCACGTCTTTTGATCAGTTTTTCGTTATTTCCGGGAAAACGATAAGAGCTAGTGGAAAACTTACAATGGGCCGTATGTCGGGCTTGAAATTCTCTACAACTTTGCAATTTGAATCATCTTTGTAGCATCAAATATAAAAAAGTTATGCCCGAAAAACCGGTATTTGGCCCCAAAATCACGTCTTTTGATCAGTTTTTCGTTATTTCCGGGAAAACGATAAGAGCTAGTGGAAAACTTCCAATGGCCCGTATGTCGAGCTTGAAATTCTCTACCACTTTGCAATTTGAATCAACTTTGTAGCATCAAATATAAAAAAGTTATGCCCGAAAAACCGTTATTTGGCACCAAAATCACGTCTTTTGATCAGTTTTTTGTATTTTCCGGGAAAACGATAAGAGCTAGTGGAAAACTTCCAATGGCCCGTATGTCGGGCTTGAAATTCTCTACAACTTTGCAATTTGAATCATCTTTGTAGCATCAAATATAAAAAAGTTATGCCCGAAAAACCGGTATTTGGCCCCAAAATCACGTCTTTTGATCAGTTTTTCGTTATTTCCGGGAAAACGATAAGAGCTAGTGGAAAACTTCCAATGGGCCGTATGTCGGGCTTGAAATTCTCTACAACTTTGCAATTTGAATCATCTTTGTAGCATCAAATATAAAAAAGTTATGCCCGAAAAACCGTTATTTGGCACCAAAATCACGTCTTTTGATCAGTTTTTTGTATTTTCCGGGAAAACGATAAGAGCTAGTGGAAAACTTCCAATGGGCCGTATGTCGGGCTTGAAATTCTCTACAACTTTGCAATTTGAATCATCTTTGTAGCATCAAATATAAAAAAGTTATGCCCGAAAAACCGGTATTTGGCCCCAAAATCACGTCTTTTGATCAGTTTTTCGTTATTTCCGGGAAAACGATAAGAGCTAGTGGAAAACTTCCAATGGCCCGTATGTCGAGCTTGAAATTCTCTACCACTTTGCAATTTGAATCATCTTTGTAGCATCAAATATAAAAAAGTTATGCCCGAAAAACCGTTATTTGGCACCAAAATCACGTCTTTTGATCAGTTTTTTGTATTTTCCGGGAAAACGATAAGAGCTAGTGGAAAACTTCCAATGGCCCGTATGTCGGGCTTGAAATTCTCTACAACTTTGCAATTTGAATCATCTTTGTAGCATCAAATATAAAAAAGTTATGCCCGAAAAACCGGTATTTGGCCCCAAAATCACGTCTTTTGATCAGTTTTTCGTTATTTCCGGGAAAACGATAAGAGCTAGTGGAAAACTTCCAATGGCCCGAACAAATTCTAAACAGTTTTGGTTCGCCTGATTCATCTATTTTCAGATAATTATAAAAAATAACTATCTTAGTTGTTTATTTTTCAAGAAATTTAAAGGCGCGTGATTTGCTCATTTTTTTAAATTGTTTGCATTGTTGCAATTAAAAACTAGCAAATTTTTTTTCTTCTGAAATTCTCAAATTACATTCATTTGGATATATAGTAGATAAATGTAAAATTTGAAGTTGATTGAAAAAAGTTGAAATTTCATGAAAATGTCATATTTTCAGTAGTTTTCAACAAGCCATAACTTTTTTTTCATACCAGCTAGAAACAAATTCTACACAGTTTTGGTTCGCCTGATTCATCTATTTTCAGATAATTATAAAAAATAACTATCTTAGTTGTTTATTTTTCAAGAAATTTAAAGGCGCGTGATTTGCTCATTTTTTTAAATTGTTTGCATTGTTGCAATTAAAAACTAGCCAATTTTTTTTCTTCTGAAATTCTCAAATTACATTCATTTGGATATATAGTAGATAAATGTAAAATTTGAAGTTGATTGAAAAAAGTTGAAATTTCATGAAAATGTCATATTTTCAGTAGTTTTCAACAAGCCATAACTTTTTTTTCATACCAGCTAGAAACAAATTCTAAACAGTTTTGGGTAGCCTGATTCATCTATTTTCAGATAATTATAAAAAATAACTATCTTAGTTGTTTATTTTTCAAGAAATTTAAAGGCGCGTGATTTGCTCATTTTTTTAAATTGTTTGCATTGTTGCAATTAAAAACTAGCCAATTTTTTTTCTTCTGAAATTCTCAAATTACATTCATTTGGATATATAGTAGATAAATGTAAAATTTGAAGTTGATTGAAAAAAGTTGAAATTTCATGAAAATGTCATATTTTCAGTAGTTTTCAACAAGCCATAACTTTTTTTTCATACCAGCTAGAAACAAATTCTAAACAGTTTTGGGTAGCCTGATTCATCTATTTTCAGATAATTATAAAAAATAACTATCTTAGTTGTTTATTTTTCAAGAAATTTAAAGGCGCGTGATTTGCTCATTTTTTTAAATTGTTTGCATTGTTGCAATTAAAAACTAGCCAATTTTTTTTCTTCTGAAATTCTCAAATTACATTCATTTGGATATATAGTAGATAAATGTAAAATTTGAAGTTGATTGAAAAAAGTTGAAATTTCATGAAAATGTCATATTTTCAGTAGTTTTCAACAAGCCATAACTTTTTTTTCATACCAGCTAGAAACAAATTCTAAACAGTTTTGGTTCGCCTGATTCATCTATTTTCAGATAATTATAAAAAATAACTATCTTAGTTGTTTATTTTTCAAGAAATTTAAAGGCGCGTGATTTGCTCATTTTTTTAAATTGTTTGCATTGTTGCAATTATTATAATATTTAAACATTTAAAGGTTGAAAATTAAAATGACATCTAACATTATAAAAGTTCCTACATTTATATATATGTGTGTGTGTGTGTGTGTGTGTGTGTGTGTGTGTGTGTGTGTATTGATTTCAGTCTTTCAATACACCTGAATCATTGCTCGCCCAGTTTAAAACACAGGAAAGACAACATGAGGTAATGTGAGAGAACATGATGCACAAGCCCTATGGTAAAATTAGATGTTACAGTGGTGAAAAGAGTAGCTGGTGTCTGGACTTCATGATACCTGCAATTCTGAAATCCTGGTCTTCTACACTGCTAGTTTTCCAAAATCATCTGTTGTGATGGAGCAACCAAGACGCCATACACACATCACATCCACATAACACCCATAACATCCACAACTTTAAAATAACACCTAACAGCATTAGTTTTAGTCCTCAGTTCTTGAGGTGGTGGCAGAGTTGCTTTCATTTCCTCCTGATGATGTTCCAAGAGGAACAGTTGGTATCCAGCAATGGTTATACTCAACATTGGTGTCATTGGCAGGGCATATCCACATCATTTAGGTGTCTGTGATGATTTTTCCATAATAACTTATCACTGCATAGGAATTGTGATAGCACTAAAAAGAAGATAATATCACACAAAAGCACTCTCTAATGATTATAATAGTTTAATGAATAAATCATAATATTGTTTGTTGTAGTAATTGTGTCATTTTTCTTTCTTGCTGCACTATTCATCAATAAATTAGTATCATATGCCTTAAATGTAATTAACTAAACACTTATTGATGGTATAAACTGTTTATGAGTTTCAAATATGGTTGACTATGAAGCAAATTTCTAATATTACACTACCTAAATGCATCCAGATTAATTATCACACATCTTATTAGGATAACACACTATTAAATTACACTAAAGCTCACCTGTATTCATTATCACTCGTAGAGAGAGCAGCAGTAATCAGATCCATCCAAAACACATTTGCAAGGGTGAAACTGCAGCCACAAATAAGTATTATGAAACACCTTCTTCAGCACATAGTAAAGTTATTGTAATTTGAACGTACTACGTACAAATTGGTTGTAAATTCATTATGGTATTCATTCAAATCCTACAATATTCATTGTTAACCAAGTTATTGTTTATGTGAACTGTCAGAAAGCCGGGTTGCAAACCTAAAAACGGTGACAGCGCTCAAAAAAAGCAGCGGTCAAATACCCTGAACTACAAGGTTCACGATATTGCGGACAGATGGCACTGGGGTGCAATCAGCGACGCCAGCGCCATCTATCCGCAACAGCATGGACTGTAGTCCAAGTAGTTCACGAAATTGCGGATAGATGGCGCTGAATAACCGCACCAGCGACATCTGCAGCAATATCGTGAACCCTGTAGTTCAGGGTGTTTGACCGCTGCTTTTTTTGAGCGCTGTCACCGTTTTTAGGTTTGCATCCCGGCTTTCTGACAGTTCATATAAACAATAACTTGGTTAACAATGAATAAATATTGTAGAATTTGAATGAATACAAGAATGAATTTACAACCAATTTGCACATAGTACGTTCAAATTACAATAACTTTACCATGTGTTGAAGAAGGTGTTTCATAATACTTATTTGTGGCTGCAGTTTCACCTTTGCAAATGTGTTTCGGATGGATCTGATTACTGCTGCTCTTTCTATGAGTGGTAATTAATACTGGTGAGCTTGTATTGTATAGCTTTAGTGTAATTTAATAGTGTGATATTCTAACAAGATGTTTGATAATTAAACTGGATGCATTTAGGTAGTGTAATATTAGAAATTTGATTTAAAGTCAACCATATTTCAAACTTGTAAACCATTTATACCATCAGTAAGTGTTCAGTTAATTACATTTAAGGCATATGATACTAATTTATTGATGAATAGTCCTGCAAGAAAGAAAAATTACACCATTACTGCAACCAACAATATTACGATTTATTTATTACTATTTTATTCATTAAACTATTATAATCAATAGAGAGTGCTTTTGTGTGATGTTATTTTCTTTTTAGTGCATTCACAATTTCTATGCAGTGATAAGTTATGATGGAAAAATCACCACAGACAGCAACATATTCTAGAATCATGGAATCATTCCCTGCTAATGACACTAATGTAACCATTGCTAGATACCAACTGTTCCTCTTGGAACATCATCAGGAGGAAATGGAAGCAACTCTGCCACCACCTCAAGAACTGAGGACTAAAACTAATGCTGTTAGGTGTTATTTAAAGTTGTGGATCCATCATGACAGATGATTTTGGAAAACTTGCAGTGTAGAAGACCATGATTTCGGAATTGCAGGTATCATCAAGTCCAGACACCAGCTACTCTTTTCACCACTGTAACATCTAATTTTACCATAGGGCTTGTGCACCATGTTCTCTCACATTACCTCATGTCGTCTATCAACTCACTTGAATGTTGTCTTTCCTGCGTTTTAAACTGGGCGAGCAATGATTCAGGTGTATTGAAAGACTGAAATCAATACACACACACACACACATATAAATGTAGGAACTTTTATAATGTTAGATGTCATTTTAATTTTCAACCTTTAAATGTTTAAATATTATAATAAATGCAACAATGCTAACAATTTAAAAAAATGAGCAAATCACGCGCCTTTAAATTTCTTGAAAAATAAACAACTAAGATAGTTATTTTTTATAATTATCTGAAAATAGATAAATCAGGCTACCCAAAACCGTTTAGTATTTGTTTTGGTCTGGTATGGAAAAAAAGTTAGAGCTTGTTGAAAACTAGTGATATTATAAAATGTTCATGAAATTTCAACCTTTTTCAATCCACTTCAAATTTTATATTTACATTATATACATTCAGATGAACATATTTAGAAAGTTTCAGAAAAAAATTACGGCTGGTTCTTTGGTAATGGCTGAAAAACTTCCAAAAAGACGCCCTTGGCTTTGTGTTTAGTAAATATCTCGAAAAAATATACCAGTGGCTTTTTATTTGCATTATTGTCTTATAGTAGATTAATTAGGCTATCCAAAAATTTATCACATATAGTTTTTGTCTTATGATATTTATTTATTACTGAAAAAGATTTATTTCGGATTTGATATACAATTTTTAGTCAAAAAATTCTATTTGATCCCTTCTGATACAACTCTTATAAAATATTTGTGCATGTTACTCATATAAAACTACTTAGTTGCTAAAACTATAACAACTTTTCTCCAGTAAAATCAATAGTTTACCTGTGTGGGCTGCTTAGGTTGATATGGTGTCGCTAACCAAGCTCCTTATCAAAAGTCAATGGAGATCAACCCTTGCTGTCTGGATGTAGAATTGGGCCTGTGTGTCCCAGTCTTCCCACTTCCTTTCTGAAGATATGCCTGAATGCCATTGCAAGGCTGGACGCAAACAATGTGAGGGCATTATCAACGTAAAATATAATCCAAAAGTGACAAAGTTGAATACAAACAAATTTAATTAAAATTATGTCATACGATTAAAGAACATTAAAGAGTTTGCTACCTTAGCTTAGGCTACAGCTGGTACAAGCCAAGTACAAAACAACATATAGAATTCATGTGTTCTGAGGGCACCACCATAAAAAGCTTTATGTACAGTTTGCCATCCAGCTCCTCAATTTTCTCCTCTGCATAAACTCATCATCACCATCCTCATCCTCATGTTCGTTCTCCCCCAAATTAACTGAAAGTTCATCTATTAGCAATTTAATTAAAAGTTTGAAAAAGTCTTTATAATGTGAGGTTATGTTTACTTAAAAAGAACTAACGGCAGTCAGTAGTTTAATTGCTACCGTATTGCAAATAGTTCAAAATAAGCACCGAGCAGTGCTGCCAACATTAGATTTATATCTCTGTCGTAACGCTCTCACTCACACTCATGTGTTTGAAGTTGGCTTTTCAGTCGACCGATTCATACTCCTGCTCTCCTGGTCTCACAGATTCGGATCGCCCAGAAACGCGCTTTCACCATAATTTCGCTGTTTACCCCCAACTTTAAAGTGGTGTAGCGCCCTTATGGCTGGGAATTAAGAAAAACCAAGACCACCATTAGAAAGAACGGGAAAAATCCAATCGATTGGCTGTGACGCGGGGGTTGGGGGTTGCATTTTTTTTGGAAATTTTGGTTTTTACCCCTAAGTTAAAATGCTTATAGCGCCCTTATGGCTGAGAATTTAGAAAAACCAAGACCACCATTAAACAGACAGGAAAAACACCTATCGATTGATTATGGCACTGTAGTTGGGGGGTGGCAATTTTTTTTTGCATACCAATCAGTTCACGTTCAAATTAAAAGCGCGTGATTTACAACTTTACCAATTGATCCATTTCTCTAAGATAATAAATAGAAAAGTTACAGAGCAATGAAAAATTCAATAGGTTTTTCTGGGGTAACTATGACCCTAAGGTCAAAAACCCTCATGGGATGTTGTAGAGCTTTAATAGCAATTTGAATCATCATTGTAGCATCAAATATAAAAAAGTTATGCCCGAAACACCGGTATTTGGCACCAAAATCACGTCTTTTGATCAGTTTTTTGTATTTTCCGGGAAAACGATAAGAGCTAGTGGAAAACTTCCAATGGCCCGTATGTCGGGCTTGAAATTCTCTACAACTTTGCAATTTGAATCATCTTTGTAGCATCAAACATAAAAAAGTTATGCCCGAAACACCGGTATTTGGCACCAAAATCACGTCTTTTGATCAGTTTTTTGTATTTTCCGGGAAAACGATAAGAGCTAGTGGAAAACTTCCAATGGCCCGTATGTCGGGCTTGAAATTCTCTACAACTTTGCAATTTGAATCATCTTTGTAGCATCAAATATAAAAAAGTTATGCCCGAAAAACCGGTATTTGGCACCAAAATCACGTCTTTTGATCAGTTTTTCGATAAGAGATAATGAAAAACTTCCAATGGGCCGTTTGTCGGGCTGTTTATTTACTTCATTGGTAAAAAATCTGTATGGAACAGTTTTTGTTAGGTCAACACTTATCGTGTCTTGTCAGCACGCTTGAACTTTGTCTCTTCTGTTTAGTCTAACTAGGCGAGCAATGATTCAAGTGTATTGACAGACTGAAATCAACAAAGCCAGTTCGGGTATTTATTCTACTATAATCGTGAGTATTTCTACTATAATCGTGATATGAAGAAAAAGCTGTAAACGCATAATTTTATGGTAATTTTCAATCGGATGCCGTGACGTCATGTAATTTTAAGCGGTTACGGTCAAAAATTTAAGAAAAATTTATGGTAAGAAGGGGGGACCACGGTGACCATAAATCTTAAAAATTCTTAAATTTTAGGGAGTCTTTGGATCATGAAATTTTAAAAAATCGTCAAATCTGGTTGAAAATGCTTGTAAAGTCTCCGCAGAACGTCAAAACGTTGGAATATGAAGTAAAAATCCCAAGAATTTCACGCTTTTGGTCGAAAATTAAAGATTTCTGAGCACTTTACAACCAGAAGGGGGGAGTCTTTGGATCATGAAATTTTAAAAAATCGTCAAATCTGGTTGAAAATGCTTGTAAAGTTTCCGCAGAACGTCAAAACGTTGGAATATGAAGTAAAAATCCCAAGAATTTCACGCTTTTTGGTCGAAAATTGAAGATTTCTGAACAGATTACAACCAGAAGGGGGGAGTCTTTGGATCATGAAATTTTAAAAAATCGTCAAATCTGGTTGAAAATGCTTGTAAAGTTTCCGCAGAACGTCAAAACGTTGGAATATGAAGTAAAAATCCCAAGAATTTCACGCTTTTTGGTCGAAAATTGAAGATTTCTGAACAGATTACAACCAGAAGGGGGGAGTCTTTGGATCATGAAATTTTAAAAAATCGTCAAATCTGGTTGAAAATGCTTGTAAAGTCTCCGCAGAACGTCAAAACGTTGGAATATGAAGTAAAAATCCCAAGAATTTCACGCTTTTTGGGCGAAAATTGAAGATTTCTGAACAGATTACAACCAGAAGGGGGGAGTCTTTGGATCATGAAATTTTAAAAAATCGTCAAATCTGGTTGAAAATGCTTGTAAAGTTTCCGCAGAACGTCAAAACGTTGGAATATGAAGTAAAAATCCCAAGAATTTCACGCTTTTTGGTCGAAAATTGAAGATTTCTGAACAGATTACAACCAGAAGGGGGGAGTCTTTGGATCATGAAATTTTAAAAAATCGTCAAATCTGGTTGAAAATGCTTGTAAAGTCTCCGCAGAACGTCAAAACGTTGGAATATGAAGTAAAAATCCCAAGAATTTCACGCTTTTTGGTCGAAAATTGAAGATTTCTGAGCACTTTACAACCAGAAGGGGGGAGTCTTTGGATCATGAAATTTTAAAAAATCGTCAAATCTGGTTGAAAATGCTTGTAAAGTCTCCGCAGAACGTCAAAACGTTGGAATATGAAGTAAAAATCCCAAGAATTTCACGCTTTTTGGGCGAAAATTGAAGATTTCTGAACAGATTACAACCAGAAGGGGGGAGTCTTTGGATCATGAAATTTTAAAAAATCGTCAAATCTGGTTGAAAATGCTTGTAAAGTTTCCGCAGAACGTCAAAACGTTGGAATATGAAGTAAAAATCCCAAGAATTTCACGCTTTTTGGTCGAAAATTGAAGATTTCTGAACAGATTACAACCAGAAGGGGGGAGTCTTTGGATCATGAAATTTTAAAAAATCGTCAAATCTGGTTGAAAATGCTTGTAAAGTCTTCGCAGAACGTCAAAACGTTGGAATATGAAGTAAAAATCCCAAGAATTTCACGCTTTTTGGGCGAAAATTGAAGATTTCTGAGCACTTTACAACCAGAAGGGGGGAGTCTTTGGATCATGAAATTTTAAAAAATCGTCAAATCTGGTTGAAAATGCTTGTAAAGTCTCCGCAGAACGTCAAAACGTTGGAATATGAAGTAAAAATCCCAAGAATTTCACGCTTTTTGGTCGAAAATTGAAGATTTCTGAACAGATTACAACCAGAAGGGGGGAGTCTTTGGATCATGAAATTTTAAAAAATCGTCAAATCTGGTTGAAAATGCTTGTAAAGTCTTCGCAGAACGTCAAAACGTTGGAATATGAAGTAAAAATCCCAAGAATTTCACGCTTTTTGGGCGAAAATTGAAGATTTCTGAGCACTTTACAACCAGAAGGGGGGAGTCTTTGGATCATGAAATTTTAAAAAATCGTCAAATCTGGTTGAAAATGCTTGTAAAGTCTCCGCAGAACGTCAAAACGTTGGAATATGAAGTAAAAATCCCAAGAATTTCACGCTTTTTGGTCGAAAATTGAAGATTTCTGAGCACTTTACAACCAGAAGGGGGGAGTCTTTGGATCATGAAATTTTAAAAAATCGTCAAATCTAGTCGAAAATGCTTGTAAAGTCTCCGCAGAACGTCAAAACGTTGGAATATGAAGTAAAAATCCCAAGAATTTCACGCTTTTTGGTCGAAAATTGAAGATTTCTGAACAGATTACAACCAGAAGGGGGGAGTCTTTGATCATGAAATTTTAAAAAATCGTCAAATCTGGTTGAAAATGCTTGTAAAGTCTCCGCAGAACGTCAAAACGTTGGAATATGAAGTAAAAATCCCAAGAATTTCACGCTTTTTGGTCGAAAATTGAAGATTTCTGAGCACTTTACAACCAGAAGGGGGGAGTCTTTGGATCATGAAATTTTAAAAAATCGTCAAATCTGGTTGAAAATGCTTGTAAAGTCTCCGCAGAACGTCAAAACGTTGGAATATGAAGTAAAAATCCCAAGAATTTCACGCTTTTTGGTCGAAAATTGAAGATTTCTGAGCACTTTACAACCAGAAGGGGGGAGTCTTTGGATCATGAAATTTTAAAAAATCGTCAAATCTGGTTGAAAATGCTTGTAAAGTCTCCGCAGAACGTCAAAACGTTGGAATATGAAGTAAAAATCCCAAGAATTTCACGCTTTTTGGTCGAAAATTAAAGATTTTTGAGCACTTTACAACCAGAAGGGGGGAGTCTTTGGATCATGAAATTTTAAAAAATCGTCAAATCTGGTTGAAAATACTTGTAAAGTCTCCGCAGAACGTCAAAACGTTGGAATATGAAGTAAAAATCCCAAGAATTTCACGCTTTTTGGGCGAAAATTGAAGATTTCTGAACAGATTACAACCAGAAGGGGGGAGTCTTTGGATCATGAAATTTTAAAAAATCGTCAAATCTGGTTGAAAATGCTTGTAAAGTTTCCGCAGAACGTCAAAACGTTGGAATATGAAGTAAAAATCCCAAGAATTTCACGCTTTTTGGTCGAAAATTGAAGATTTCTGAACAGATTACAACCAGAAGGGGGGAGTCTTTGGATCATGAAATTTTAAAAAATCGTCAAATCTGGTTGAAAATGCTTGTAAAGTCTCCGCAGAACGTCAAAACGTTGGAATATGAAGTAAAAATCCCAAGAATTTCACGCTTTTTGGGCGAAAATTGAAGATTTCTGAACAGATTACAACCAGAAGGGGGGAGTCTTTGGATCATGAAATTTTAAAAAATCGTCAAATCTGGTTGAAAATGCTTGTAAAGTCTCCGCAGAACGTCAAAACGTTGGAATATGAAGTAAAAATCCCAAGAATTTCACGCTTTTTGGTCGAAAATTGAAGATTTCTGAGCACTTTACAACCAGAAGGGGGGAGTCTTTGGATCATGAAATTTTAAAAAATCGTCAAATCTGGTTGAAAATGCTTGTAAAGTCTTCGCAGAACGTCAAAACGTTGGAATATGAAGTAAAAATCCAAAGAATTTCACGCTTTTTGGTCGAAAATTGAAGATTTCTGAACAGATTACAACCAGAAGGGGGGAGTCTTTGGATCATGAAATTTTAAAAAATCGTCAAATCTGGTTGAAAATGCTTGTAAAGTTTCCGCAGAACGTCAAAACGTTGGAATATGAAGTAAAAATCCCAAGAATTTCACGCTTTTTGGTCGAAAATTGAAGATTTCTGAACAGATTACAACCAGAAGGGGGGAGTCTTTGGATCATGAAATTTTAAAAAATCGTCAAATCTGGTTGAAAATGCTTGTAAAGTCTTCGCAGAACGTCAAAACGTTGGAATATGAAGTAAAAATCCCAAGAATTTCACGCTTTTTGGGCGAAAATTGAAGATTTCTGAACAGATTACAACCAGAAGGGGGGAGTCTTTGGATCATGAAATTTTAAAAAATCGTCAAATCTGGTTGAAAATGCTTGTAAAGTCTCCGCAGAACGTCAAAACGTTGGAATATGAAGTAAAAATCCCAAGAATTTCACGCTTTTTGGTCGAAAATTGAAGATTTCTGAGCACTTTACAACCAGAAGGGGGGAGTCTTTGGATCATGAAATTTTAAAAAATCGTCAAATCTAGTCGAAAATGCTTGTAAAGTCTCCGCAGAACGTCAAAACGTTGGAATATGAAGTAAAAATCCCAAGAATTTCACGCTTTTTGGTCGAAAATTGAAGATTTCTCAGCACTTTACAACCAGAAGGGGGGAGTCTTTGGATCATGAAATTTTAAAAAATCGTCAAATCTGGTTGAAAATGCTTGTAAAGTCTCCGCAGAACGTCAAAACGTTGGAATATGAAGTAAAAATCCCAAGAATTTCACGCTTTTTGGTCGAAAATTGAAGATTTCTGAGCACTTTACAACCAGAAGGGGGGAGTCTTTGGATCATGAAATTTTAAAAAATCGTCAAATCTAGTCGAAAATGCTTGTAAAGTCTCCGCAGAACGTCAAAACGTTGGAATATGAAGTAAAAATCCCAAGAATTTCACGCTTTTTGGTCGAAAATTGAAGATTTCTTGGTCCATGTACCTATACCTTATGGTTTTTAGGTGTTCAGAAATCTTCAATTTTCGACCAAAAAGCGTGAAATTCTTGGGATTTTTACTTCATATTCCAACGTTTTGACGTTCTGCGGAGACTTTACAAGCATTTTCGACTAGATTTGACGATTTTTTAAAATTTCATGATCCAAAGACTCCCCCCTTCTGGTTGTAAAGTGCTGAGTGCTTGACGTTTTTGACGATTTTTTAAAATTTCATGATCCAAAGACTCCCTCAAATTTAAGAATTTTTAAGATTTATGGTCACCGTGGTCCCCCCTTCTTACCATAAATTTTTCTTAAATTTTTGACCGCTTAAAATTACATGACGTCACGGCATCCGATTGAAAATTACCATAAAATTATGCGTTTACAGCTTTTTCTTCATATCACGATTATAGTAGAAATACTCACGATTATAGTAGAAATACTCACGATTATAGTAGAAATACTCACGATTATAGTAGAATAAATACCCGAACTGGCTATGTTGATTTCAGTCTGTCAATACACTTGAATCATTGCTCGCCTAGTTAGACTAAACAGAAGAGACAAAGTGCAAGCGTGCTGACAAGACACGATAAGTGTTGACCTAACAAAAACTGTTCCAAAACTGATCAAAAGACGTGATTTTGGTGCCAAATACCGGTTTTTCGGGCATAACTTTTTTATATTTGATGCTACAAAGATGATTCAAATTGCAAAGTTGTAGAGAATTTCAAGCCCGACAAACGGGCCATTGGAAGTTTTCCACTAGCTCTTATCGTTTTCCCGGAAATAACGAAAAACTGATCAAAAGACGTGATTTTGGTGCCAAATACCGGTTTTTCGGGCATAACTTTTTTATATTTGATGCTACAAAGATGATTCAAATTGCAAAGTTGTAGAGAATTTCAAGCCCGACAAACGGGCCATTGGAAGTTTTCCACTAGCTCTTATCGTTTTCCCGGAAATAACGAAAAACTGATCAAAAGACGTGATTTTGGTGCCAAATACCGGTTTTTCGGGCATAACTTGTTTATACTTGATGCTACAAAGATGATTCAAATTGCAAAGTTGTAGAGAATTTCAAGCCCGACAAACGGGCCATTGGAAGTTTTCCACTAGCTCTTATCGTTTTCCCGGAAATAACGAAAAACTGATCAAAAGACGTGATTTTGGTGCCAAATACCGGTTTTTCGGGCATAACTTTTTTATATTTGATGCTACAAAGATGATTCAAATTGCAAAGTTGTAGAGAATTTCAAGCCCGACAAACGGGCCATTGGAAGTTTTCCACTAGCTCTTATCGTTTTCCCGGAAATAACGAAAAACTGATCAAAAGACGTGATTTTGGTGCCAAATACCGGTTTTTCGGGCATAACTTTTTTATATTTGATGCTACAAAGATGATTCAAATTGCAAAGTTGTAGAGAATTTCAAGCCCGACAAACGGGCCATTGGAAGTTTTCCACTAGCTCTTATCGTTTTCCCGGAAATAACGAAAAACTGATCAAAAGACGTGATTTTGGTGCCAAATACCGGTTTTTCGGGCATAACTTTTTTATATTTGATGCTACAAAGATGATTCAAATTGCAAAGTTGTAGAGAATTTCAAGCCTGACAAACGGGCCATTGGAAGTTTTCCACTAGCTCTTATCGTTTTCCCGGAAATAACGAAAAACTGATCAAAAGACGTGATTTTGGTGCCAAATACCGGTTTTTCGGGCATAACTTTTTTATATTTGATGCTACAAGGATGATTCAAATTGCAAAGTTGTAGAGAATTTCAAGCCCGACAAACGGGCCATTGGAAGTTTTCCACTAGCTCTTATCGTTTTCCCGGAAAATACAAAAAACTGATCAAAAGACGTGATTTTTGTGCCAAATACCGGTTTTTCGGGCATAACTTTTTTATATTTGATGCTACAAAGATGATTCAAATTGCAAAGTTGTAGAGAATTTCAAGCCCGACAAACGGGCCATTGGAAGTTTTCCACTAGCTCTTATCGTTTTCCCGGAAATAACGAAAAACTGATCAAAAGACGTGATTTTGGTGCCAAATACCGGTTTTTCGGGCTTAACTTTTTTATATTTGATGCTAGAAAGATGATTCAAATTGCAAAGTTGTAGAGAATTACAAGCCCGACAAACGGGCCATTGGAAGTTTTCCACTAGCTCTTATCGTTTTCCCGGAAATAACGAAAAACTGATCAAAAGACGTGATTTTGGTGCCAAATACCGGTTTTTCGGGCATAACTTTTTTATATTTGATGCTACAAAGATGATTCAAATTGCAAAGTTGTAGAGAATTTCAAGCCCGACAAACGGGCCATTGGAAGTTTTCCACTAGCTCTTATCGTTTTCCCAGAAATAACGAAAAACTGATCAAAAGACGTGATTTTGGTGCCAAATACCGGTTTTTCGGGCATAACTTTTTTATATTTGATGCTACAAAGATGATTCAAATTGCAAAGTTGTAGAGAATTTCAAGCCCGACAAACGGGCCATTGGAAGTTTTCCACTAGCTCTTATCGTTTTCCCGGAAATAACGAAAAACTGATCAAAAGACGTGATTTTGGTGCCAAATACCGGTTTTTCGGGCATAACTTTTATATATTTGATGCTACAAAGATGATTCAAATTGCAAAGTTGTAGAGAATTTCAAGCCCGACAAACGGGCCATTGGAAGTTTTCCACTAGCTCTTATCGTTTTCCCGGAAAATACAAAAAACTGATCAAAAGACGTGATTTTGGTGCCAAATACCGGTTTTTCGGGCATAACTTTTTTATATTTGATGCTACAAAGATGATTCAAATTGCAAAGTTGTAGAGAATTTCAAGCCCGACAAACGGGCCATTGGAAGTTTTCCACTAGCTCTTATCGTTTTCCCGGAAATAACGAAAAACTGATCAAAAGACGTGATTTTGGTGCCAAATACCGGTTTTTCGGGCATAACTTTTTTATATTTGATGCTACAAAGATAATTCAAATTGCAAAGTTGTAGAGAATTTCAAGCCCGACAAACGGGCCATTGGAAGTTTTCCACTAGCTCTTATCGTTTTCCCGGAAATAACGAAAAACTGATCAAAAGACGTGATTTTGGTGCCAAATACCGGTTTTTCGGGCATAACTTTTTTATATTTGATGCTACAAAGATGATTTAAATTGCAAAATTGTAGAGAATTTCAAGCCCGACAAACGGGCCATTGGAAGTTTTCCACTAGCACTTATCGTTTTCCCGGAAATAACGAAAAACTGATCAAAAGACGTCATTTTGGTGCCAAATACCGGTTTTTCGGGCATAACTTTTTTATATTTGATGCTACAAAGATGATTCAAATTGCAAAGTTGTAGAGAATTTCAAGCCCGACAAACGGGCCATTGGAAGTTTTCCACTAGCTCTTATCGTTTTCCCGGAAATAACGAAAAACTGATCAAAAGACGTGATTTTGGTGCCAAATACCGGTTTTTCGGGCATAACTTTTTTATATTTGATGCTACAAAGATGATTCAAATTGCAAAGTTGTAGAGAATTTCAAGCCCGACAAACGGGCCATTGGAAGTTTTCCACTAGCTCTTATCGTTTTCCCGGAAAATACAAAAAACTGATCAAAAGACGTGATTTTGGTGCGAAATACCGGTTTTTCGGGCATAACTTTTTTATATTTGATGCTACAAAGATGATTCAAATTGCAAAGTTGTAGAGAATTTCAAGCCCGACAAACGGGCCATTGGAAGTTTTCCACTAGCTCTTATCGTTTTCCCGGAAATAACGAAAAACTGATCAAAAGACGTGATTTTGGTGCCAAATACCGGTTTTCCGGGCATAACTTTTTTATATTTGATGCTACAAAGATGATTCAAATTGCAAAGTTGTAGAGAATTTCAAGCCCGACAAACGGGCCATTGGAAGTTTTCCACTAGCTCTTATCGTTTTCCCGGAAAATACAAAAAACTGATCAAGAGACGTGATTTTGGTGCGAAATACCGGTTTTTCGGGCATAACTTTTTTATATTTGATGCTACAAAGATGATTCAAATTGCAAAGTTGTAGAGAATTTCAAGCCCGACAAACGGGCCATTGGAAGTTTTCCACTAGCTCTTATCGTTTTCCCGGAAATAACGAAAAACTGATCAAAAGACGTGATTTTGGTGCCAAATACCGGTTTTTCGGGCATAACTTTTTTATATTTGATGCTACAAAGATGATTCAAATTGCAAAGTTGTAGAGAATTTCAAGCCCGACAAACGGGCCATTGGAAGTTTTCCACTAGCTCTTATCGTTTTCCCGGAAATAACGAAAAACTGATCAAAAGACGTGATTTTGGTGCCAAATACCGGTTTTTCGGGCATAACTTTTTTATATTTGATGCTACAAAGATGATTCAAATTGCAAAATTGTAGAGAATTTCAAGCCCGACAAACGGGCCATTGGAAGTTTTCCACTAGCTCTTATCGTTTTCCCGGAAAATACAAAAAACTGATCAAGAGACGTGATTTTGGTGCGAAATACCGGTTTTTCGGGCATAACTTTTTTATATTTGATGCTACAAAGATGATTCAAATTGCAAAGTTGTAGAGAATTTCAAGCCCGACAAACGGGCCATTGGAAGTTTTCCACTAGCTCTTATCGTTTTCCCGGAAAATACAAAAAACTGATCAAAAGACGTGATTTTGGTGCCAAATACCGGTTTTTCGGGCATAACTTTTTTATATTTGATGCTACAAAGATGATTTAAATTGCAAAATTGTAGAAAATTTCAAGCCCGACAAACGGGCCATTGGAAGTTTTCCACTAGCTCTTATCGTTTTCCCGGAAAATACAAAAAACTGATCAAAAGACGTGATTTTGGTGCCAAATACCGGTTTTTCGGGCATAACTTTTTTATATTTGATGCTACAAAGATGATTCAAATTGCAAAGTTGTAGAGAATTTCAAGCCCGACAAACGGGCCATTGGAAGTTTTCCACTAGCTCTTATCGTTTTCCCGGAAAATACAAAAAACTGATCAAAAGACGTGATTTTGGTGCCAAATACCGGTTTTTCGGGCATAACTTTTTTATATTTGATGCTACAAAGATGATTTAAATTGCAAAATTGTAGAAAATTTCAAGCCCGACAAACGGGCCATTGGAAGTTTTCCACTAGCTCTTATCGTTTTCCCGGAAAATACAAAAAACTGATCAAAAGACGTGATTTTGGTGCCAAATACCGGTTTTTCGGGCATAACTTTTTTATATTTGATGCTACAAAGATGATTCAAATTGCAAAGTTGTAGAGAATTTCAAGCCCGACAAACGGGCCATTGGAAGTTTTCCACTAGCTCTTATCGTTTTCCCGGAAAATACAAAAAACTGATCAAAAGACGTGATTTTGGTGCCAAATACCGGTTTTTCGGGCATAACTTTTTTATATTTGATGCTACAAAGATGATTTAAATTGCAAAATTGTAGAGAATTTCAAGCCCGACAAACGGGCCATTGGAAGTTTTCCACTAGCTCTTATCGTTTTCCCGGAAAATACAAAAAACTGATTAAAAGACGTGATTTTGGTGCCAAATACCGGTTTTTCGGGCATAACTTTTTTATATTTGATGCTACAAAGATGATTCAAATTGCAAAGTTGTAGAGAATTTCAAGCCCGACAAACGGGCCATTGGAAGTTTTCCACTAGCTCTTATCGTTTTCCCGGAAATAACGAAAAACTGATCAAAAGACGTGATTTTGGTGCCAAATACCGGTTTTTCGGGCATAACTTTTTTATATTTGATGCTACAAAGATGATTTAAATTGCAAAATTGTAGAGAATTTCAAGCCCGACAAACGGGCCATTGGAAGTTTTCCACTAGCTCTTATCGTTTTCCCGGAAAATAAAAAAAACTGATCAAAAGACGTGATTTTGGTGCCAAATACCGGTTTTTCGGGCATAACTTTTTTATATTTGATGCTACAAAGATGATTTAAATTGCAAAATTGTAGAGAATTTCAAGCCCGACAAACGGGCCATTGGAAGTTTTCCACTAGCACTTATCGTTTTCCCGGAAATAACGAAAAACTGATCAAAAGACGTGATTTTGGTGCCAAATACCGGTTTTTCGGGCATAACTTTTTTATATTTGATGCTACAAAGATGATTCAAATTGCAAAGTTGTAGAGAATTTCAAGCCCGACAAACGGGCCATTGGAAGTTTTCCACTAGCTCTTATCGTTTTCCCGGAAATAACGAAAAACTGATCAAAAGACGTGATTTTGGTGCCAAATACCGGTTTTTCGGGCATAACTTTTTTATATTTGATGCTACAAAGATGATTTAAATTGCAAAATTGTAGAGAATTTCAAGCCCGACAAACGGGCCATTGGAAGTTTTCCACTAGCTCTTATCGTTTTCCCGGAAATAACGAAAAACTGATCAAAAGACGTGATTTTGGTGCCAAATACCGGTTTTTCGGGCATAACTTTTTTATATTTGATGCTACAAAGATGATTCAAATTGCAAAGTTGTAGAGAATTTCAAGCCCGATAAACGGGCCATTGGAAGTTTTCCACTAGCTCTTATCGTTTTCCCGGAAAATACAAAAAACTGATCAAAAGACGTGATTTTGGTGCCAAATACCGGTTTTTCGGGCATAACTTGTTTATATTTGATGCTACAAAGATGATTCAAATTGCAAAGTTGTAGAGAATTTCAAGCCCGACAAACGGGCCATTGGAAGTTTTCCACTAGCTCTTATCGTTTTCCCGGAAAATACAAAAAACTGATCAAAAGACGTGATTTTGGTGCGAAATACCGGTTTTTCGGGCATAACTTTTTTATATTTGATGCTACAAAGATGATTCAAATTGCAAAGTTGTAGAGAATTTCAAGCCCGACAAACGGGCCATTGGAAGTTTTCCACTAGCTCTTATCGTTTTCCCGGAAATAACGAAAAACTGATCAAAAGACGTGATTTTGGTGCCAAATACCGGTTTTTCGGGCATAACTTTTTTATATTTGATGCTACAAAGATGATTCAAATTGCAAAGTTGTAGAGAATTTCAAGCCCGACAAACGGGCCATTGGAAGTTTTCCACTAGCTCTTATCGTTTTCCCGGAAAATACAAAAAACTGATCAAAAGACGTGATTTTGGTGCCAAATACCGGTTTTTCGGGCATAACTTTTTTATATTTGATGCTACAAAGATGATTCAAATTGCAAAGTTGTAGAGAATTTCAAGCCCGACAAACGGGCCATTGGAAGTTTTCCACTAGCTCTTATCGTTTTCCCGGAAATAACGAAAAACTGATCAAAAGACGTGATTTTGGTGCCAAATACCGGTTTTTCGGGCATAACTTTTTTATATTTGATGCTACAAAGATGATTCAAATTGCAAAGTTGTAGAGAATTTCAAGCCCGACAAACGGGCCATTGGAAGTTTTCCACTAGCTCTTATCGTTTTCCCGGAAATAACGAAAAACTGATCAAAAGACGTGATTTTGGTGCCAAATACCGGTTTTTCGGGCATAACTTTTTTATATTTGATGCTACAAAGATGATTTAAATTGCAAAATTGTAGAGAATTTCAAGCCCGACAAACGGGCCATTGGAAGTTTTCCACTAGCTCTTATCGTTTTCCCGGAAAATAAAAAAAACTGATCAAAAGACGTGATTTTGGTGCCAAATACCGGTTTTTCGGGCATAACTTTTTTATATTTGATGCTACAAAGATGATTTAAATTGCAAAATTGTAGAGAATTTCAAGCCCGACAAACGGGCCATTGGAAGTTTTCCACTAGCACTTATCGTTTTCCCGGAAATAACGAAAAACTGATCAAAAGACGTGATTTTGGTGCCAAATACCGGTTTTTCGGGCATAACTTTTTTATATTTGATGCTACAAAGATGATTCAAATTGCAAAGTTGTAGAGAATTTCAAGCCCGACAAACGGGCCATTGGAAGTTTTCCACTAGCTCTTATCGTTTTCCCGGAAATAACGAAAAACTGATCAAAAGACGTGATTTTGGTGCCAAATACCGGTTTTTCGGGCATAACTTTTTTATATTTGATGCTACAAAGATGATTTAAATTGCAAAATTGTAGAGAATTTCAAGCCCGACAAACGGGCCATTGGAAGTTTTCCACTAGCTCTTATCGTTTTCCCGGAAAATACAAAAAACTGATCAAAAGACGTGATTTTGGTGCCAAATACCGGTTTTTCGGGCATAACTTTTTTATATTTGATGCTACAAAGATGATTTAAATTGCAAAATTGTAGAGAATTTCAAGCCCAACAAACGGGCCATTGGAAGTTTTCCACTAGCACTTATCGTTTTCCCGGAAATAACGAAAAACTGATCAAAAGACGTCATTTTGGTGCCAAATACCGGTTTTTCGGGCATAACTTTTTTATATTTGATGCTACAAAGATGATTCAAATTGCAAAGTTGTAGAGAATTTCAAGCCCGACAAACGGGCCATTGGAAGTTTTCCACTAGCTCTTATCGTTTTCCCGGAAATAACGAAAAACTGATCAAAAGACGTGATTTTGGTGCCAAATACCGGTTTTTCGGGCATAACTTTTTTATATTTGATGCTACAAAGATGATTCAAATTGCAAAGTTGTAGAGAATTTCAAGCCCGACAAACGGGCCATTGGAAGTTTTCCACTAGCTCTTATCGTTTTCCCGGAAATAACGAAAAACTGATCAAAAGACGTGATTTTGGTGCCAAATACCGGTTTTCCGGGCATAACTTTTTTATATTTGATGCTACAAAGATGATTCAAATTGCAAAGTTGTAGAGAATTTCAAGCCCGACAAACGGGCCATTGGAAGTTTTCCACTAGCTCTTATCGTTTTCCCGGAAAATACAAAAAACTGATCAAAAGACGTGATTTTGGTGCGAAATACCGGTTTTTCGGGCATAACTTTTTTATATTTGATGCTAGAAAGATGATTCAAATTGCAAAGTTGTAGAGAATTTCAAGCCCGACAAACGGGCCATTGGAAGTTTTCCACTAGCTCTTATCGTTTTCCCGGAAAATACAAAAAACTGATCAAAAGACGTGATTTTGGTGCCAAATACCGGTTTTTCGGGCATAACTTTTTTATATTTGATGCTACAAAGATGATTCAAATTGCAAAGTTGTAGAGAATTTCAAGCCCGACAAACGGGCCATTGGAAGTTTTCCACTAGCTCTTATCGTTTTCCCGGAAAATACAAAAAACTGATCAAAAGACGTGATTTTGGTGCCAAATACCGGTTTTTCGGGCATAACTTTTTTATATTTGATGCTACAAAGATGATTCAAATTGCAAAGTTGTAGAGAATTTCAAGCCCGACAAACGGGCCATTGGAAGTTTTCCACTAGCTCTTATCGTTTTCCCGGAAATAACGAAAAACTGATCAAAAGACGTGATTTTGGTGCCAAATACCGGTTTTTCGGGCATAACTTTTTTATATTTGATGCTACAAAGATGATTCAAATTGCAAAGTTGTAGAGAATTTCAAGCCCGACAAACGGGCCATTGGAAGTTTTCCACTAGCTCTTATCGTTTTCCCGGAAAATACAAAAAACTGATCAAAAGACGTGATTTTGGTGCCAAATACCGGTTTTTCGGGCATAACTTTTTTATATTTGATGCTACAAAGATAATTCAAATTGCAAAGTTGTAGAGAATTTCAAGCCCGACAAACGGGCCATTGGAAGTTTTCCACTAGCTCTTATCGTTTTCCCGGAAAATACAAAAAACTGATCAAAAGACGTGATTTTGGTGCCAAATACCGGTTTTTCGGGCATAACTTTTTTATATTTGATGCTACAAAGATGATTCAAATTGCAAAGTTGTAGAGAATTTCAAGCCCGACAAACGGGCCATTGGAAGTTTTCCACTAGCTCTTATCGTTTTCCCGGAAATAACGAAAAACTGATCAAAAGACGTGATTTTGGTGCCAAATACCGGTTTTTCGGGCATAACTTTTTTATATTTGATGCTACAAAGATGATTCAAATTGCAAAGTTGTAGAGAATTTCAAGCCCGACAAACGGGCCATTGGAAGTTTTCCACTAGCTCTTATCGTTTTCCCGGAAATAACGAAAAACTGATCAAAAGACGTGATTTTGGTGCCAAATACCGGTTTTTCGGGCATAACTTTTTTATATTTGATGCTACAAAGATGATTCAAATTGCAAAGTTGTAGAGAATTTCAAGCCCGACAAACGGGCCATTGGAAGTTTTCCACTAGCTCTTATCGTTTTCCCGGAAAATACAAAAAACTGATCAAAAGACGTGATTTTGGTGCCAAATACCGGTTTTTCGGGCATAACTTTTTTATATTTGATGCTACAAAGATGATTCAAATTGCAAAGTTGTAGAGAATTTCAAGCCCGACAAACGGGCCATTGGAAGTTTTCCACTAGCTCTTATCGTTTTCCCGGAAATAACGAAAAACTGATCAAAAGACGTGATTTTGGTGCCAAATACCGGTTTTTCGGGCATAACTTTTTTATATTTGATGCTACAAAGATGATTCAAATTGCAAAGTTGTAGAGAATTTCAAGCCCGACAAACGGGCCATTGGAAGTTTTCCACTAGCTCTTATCGTTTTCCCGGAAAATACAAAAAACTGATCAAAAGACGTGATTTTGGTGCCAAATACCGGTTTTTCGGGCATAACTTTTTTATATTTGATGCTACAAAGATGATTCAAATTGCGAAGTTGTAGAGAATTTCAAGCCCGACAAACGGGCCATTGGAAGTTTTCCACTAGCTCTTATCGTTTTCCCGGCAAATACAAAAAACTGATCAAAAGACGTGATTTTGGTGCCAAATACCGGTTTTTCGGGCATAACTTGTTTATATTTGATGCTACAAAGATGATTCAAATTGCAAAGTTGTAGAGAATTTCAAGCCCGACAAACGGGCCATTGGAAGTTTTCCACTAGCTCTTATCGTTTTCCCGGAAATAACGAAAAACTGATCAAAAGACGTGATTTTGGTGCCAAATACCGGTTTTTCGGGCATAACTTTTTTATATTTGATGCTACAAAGATGATTCAAATTGCAAAGTTGTAGAGAATTTCAAGCCCGACAAACGGGCCATTGGAAGTTTTCCACTAGCTCTTATCGTTTTCCCGGGAAATACAAAAAACTGATCAAAAGACGTGATTTTGGTGCCAAATACCGGTTCTTCGGGCATAACTTTTTTATATTTGATGCTACAAAGATGATTCAAATTGCAAAGTTGTAGAGAATTTCAAGCCCGACAAACGGGCCATTGGAAGTTTTCCACTAGCTCTTATCGTTTTCCCGGAAATAACGAAAAACTGATCAAAAGACGTGATTTTGGTGCCAAATACCGGTTTTTCGGGCATAACTTTTTTATATTTGATGCTACAAAGATGATTTAAATTGCAAAATTGTAGAGAATTTCAAGCCCGACAAACGGGCCATTGGAAGTTTTCCACTAGCTCTTATCGTTTTCCCGGAAAATAAAAAAAACTGATCAAAAGACGTGATTTTGGTGCCAAATACCGGTTTTTCGGGCATAACTTTTTTATATTTGATGCTACAAAGATGATTTAAATTGCAAAATTGTAGAGAATTTCAAGCCCGACAAACGGGCCATTGGAAGTTTTCCACTAGCACTTATCGTTTTCCCGGAAATAACGAAAAACTGATCAAAAGACGTGATTTTGGTGCCAAATACCGGTTTTTCGGGCATAACTTTTTTATATTTGATGCTACAAAGATGATTCAAATTGCAAAGTTGTAGAGAATTTCAAGCCCGACAAACGGGCCATTGGAAGTTTTCCACTAGCTCTTATCGTTTTCCCGGAAATAACGAAAAACTGATCAAAAGACGTGATTTTGGTGCCAAATACCGGTTTTTCGGGCATAACTTTTTTATATTTGATGCTACAAAGATGATTTAAATTGCAAAATTGTAGAGAATTTCAAGCCCGACAAACGGGCCATTGGAAGTTTTCCACTAGCTCTTATCGTTTTCCCGGAAAATACAAAAAACTGATCAAAAGACGTGATTTTGGTGCCAAATACCGGTTTTTCGGGCATAACTTTTTTATATTTGATGCTACAAAGATGATTCAAATTGCAAAGTTGTAGAGAATTTCAAGCCCGATAAACGGGCCATTGGAAGTTTTCCACTAGCTCTTATCGTTTTCCCGGAAATAACGAAAAACTGATCAAAAGACGTGATTTTGGTGCCAAATACCGGTTTTTCGGGCATAACTTTTTTATATTTGATGCTACAAAGATGATTTAAATTGCAAAATTGTAGAGAATTTCAAGCCCAACAAACGGGCCATTGGAAGTTTTCCACTAGCACTTATCGTTTTCCCGGAAATAACGAAAAACTGATCAAAAGACGTCATTTTGGTGCCAAATACCGGTTTTTCGGGCATAACTTTTTTATATTTGATGCTACAAAGATGATTCAAATTGCAAAGTTGTAGAGAATTTCAAGCCCGACAAACGGGCCATTGGAAGTTTTCCACTAGCTCTTATCGTTTTCCCGGAAATAACGAAAAACTGATCAAAAGACGTGATTTTGGTGCCAAATACCGGTTTTTCGGGCATAACTTTTTTATATTTGATGCTACAAAGATGATTCAAATTGCAAAGTTGTAGAGAATTTCAAGCCCGACAAACGGGCCATTGGAAGTTTTCCACTAGCTCTTATCGTTTTCCCGGAAAATACAAAAAACTGATCAAAAGACGTGATTTTGGTGCGAAATACCGGTTTTTCGGGCATAACTTTTTTATATTTGATGCTACAAAGATGATTCAAATTGCAAAGTTGTAGAGAATTTCAAGCCCGACAAACGGGCCATTGGAAGTTTTCCACTAGCTCTTATCGTTTTCCCGGAAATAACGAAAAACTGATCAAAAGACGTGATTTTGGTGCCAAATACCGGTTTTCCGGGCATAACTTTTTTATATTTGATGCTACAAAGATGATTCAAATTGCAAAGTTGTAGAGAATTTCAAGCCCGACAAACGGGCCATTGGAAGTTTTCCACTAGCTCTTATCGTTTTCCCGGAAAATACAAAAAACTGATCAAAAGACGTGATTTTGGTGCGAAATACCGGTTTTTCGGGCATAACTTTTTTATATTTGATGCTAGAAAGATGATTCAAATTGCAAAGTTGTAGAGAATTTCAAGCCCGACAAACGGGCCATTGGAAGTTTTCCACTAGCTCTTATCGTTTTCCCGGAAAATACAAAAAACTGATCAAAAGACGTGATTTTGGTGCCAAATACCGGTTTTTCGGGCATAACTTTTTTATATTTGATGCTACAAAGATGATTCAAATTGCAAAGTTGTAGAGAATTTCAAGCCCGACAAACGGGCCATTGGAAGTTTTCCACTAGCTCTTATCGTTTTCCCGGAAAATACAAAAAACTGATCAAAAGACGTGATTTTGGTGCCAAATACCGGTTTTTCGGGCATAACTTTTTTATATTTGATGCTACAAAGATGATTCAAATTGCAAAGTTGTAGAGAATTTCAAGCCCGACAAACGGGCCATTGGAAGTTTTCCACTAGCTCTTATCGTTTTCCCGGAAATAACGAAAAACTGATCAAAAGACGTGATTTTGGTGCCAGATACCGGTTTTTCGGGCATAACTTTTTTATATTTGATGCTACAAAGATGATTCAAATTGCAAAGTTGTAGAGAATTTCAAGCCCGACAAACGGGCCATTGGAAGTTTTCCACTAGCTCTTATCGTTTTCCCGGAAAATACAAAAAACTGATCAAAAGACGTGATTTTGGTGCCAAATACCGGTTTTTCGGGCATAACTTTTTTATATTTGATGCTACAAAGATAATTCAAATTGCAAAGTTGTAGAGAATTTCAAGCCCGACAAACGGGCCATTGGAAGTTTTCCACTAGCTCTTATCGTTTTCCCGGAAAATACAAAAAACTGATCAAAAGACGTGATTTTGGTGCCAAATACCGGTTTTTCGGGCATAACTTTTTTATATTTGATGCTACAAAGATGATTCAAATTGCAAAGTTGTAGAGAATTTCAAGCCCGACAAACGGGCCATTGGAAGTTTTCCACTAGCTCTTATCGTTTTCCCGGAAATAACGAAAAACTGATCAAAAGACGTGATTTTGGTGCCAAATACCGGTTTTTCGGGCATAACTTTTTTATATTTGATGCTACAAAGATGATTCAAATTGCAAAGTTGTAGAGAATTTCAAGCCCGACAAACGGGCCATTGGAAGTTTTCCACTAGCTCTTATCGTTTTCCCGGAAATAACGAAAAACTGATCAAAAGACGTGATTTTGGTGCCAAATACCGGTTTTTCGGGCATAACTTTTTTATATTTGATGCTACAAAGATGATTCAAATTGCAAAGTTGTAGAGAATTTCAAGCCCGACAAACGGGCCATTGGAAGTTTTCCACTAGCTCTTATCGTTTTCCCGGAAAATACAAAAAACTGATCAAAAGACGTGATTTTGGTGCCAAATACCGGTTTTCCGGGCATAACTTTTTTATATTTGATGCTACAAAGATGATTCAAATTGCAAAGTTGTAGAGAATTTCAAGCCCGACAAACGGGCCATTGGAAGTTTTCCACTAGCTCTTATCGTTTTCCCGGAAATAACGAAAAACTGATCAAAAGACGTGATTTTGGTGCCAAATACCAGTTTTTCGGGCATAACTTTTTTATATTTGATGCTACAAAGATGATTCAAATTGCAAAGTTGTAGAGAATTTCAAGCCCGACAAACGGGCCATTGGAAGTTTTCCACTAGCTCTTATCGTTTTCCCGGAAAATACAAAAAACTGATCAAAAGACGTGATTTTGGTGCCAAATACCGGTTTTTCGGGCATAACTTTTTTATATTTGATGCTACAAAGATGATTGAAATTGCAAACTTTAACATCTGAAAAACTATAACAACTTGTCTGTGTGGGTGGCTCAGGTTAAAATGCTGTCTCAAACCAATCTCCTTATCAAAAGTAGATGGTGATCAACCCTTACCATCTGGATGTATAATTGAGCCTGTGTGTGCCTGCTGTCCTGCTTCTTCTCTTAAGATACACCTGACTGCTATTACGGGACTGGAGGCGAATAACGTGTGAGCACTCCACCACAGCTATCTGGTGCATCTAGGCAGTAGAAAAGAGCAATTAGTTTAAAAACACAATTAATAAACAAAGTAGATTAAGGGGTTATATACCTTTATGTGCGGTAAAATTGAGGAATATTTGAATTTTTGTAAAGGTATGTAGCAATAATTGTTTTACATCAAAATTATAATTTATTAATAGTACGTTTTTTAGTGAAAAAAATAAGTATTAGTTTATTTAAAAAAATTCATAATTGGCGGAGTTTTATAGCCCTTTCCCCGAAACCCTCTTTTTTTAATGACGCTTGCGGTGATCATCATGTAAGTCCAGCAGGTCAACAGAAATCATAAAACCCAATAAATTTCACTAGTATAGGGACCTTCCTAGTACTTGAACGATTATTTAAATAAAAATTTTGTTTTTTCAGCACACGGGAACGTTTTCCGCAAATTCTCAATGTTTTGACGTCTAAAAATTTTATTAAAAAATTCTTATTTGCAAAATAAAAATGTATGCATAAAAAAGGAATCGTTCACGGACTGACAACATTAATTACAAACAATTTAACAAAAAAATGAAGAAGATCGATCAAACAGTTTTTCGGCAATCGTGATCACGGCAAAGGCACTTTTTGGAAAACACCATTTCGAGATAATCGAGTTAGCGTGTAATTTTGTTTAGGGAACCCATACTGCCATACCCGCTTCGAAACGCTGTAACTTTCGATCTATTGCTCGGATTTCCATGAAAATTTCGTAAAATGTTCTCAAAGAGTTTTACTTTTAGATAAAGCAATAAAAAAAAATCGAGTTTTTTTAAGAAAATAAAGGTATATAACCCCTTAACACAGTTATTATCAAGGTAAAATATATAATAGAAGAGTGAATTGAAATGAATAATACAAAAAATAATAACAGACATTATATCTTAAGATATAATATAGAACATTAAAGGAAGAATTTGATACCTTAGCCTTAGCTAAAGAAGGTACAAACCAAATATAAAACAGCTTATAGAATTGATATGTTCTTAGTGCACCTCAATAACACCTTTAAGTCCGTTTTCATATCCGTCTTCTCACCTTCTAGCCTGTCCTGCCCACAAACTCTTCATCCTCCTCCTCCTTCATGTTCGTCGTTCTTACCCAAGTTACCTAAAAGTTCTCTATTAGCGACTTAATTAAATGAAAACGTCGTTGTCAAATGAGGTTATTTTTACTTCAATGGCGTACATTAAATTAGCTTCTTTTGTGAACTATTATTCCCAATACATAGAATGAGTTTATCACAAATTTGAAACCACCCTTAAATGATACTAGAATGATGATTAGATTGTCCTTACAATTGCTGTAATAACTTGTAAAAGGTGTTAATTATCTGTGATTATATCTAATGGAAATAGTTCAATTGCGATGGCGATGCTTTTTCGAACTATTTGCAATACCTAGAACGTGTTTTTCCAACTCTTTAATTCTCTCTTATATACGTATAAAACCAATAAATTGTCTGTGTTATTATTTTAATAACTGGTTGCACTTACTATTTAAGTATTTAAGAGTGGTTTAAAAATGTTGAAAAATACGTTCTAAGTATTGAGAATAGTTCAAAAGAAGTGTTATGTGTATTATATACCTTCACACTATAAACTAACCTCAAATTAAAACAAAGGTCTCACATAAAAGTAACTAGTCTATGATGTGTTTGAGATAATAAATACAGATGTAATGTAATGTGAAATACTTATATTTAATAGGGTGATCCCATCCAAATAACATGTGCCATGAAAAAACTGATTGCAAGTTGTTGATGTAGTGTTATACTTTTGATTCATCAAGTGTACACTTCTAACATCAAAGCAAAGCTTATTTAAACCATAAATATTAGTTGTAGTAGTGTTGTTGAGTGATACGTTAGAGGCATATGATATTAATTTATTAATGACCTTAAGTCCTATAATTACTACATGCAATGATTTATTATGATTTATTTATTACTATTTTATTCATTAAAAAATCAATAGATCAATAGAGACACTGTTTGTGTGTGTGTGATGTTATTATGTTATCTTCTACCTATGCAGATTTTGGAAAACTTCAAGTGTACAAGAGACTCTACGATTTTCAAATTGCAGGCATCTGCCAGTCCTGGCTGCAGCTACTCTTTTTACTATTGTAACATCAACATGTTAAGGGCTTGTGTGTATTTGGGCAAAAACTAACTAAAGTTTCAGGGATGATGAGTTTATAGAAGAAGAGACAGGATGGGACGTTGGAAAGTTGATGAGCTGGATGAAAAACCAAATTATGGAGGTGCACTGAGAACACATCAATTCTACAAGGTGTTTTATACTTGGCTTGTACCTGCCATTAGCTAAGGGATAGTAAACTCTTACTGCTTGGAGTACTGTTGAGAGTACAAGATGGTAATAGAAATTAAAATATATCAACATAGATGTTGGGATATAACAAAGGGTACTGAACTTTGCAAGCTGAGCGAGCAATTCTGATATGTTGCTGAACACTATTAAACAGATTGAGGCCTTGGAAAATGATTGACATAAAATTATCTGGTGGCCATGGCAACAATTATGGAAATTTTACCACATGGAAAATAATTAAAATTTGGAGAGACAGCACCTGGTCAAAAAACCCTGTGCAAGCAAGGTGGATTGACTTTTTATTTATTTATCATCAAGCTGTTTCTTGGAATACTACTACCACCACCCAGAGAAGTAGTTTCAGTGTCATGCCACATCCCATTGCCCTGGGTCACAGGAATAAAGCAGGTGGTGAGTTAGTGCTTTTTTTTGTTAAACAGTTACTGCTCTGATTGTTCCTTGTGTACAAAGAAATTAACTTTTTATATTGTTTCAATTTTTACACAATATGTATATATGTACATACAGTGGGTCACAAAATTATTCGTACAATATTGAATATACTTATAGTTCTTTAAAAATGTGTGTATTTCTTATTATGCAATTTTTTTTTTTTTTTATAGTTTAAATTATCATTTATTATAAAATTAAATTGGCAAAAAAAGATAAAGATTATAACTGATAGTTGTTATCAAACAAGCAATAAAAAAGACAATATACAATCTATTTTATTGTCACACAACCGATTTCATACAACCGATTTCTTTATTTGGTAATAAAGAAAACTGTAGTGAATGGTATTGTTACTGCTTTCAAAATAAGCTTTTTTGAACAAAATTCCGGGTAAAAAAAGTGAAACAACCATTGAAGAAAGAAAACTGATGGTCAAATTAATTACCCAAGGAAAGTCACTACGGCAAACGGAGACATTAGTTGGTAGGACAGTACAAAGCATTGTGAATAAATATAAATATAAAGGCCCTCCTATGAATCTGAAGACTGGATGTGGAAGGAAGGCCATTTTGAAACGACAAAACAGAAATTTTATAATTAGACAAATAAAGTTAAATACAAAAAAAAGTGTCCCTAAATTAAAAGCTGAGGCTGAGGTTTTATATACTATTATAAATAAATCGATTTCTACCGAAACCGTTCGCCAAGTTTTGCGAAGTGAAGGCTATAAAGGCCGAGTTGCTCGTAAAAAAACATTTATTTCAAAAATAAATGAACAAAAGAGGCTAGTATTTGCAAGAAAATATATTAATGAAGGTCCAGAAGGTGGTTCTGGAAAACTATTATTTTTAGTGATCTGATGGCAATAGTGCAAATAGTGTGGAGAAAATCTAACACTGAACTAAATAAGAAAAATATATCTGCAACTGTAAAGCATGAAGCTGGGCATGTGATGGTTTGGGGTTGCATGGCTGCAAATGGAGTTATAATTTATAGAAACTACAATGGACAAGTTTGGTTATTTAAACATATTAAAAGAAAATTTAAAACCAAGTATTAAAGAACATGGCCTAGAAAATAAGTACATATTCCAGCAGGACAAAGATCTGAAACATACTGCTCATATTGTGTGAGAGTGGCTGCTATATAATGTTCGAAAACAGTTGCATACCCTACCCCAATCACCAGATCTTAATCCAATTGAGAATTTACGGCAGGAATTGGAAAGCAAAATAAGACAGCATCACATAATGTAAAGTAAAGAAACTCCAGTTCTAATGAAAATAATGGAGGCAAGATAGCTGAATCCACTACAAAAAATCTAGTGCAATCAATGCAAAGACATTTACAGGCAGTTCTAGATGCAAAGGGCTATCCCACCAAGTATTAATTTAATAGAAAATAATTTAAAACTATTTTGTATTTGTAGTGTACGAATATTGTTGTGTCCTAGATATCTTGTTCTACTATTTCAAACTTTTAAAAATATATATTGTAATCTAATTTTTTCATATATCAATTTAAATTTTCTTTCCGACACTAAAAAGGATGTGTATAAATATAAAAATATGTGCATTTATTATAAAAATAAAAGTATTTTCAATAAAACACTATAGAGTATGAATAATTTTGTGACCCACTGTTTATGTTACTGTTATAGGTTTGACTGTTTTGGAAATCCAAAAGAAACTACCCAGGCATGGGTGTGGTGTGTGTATTAGAACCTCTTAATATGGTTTACATGGTGTGGCTGGACATTTGGTGCAAATGAATACCTTTCAGAGAATATAAAGACTTCATATCAGCTGTGGAGAAGAGTCTAGGTACCATGGAACTCGACCGGCAACAAACAGCAATGGTCCAAGTCAGAAAAGATCTGAGAGCGAGAGAGAGAGAGAGAGAGAGAGAGAGAGAGAGAGAGAGAGAGAAGTTGGGGAGTCACACAAGGGTGAGTAGTGTCAGCTGTGCTATAAAACTGCACCTTCCCAAAAAAAAATAAAAATCCTCTGTAATCATAGTATAAAACTAGAGCTGAGAAGTAGAGTATACAAATGCTAATACATATTTCCAACTTTATTCTTTGGGAAAGAGGTCTGTACCATGTCAGACAGAAAACGTCAACAATCTGGAAGCATTTTAAATATGGTGCTAGAGAAGGAGGAAGCATAATCATTATTAAATAATCGACTAACAATAATGTACTGAATGGGTAAAACCAGGTGGAAGTTGCTATAACAACACAGAGGAGAAAGCTGGAATACTTTGGTCATGTCATGAGAGGAGACAGATTGTACTTATCCTTTTACTAATAATCCAAATATAATTTAAGGAAACAAGATCACAAGTGATTCATATTGTGGTGGCATTGTAACCTGAGGGACTGGTTTAGATGCACATCCATTGAGCTATTTAGGGCACAGCAGTCAACAAGATTAGAATAATAATGATTCTTTCCAATGGTCTCGGATGGTAGGAGGAGAGTAAATTATAAAGAACAAGAAGAAACTTTTTCACCAAAAGGCATCAATGAGGACAGAAGAGGAGATATCTATCTCTATCTTTTCATCGTAGAACAATAATATTCAGTGTATAATTGAGTGTACAATGTCAGCGTGTTGTTTTTGGTATTATGAAAAATGTAGAATATATGTGGATTATATTATGCCAGGAATATATAGGCTTTAGGGTATTTAGCACAAATAATTCAGCACATATAAGTAGTAGACTGCAGTTGATTAATTATTAACTGAATACTACAATAAATGTAAGGCATGAAAGGTGTAAATATTTAAAATCATAATGCACTGACCTTTTTATAACGACGTGCTGCTATAATCCTAGCTGGCTCAGGCTTTTTTATATTCCAACCTCGTAACACATGGAGCACTTGTTTTTCACCTCCCGCGTTGGTTTTGCACAACCAACACAAATAACACATAACCAGAATCACCGCGTTGTTTGAAAATCACTCACTCCACCGGGGGGGCACTTGTTTATACGACAATATTGCAATAAATATATGCAGCGCCTTCAAAGTGTTGCAGGTTAGACGGCCATCATGCGTGAACTACAGCGACATCTCACGGCCGCCAATGACGTTACTTATTTATAGCTAACTGTACCTGGCACAAAAGAGTACATTAAAAACACGACATGTTATGTCTCATAAAGTAATGCGTGAAGTCATCTGATGATTAATATTATTATTCAACAATTAAACAGTGATGATTCATTTCTGAATCATTTCGGCGCGCCGCGTACAATGCTGTAGCGGGCGCGGCGGCGTAGCAGCCTCAGTAGTTCGCGAAACCGTGTGCGGGTCGGTCTGTCGGTGTGCGCGTGTCGTGACTTTGCAAATAATAATTAACGAATTAAAATCAGTGAGTGGTGTTAGTGTTACTCGGTGTTATTGAACAAGTGGCCTACAATATGGATTACGATGAAAACGTGCAGGCTGCAACAATTTCGGGCGGATAGCATGCAGATATGTTGCTGGCCGGCCGGCCGGTCATTACATAACCGTGAGTAATTTTTATTTATTTGCTATATCTTAAAGACTATTTCACGTAATAATTGCCTGAATAGTAAGAACAATTAGTGGTATTGTCTGTAATGAAAATGATGTTAAATTACACTTAAAATAATTGGAAAATAAATTGCTTTGTTTATCATACATATATTGTATGATTCAAAAGTAATATCCAGTGTCAGAAAATAAAGGTAGTAGTAATTGAGGAGCAGCAGTTTAAGTGAATTATGCATCAAACATATGTCCAATCACATATCAGATCATATAGTTAATTTATGAAGTACCACTTATTAATTACCTATAATGGCTTCTGTGTTATTGTACAAATGGTTGACACATAATTCTCTTAAGTACTCTATTACTACCTTCATTAAATATAGAACAATCTGAAGCATCCACTACATATTACTTTCAAATCATACATACATCATAATAATGAAGTTAATTTATTTTCCGAGGATTTAAAATGTGTAATTGTGCACACAACACCACTAAAATAATATAGGATACATGGAATATACATGGAAGAATGCAATTTGGATTAATGCTACAAAAATTTAATTTACTTTGTGTGATCACATGAGTTATAGTGCTCATATTTCTTCATTAGTATTATATGTAGGATTAAGTTTTATTTGTACTACTCTGATATTTAGTTTAAAAAACAAATTAAATTCAATCTACACTAATGGAAATAAATAAAAAGAGTTATAGCATATATAAAAGTTCTGCAAAAGAATAGTAGGGAATAGGGGGGGCAGGCGTACTATATAACAAGAAAATTCTCAAATACACTGACTGAAGAGCAATACAATTTTACCATTAGACTGATTCCTCAATAGTAATAAATAAAAATGAAAAGTTTCTGTCAGTATCAACCACTAACCCACTAATATCCCTGTAAATATTTTTTCTTTCGTGGTCTTTATCACCTTGTACCTGTGTTCGGTGTTTAGGTTGGTTCTATTAGCTGCTATTGCTTGTAGAATTTTATAATTTTTTTCCCTGTCATCCACATTTTGCTTTGTTTGTGTTCATGTTTTGTCTTATTATTAATCTGTCACTTTTTCCATTCGTTTTCATTTCACTTCTTGTAGTTGCTTGTTAAAGAGTGTTGTGTGGAGGATCCAACTGTCACTGTGGTATATTATATTGCTTATTTTATATGCTAGCTTGTTGGATATGAACATCCCTGTGCCACATGCAGACATATTATGCTTTTTCCTAAAAAAAATATAATAATAATAAGTATGTAGATGAGATTTTCTCTTTGAATGTTACTGTAGAACCAAGAACCAAAAGTACAGAAACCATAATGTGAAATAAAAATAAATTAATTCCATGTTGTAACTATCAAATATAGTTACAACATGGAATGAATTTATTTTTATTTCGCATCATAGTTTCTGTATTTTTGGTTGAGCTCTACATTAAGAATTAGTTAATAATAAATTTGCTAACATTAACATGTTTTTTATGCACAGCTGTGATAGCTGATATCAAGTAACGCTTATATTATAGTTCTCCAGCCCAAGCCTTATATATATATATACATTTAATATTTGTGCAGCTATTAAAATTTAAAAACTGCAATATAGTTTTGTAGTGCTGTAAGTAATGTATTAAAACAAAATTAAAAATAATAACCACAGGACAACGTCACCAACAACCAACGTGATAATTAATTCTCTTCTAGAAATTAATACACACAAAGTGAATGCAATTAAAAATCATCTAGTCTTAAATGCTCTAAATTAATTACCCAAACAATTTGGTATTGGATTTAATATTGAATTTGCAATATTAATTGTTGCTAGAATATTCCATTGTGCGCGCAGAAGTTGTAAACAAATTCGAGGTCGCCTCTTTTTGCGGCCACCAGAAATAGCCAGCCGGTCGGGTCGGTCCAGCGCCGAGATAAATTACTTTTTTTTTGTGACTTCTGCCACTATCAGCGCACATTCAGAGTCCGGCTTTCATTGTGCGCGGTTGCCTTTAATTATAATTTTATCACGTTGGTTTTAATTGTGCGTGGTGGTTTATGTAGTGCAGTTATGTGAGTGAATTTTGATATATTTTGGTGAAGGTGGGAATTTAGTGGGATTTATTATCGGCATAGATTGTGCATGCAATAATTTATTTGTAATACAATTGTTATCGTTGATTGGATTTAAATATAATACTTCAAATCAAGCGCAATTTGGTAATTGGTTTAGTCATGAGTAGTAGTAGTAATTACATAAAGTTTTTTTGTTTTTACAACAAGTTTATTATTGCATGCAATTTAATATTAAATTGAAATATTAATACATTTATAATCCTGTATTTATAAGTGGGTTTTTCTTAATCTTACTTAATCAAGAAAACGAGCAATTTCCTTTATTTGCTTGATATACTTCCAATTATCCATTACTACATACACAAGTATATCATTAGAATTTAAAATATAAATAATTGTATGCAACAATATAATACTGCCAATGATAATCATTTCAATTTATTAACCTTAATTGCTACCAATATATGTCAAAAATCAATACTCATATTAATTTTATATTGAAATATTTATTTAAATAGAAAGATATAATCAATTTTTATTCAACACTTGCCTGGGTAGGCAATTTCTAAAGATGTAGCTTTTTATAAATTTCATGATCATTGGCGGCAGTGTATATGAACATACAAGTTGCAATTAATTATTGAATTTTAATCCTTTGATAATGAAAACTTTTATCACATATACTACTAATTAATTGTGGTTAAAAAAGAGAAGAAGAAGTGTCCTTTTCCCATATTTAAATTCAAATTTTATTTCATTTGTTTAACCACAAATTATACAGTATATGTATTCGAAGTTTATAAATCAATTCAATTAATTGTGTGTAATTCTCATTCTGATTTCTGAATGTACATATGTGAGACAAAAACTAATTCTGCTCCATTCAATGCCATCTAATAACTTTTGAGGCTGCAAGCTTTTAAACCATTTTTAAATGGATTGTTTGGAGCAAACCATCTATACTACATTTGTCTACATCTTTTATTGACAAGGAATAAAGTTCATAATTAATTTAAATAGTAAACTATTTGTTTCTGTTTTTGATAGAATTTTTTCAGCAGCAAATATTTTAATTACTGTTTTTTTTTTGCAGACAGCAACATTTCCACCGACGACCCTCGTCTCCCGCTTTCCTTGCGTATTCGGCCGCGTCACGCAATTTAAACCCACCGCGTTTGCGATTTGCACCCTGAAACGAATGGAGTTCCATACCAACAAATTCATGAAGGAAGGAAGACAAAGGCCGAGTCGTTAAAGGGGCAATGTAAGTATTGTCCATATGCAAACATATTAATATTAATAAAATGATATTATAAATTGTGATATAAACAATACAATTTCTATCATAATTAATATTACCATTTTATTCTTTTTTTTATTATATAAACTTATAATTAGAAATCTTATATGAACATTTTACCAGCGTTCCGTAAATGTAACCCTTACATTTAAGGAGGAACACTGGTGAACATGACCATTACACATTTGCTAGTGAGACATAGTTATACATGTATGCTTGCAATTAAAAAAAATTCAAATCGCTGAAAAGTAATTCTTTTGTTTCAGGTGTACCAGTGTTTAGCTTTTGATCTTAAAACCAAGTGCCGTTAGTGAATCGCGAGTGTCAGTAATTTCAAAAATAGTCGACTTTTTTCCAATGCTAAAATCAGTGCTTTACATGGGCTGGAGATGGAATGGAGGAGCAGCGCGCAAGAAAATTGAAGACATCAACGGGTGTACTTCCTAACGTGAATTAAGCCCGCAACAAGTAGTAAGTGCTTTTTAAATTACGGGTGGCATATTAAAGGGTGTTTCAGAAGGTTCAATGTCCAATATTTTAAAATGTTTAAACAAAAACATGTGTCCAGTTATTAAGGGTCTAAAGATAGATGACAACTGTTTGGAATGTTACTCAGACTACCATAAGCTGATAAGAAAATGCAATTGGTTTATAGATTCTGCTTATAATTATTTAAATGATATAAAACCAACTATGAAAAAAGTAATTTTCAATAAATACGAATGAAATTGGACAACATTCCTCCTGAAATACCCTGTACATATTTTTAGATTTTGATAGAGAGGGTGTTTAGTTATGCACGCAAACATACAATTCTATTATGTACATTCTTATTTCCTACCACTAATTGCTTTATATGAAAAATATGAGCATTCCATTATTTTTTTCAGGTCCTATAACTTGTGAACAATTGAAGCCACAATACATGAAGCTTAATTAAATTATTTTAAGCAAAATTCACATGGTTAAAAAAAAGTTTTTAATATGTCTCACTCACTATGCAACTTGGTGTGATAGATAAGGAGCATAGCATAAAGAAATAATAATATATATCAAACTGACACAACTCTATACTGATTACTTACACTTATACACCTCCCACTGACAACACTGAGTCATTAATCAATTAAATTCAAGACTTTAGTAATCCAATTCCCATTCATTTTCCTGAAGGAATGAATCCACGACTTCTTACATTTGGCAAGGTTTGGAAATAGTTGATCCTAAGTTGCAAGTTTCATCATGTGTGTTACTGGGACCATCCACAGGCTGCAAATAATAATCATGAATACAAACAATTATAAATACATTTACAAGTATACATGCATAAAGAATATGCTACAAACTTGCAGCAGCAAGTGATTTTGCCTAACTCTGTGCCTTTAAAATCTGGAATTAATATTGATATAATTACTATCCAACTACAGCACTGCTGTATAAAGAAAGTATTGTTTTCACACAAACATTTGAATCACTTTTGAAAAATGTAATATTAATTCATTTATTTGTCAAGTCCTTTGGTACCACCCACACCATATATATTTATTATCTGGCATAATAATAATAATAATGTACACTCTTTGTGACGACTTATTAGTTTGTAACGGGTAATGTCCTATTGCTAACTAACCTGCTTAACGATGCAGGAAGAAAAACCGCCTGGTTGGTGGACGTCCATCTTTAACCTCAAATGAATTCATCTCGTGATAGATGTTGAATTCTTAAAATTTCTCTCGATTCTTCTCTATTCGTAGTGGTCCGGTAACCACTTCTGATGTGAAATATGGGCAAAACACAGAATAAAATGCCATTTCTCTAGCAAATTGTTGCGTCAAAACCAAAGAAAATATAAACAACAACAACAACGTGAATATAGATAGATATGAATTGTTCGTTGCTAACATCACGCGTTTCCACCACCCTGACATCAGATTTTTGTTGCCCGCGTAGTCCATTTCTGGAATTATAGTTCCTATGAGCAGCGCAACTCGGCACCAGACCATAGACAGACCAGACATTATTTCTTATCGATTCTTGGCACAAAACACAGTATTTCGAATAACCGTACAAATGCCTTGATAGTTGTAGATCATATAGTGGCGATGCCAGCGCCCGAAGAAAATGGCGTATGCTTGGACTACAAACTTCACGAAATTACTGTTAGATGACGCTGGGCCATCCGTCCTAGAAAGCTTGAACTACTGTTTCATGACATTACAGACGACGCTGTGTAGTGACTACTCCAGCCACATCTAACAGAAGTTTCACGAAACTTGTAGTTCAGCCGGTTTTTTGGGTGCTGGCGACCATATTATTTGAACTACAATTAAGTTATTTTAACCACCGGTTTTTTAGAGCTTAAAATATTACTTCTACAATTGACACTTAACCGAAGAATAAGGCTATTCTTGAAAAAATGTTTGTAAAGCAGGTCTAGGCATTGAAAATAGTTCAAAATATTTATTGTATACCCTAACATAACCTCAAATTACAAAATTTCGTGAATGATACAAATAAAATTTTGAGAAAACCTTGAAGAATACGAGTGTGGATGTGTGAACATCTTAGAAAATGTAAAGAATATGATGAAATGTGCAAACATACAAGAAAAGTGAGAACATTCACACTTGATCATACTCCCCACTTCTCACATTTTCTACTTTACTTCTATGTTTGCATATTTTCTCATATTCCCCAAATTCTCAAACATTTCCCACACTTCACATTTACTCATATTCCACACAAATTTCTCCCATCTTCACAAATATTTTCTCACATTACCCACATCTATCAGAATTTCTGAGCACATTTTCACAATGTTCACACTTCTCACCTTTTTTTGTTATTACTTCTCCTACCTTCATATTTCTTTCACTTCATGTGAATCAATATGTAGCCCTGATGATGTCCTGTCGTACCTGTGTGTGCTGTATATCTACTCTAAATCAATTTAACATTTGCTAACAATGAAAACTAAATCTTACAAACTAACATTTAACATAGACCATAAATTTCTTTGGGGGGTCTCTCCCACATTTGTTGGGGATTCAGCTCTTCATTGCCATCAGCTAATACTGGCTGTTCATCTTGAGTAGGTGGTAGAAACTGTTGTTAGTCTGAAACTCCTTGTTGCTCTTGGTGTCGTTCTCATCATCACTACTTGCCCGTCTACAATGTAAATTAACAGTTCTTCTTTGTATTTCATTTGTCCCCTAAGAATGTTTTCTCTAATTAACCTATTATGATCTCCTGGATCTTGATAACTCTCAATTTCTGCTATAGCATACACTTGCAAGTGATCCAAACTGGAATAGTATCCATGAAGAGCTCCTCATGGTATTATTGATGCAAGTGTACAAATAAAATTGAACTTTTCTCAAGCATTTCTCCCATGAATGCTCACTAACCATGTATGTACCTGTATCACTGGAATTTTACCATCCCATTTGCTTGACAGTTTCTCAGTGAGTTGGGAAAGAACTGAATACCTGCATTATCCTGACAGAATTGTTGATAAGCTGTTAATGTGAATCATGTCCCTCATCCATTGATTAATAACCATCTTAAACCCTCCCTGTGTTCAGTGACATTCTTATCATCTTAATCTATCTCTCATGTGTGCTTTCTGGGCATCTCTACTAACCGGTATTTTCTTCTTGCAATTCATAGGCTCTCAGCCATTGTACAAGGAGTGACTAAATGACCCATCTGGCCACAGTGATAGCATCTCCTCTCAATCTCTACAATGTGCTTGCTTGTATTGGATTTCTTAAGGTGGAGATATGCTGAAACAAAATAATAAATAAAAATAAAGTTCATAATTGCAAATAATCATTAACAAATAAAATGATATTGGACAAACTTTATTTAATAAATAGCTTTTAAAAGTTCATATTGCACCTTGAGATGACAAGTGTTAATTGTAACTTCCAAAATGAATTTTCAGTTTTTATTTTTGTTTTGAAGATCTCATGTAACTTTTAACACTCCTTTTTGCCTTTAGAATAAATAAACCAAATAATTGTTTAAACAAAAAGTAGAGTACTTTATACATAATGGTAAAACTACTGGAACTATTGCAATATTTAAAATGCATAATAAAACTGTTTTGGAAGTTACGACAGTTGTTGTCTCAAGGTGTGATATGTAGGTTTTAATATTAATTTACTTAATATGTTTATTTTGTTGATTACTATACTAATTGGAGCCTACATCTTCTAAATATTTGGCATTTAAGCCATTTATCGAGGAGGTGCAATAAAAAGAAATTTGGCACAAAAAGTATGGGTTGGTGTGTGAAATTTGCATGGCTATTTGATGGGAGATATTACTATGTACCACTAGTTCATCCCCATTCACCAATTGGCACCACCCACACTTCTCTGTAAATAATAAATAAAACAAACAAGTTATACTTTTCACATTTGGTAGTGCATATTATTTGTGGCCATGAATAATAAGTAATTCTTATTTCTGTATGAACCCACCTTTACTTGGTGGTATTAAACAATCCTTACTTGTCATGTGCACTCTACTCCACTGATTAAATTTTGTTGGCCATTCTCTCAATTCTTAATAAATAAATATCACTGCAGTGCAGAGTTAAGGTGGGTTTATACTGAAATAAAATAATAATAAATAAATAAGGATTATTTAAAACCATTCATGATCACAAATAATAATGCATACTACTAACTGCAAAAGTTGTGTGTCATTTTGATTTTATCATAAGAAGGGTGTCAATCTCGGCCAACAGGGATGAACTCATGGTACATATTAACAGCTGCCGTACTACAGCCATTCAGATTTTACAGATTTTTCCGCATACCACTCATTGTTCCGAATTTGTCTTTATTGCAATGCGGCAATAAATGGCTTAAATACAAAATATTTAGAAGATTCAGGCAACAATTAACTGCAAATACAGCTATCAACAAAATAAACATATCAAATCATTTGACACCAAAACATGCAGGCAGCGACCTTGCATAAGTTATTTATTAAATGAAGTTTGTCACATACCTAATTTTATTTATTAATTATTATTTTGTGACTATAAACACTTCTTAGAAAATAGCCTTTTGAACTTAATTTTTATTTTATATGTCAGCATAAACCCATCTTTAATTTTTATCCGCCTCTCTCTTTTGATAAAATAAAATTGCTTACTTGGGGTGATTCATTTAGTCCATGTTGCAAATTTGCTCCTTCAACATCCCAGAAGGGTAGTCTCAACTGTTGACATAGTACTGCCTTTTCATGAAAATATAAACTTATGCCCTCATCCTTTACTTGATGCAGGTTAGTTCTCAAAGGTGTGTTGAGAAATGCTTCTTTAAATGTGCCTGCCAAGCTATAAATCTCCAATTCTTTTCTCATATACCATGATCCAGCCAGCCAGTTTTGGTGGACTTGCTCATTCTATCCCTCACACAACTCTGTGCCTTTACAATCTGGAATTGATATTAATTTTATTACTATCCAACTTCAGCACTGCTGCATAACGTAGTTTTAACACAAACATTTGAATTGCTAAAATATTAATCCATTTATTCAGAAAGGCCTGTCGTACCCACACCAGATAATATTTTTTATATATTATTTATTATGTGGCATGATATTATATGCTCTTGGTGACAACATATTATTATGTCCTTTTGCTAACTAACCTGCTTAACGGTACGTCTTCGTCGCAGGAAGTAAAGCCGCCTGCTTGGTGGTCGTCTATCTGTAACCCCAAAAAAATTCACCTCGTGGAAAATGTTGAATTAAAAAAAATCTCTCGATTGTTCTCCTCCCGTGGTTGTATTCGACTTCCGAAAAGATTCCACTTCCGATATGTACCAAGTATGGGGGAAAACACATAATAAAACGCCATTTCTCCAGCAGCACTAGCAGAATTTTGCGCCAAAACAATAACGTGAAGATAGATATGAATTGTTCGTTCACAACTTCATGCACCCTGTCAAACCAGATTATTGTTGCCCGCGTAGTTCATATAGGGTCCATTTATAGAATTAATTTTCTATAAATAGCAATTCAGCAGTAGGCCATTCCTTATCGAATCTTGGCTAAAACAAATCACATTAGATTTTTTACCGTAGTTTGAATAACCATTACTGTAGTAGTTCATATAGTAGCGACGCCAGCGCCCGAAAATCGGCGCATGCTTGAACTACAAGCTTCGCATAATTACTGTCGGATGACGCTGGAGTCGTTACTATTTGAACTACTATCAAGTTATCTCTATCAACAAGTATTGAAAATGGGATAAAAGTTTTATTTATTGTATACATAACCTCAATTACAAAGAAATTCTGAGAAAACGAAAAATGTTGGGATGATGGATGCGTGAAAATGTAAGGAAATGTGCAAAGGGAGGAGAAAAGTGAACATACACACTTTTCAGATTTTCTCCCACATTCATACATTTTCTCATATTCCCCAAATTCTCAGATTTTCCCACAACTTCACATTTACTTATATTCCACACATTTCTTCCATGTTCATACATATTTTAAGTTTTCTTTTCTCATATTCCCCAAAGATTCACACTTTTCTCACATTCTAACACATTTCCGCACATTTTCGCAATTTTCACACTTTCCTCACCTTTTGTTATTGACCCTCCTACCTTTATATCACCTTCACTCCATGCCAATCAATATGTACTTGCCTCATTCCTGTCATACCTGTGTGCTGTGTATATCTAGTCTAAATTAATCTAACATTTGATAACAATGAAAACTAAATCTTACAAACTAACATTTAACATTGTCCATAAATTTCTTTGGGGGTTGCCCCCACACTCGTTGGGGATTCATTCACCTCTTCATTGCCAGCAGCTACTACTGGCTGTTCATCTGGAATAGTTGATAGGAGCTGTTGTTGGTCTGAAACTCCTTGGTGCTCATACATCTTGGCCTGTTGGTCTTTTTCCTTGTCGCTAGCATCACTACCTTTTTGATTGTAGGACTCGTTTAACTGGGACCCATGAGCAGTGGTTTAGTGCTCACCTCCTCTCTGGCAGTTTCTCCTATCTATAGGTGTTGGCTGGCAATACCTCTGTAATATTATATTGTTTGTACCCTTGTACTTTGCTTGTAACTTGGGACTATCAGCTCTTACCTGTCAGCTTGGTTGGCCCTCTAACTACAACAATTTCCCCTTCCTCACATTGCTGTCCATCAAATCTCTATCAAACTGTGTGTTGTATTTTGTTTGTCCCCTAAGAATGTTTTCTCTAATTAACCCATCTCCTCCTGGATCTTGATAATTCTGAATTTCTGCAATAGCATCCAAAATTAGTATCCATGTTTTAGTCAAGTGAATCGAATCGAATTGAACTTTCTTCAAGCATTTGTCCCATGAAGGCTGCTCCTATTTTTGCCTGTCTAACTGGAATTTTTGTACGATCTACTTGTTCTACTATCTCATTTGCTTCAAGGGTTTACAGTGAGTTGAGAAATAACCAAATATCCGCACATTATCCTGACAGAATTGTTGAAAAGCTATCAAGTGAATCATGCAAGTCCCTTGGACCATTGATTAATAACCATTTTAAACACTCTTTTTGCCATACTGAATTCCTTCAAATCTAATAATATCCCTGTAGACTTCATTCTCATCGTCACGCTTTTGATAAAATAAAGTCGCTCACCAGGTTTCTCTGAGGTGTGATGACAACAAATGCTTCTTCAAAATCTGCCCAGCTGTCAATCTCTCATATACTGTGATTTACACACCACTCTTTTCAATTTTTGATAAAATAAAGTTGCTCACCAGGGGTAATTTTAGTCCAATTGCAAATTTTTTCTTCACTTCCCAGAAAGGTAGTCTTCTGAACTGTCAACACAGTACAAATTTCGATGAAAATATGTTATGTTGTCATCATCCTTTCCTTGTCAATGCTGTTCCATTACTTGCTGCAGTTAAGTTCTCAAAGGTGTGATGACAAATGTTTCTTCAAAATCTGCCCAGCTGTCAATCTCTCATATACTGTGATCTGCATGCCACTCCTTTCAATTGGCTGATTCTGGCAGAAACTCTTCAGTCCAGCTATGAAGTTTCACTGTGAGATTAACTCGTTCTATCCATAGTTTTGCCTGTTTCATCTGTGTTTGTCTTTAAAATCTGGAATTCATATTAATATTATTACTATCTGAATGCAGCACTGCTTTATAAGAACATAATGTTTTTGCAAAAAAAAAAAACAAATAGCTAATTTTGAAAAATTTAATATTAACTCATTATTCAGAAAGTCATGTGGTGCCCACACCAAATATTTTTTATATATATATTATTTATTATCTGGCATGATACACTCTTGGCAACCAGATATTATTTGGTAACAAGTCGTACAATGGTGTACTCTTGACCACTCACCTATTTAACGGCATAGTACGCCAAAAAGGGTCTGCATCGTTTTTCCCAATGTCCTCTTGCTAACTAATCTGCTTAAAGGAAATAAGACCGCCTGCTTGGTGGTCGCCCATCTTTAACCTCAAAAGTATTCACCTTGCGATCTCGTGAATTATAATGCTCTGTGATCTCGTGGATGTTGAATTCTCAAAATTTCTCTCGATTGTTCTCCGACCTCTGGTTACAAAAATATCCCACTTCTGGTATGCGGGGGGTATGAATACAGAATAAAATTCCATTTCTCAAGCAGCACTAGCAGGACTTTGCGCCAAAACATTAACGTGAAGTTTGGTGAAGTTGCTAACTTCACGGATTCCCCCCTGACAACATATAGGTTTCATTTCTGAAATTAGAAGCAACACAGCACCAGACTATATTCCCACGATCAATTACCCTAACTCTATATTTCCTTCTTCACACAGCTTCTTCACTACGTCTCAATTAATTTATCTAATTCCGACAGAATGTCTCGTCATACATGTGTGCTGTATATCTAGTTGCCTACATTAATGTAACTTGTTAACATAACCGTAACCGATATAGAAATTATAATATATCAACTTTAAATCAAATTAGATGACTTATTATTATTGCAATTCAAACTCATATCGTTATAAAAAAATAAAAATGATGCGACTCATCGCAGTTACCAACAAGTGATGTCACCGGTGGACAATAGATGTCGCTACCAGGTCCGAATCGGCCGCCCGATGCAATATCACGGACCGATGCGTACATCATTGACCCGGACGACGGAAAACAAATCAAATGACTAATTATTATTGCATTTGAAGCGAATATCGTCTTAAATTAAATAATAATGAAGCGACTCATCGCAGTTAGCAACAAGTAATGTCACCGGCAGCCGATAGATGTTGCTACCGGGTCCGAATCGCGATAAGAGTTGGCCGCCCGATGCTATATCACGGCCCGATGCTGTGCGTCGCCCGGTTTTACACATTGACCCGGGCGACGGAAAACAAGAGCCGCGTGTATTAGAGATTCGAAATTATTCTCAAAATATGTTAATAACGCAAAATAGTTAATGTCGGCATGGATCATAATAGCACAGCAGTGGATAATGATACGTTTAACTATAACAATAAGTTTAATGCTCATTTAATGGGTATTTGGTTAATAATTGAATTAACTGCATTAATTTATGTTGTTCTACATACAGTAGTATGTATGTATGAAACATTTGTGCTCATAAGTTGCTAAATGACCGTCGTCCCCTAACCCTTCTCTGGTTGTGTTCTATCTATATTATGATTTATTCCATTCTGCTTCATTCCAGTTTTTCCTTTCTTGTAATCTTTATCCAATGTTTGTCTTGGTCTTCTCTCCATATTCTTATTATCTGGTATTCCTAATTGTCAAATCCGTTTCTTTCTATAAATTCTATTGTCTGTGCTACTTTCCTCTGGTTTTCATTATTTTCCATATTCTCTTTCTCGATTTTTAAATTTTTAAATTTTTAAATTTTTAAATTTTTAAATTTTTAAATTTTTAAATTTTTAAATTTTTAAATTTTTAAATTTTTAAATTTTTAAATAACGGCCATATTTTAAGAGATAGAAAATTGCTTCTTATACCAAATCGATAGAGGATGCCAATGCTAACATACCGAGCATATACAATTTTCGAAATATACGGCCGTTTATGCAATACGCGGAAATAACTAAAAACTTCCATTGCCCGACTTCAGATTCAAAAATTGTATCTCCCTTAGTTGAAGAGCCACAAAAATGGTTCATATATCAATCGATAGAGGAGAATAAGTCCAGTAATGTGAAACTATAAAATTTCAAAGATTCGTGGCCATTTTGGCCAAATTGGCCAAAAACTGTAGCGGCCATATTTGAAAAGATAGAGAATTGGTACCTATACCAAATAGATAGAGGATGCCAATGCCAACATATCGAGCAAATAAAATTTTGGAAAAGTGTAGCCGTTTTTGCGATACGCGGAAATAACTGAAAACTCTCATTGACCGACTATGACAGATTCAAAAATTGTATCTCCCTTAGTTGAAGAGCCACAATAATGGTTCATATATCAATCGATAGAGGAGAATAAGTCCAGTAATGTGAAAGTATAAAATTTCAAAAATTCGTGGCCATTTTGGCCAAATTGGCCAAAAACTGTTGCGGCCATATTTAAAGAGATAGATAATTGGTACCTATACCAAATAGATAGAGGATGCCTATGCCAACATATCGAGCAAATAAAATTTTGGAAAAGTGTAGCCGTTTTTGCGATACGCGAAAATAACTGAAAACTCTCATTGACCGACTTTGACAGATTCAAAAATTGTATCTCCCTTAGTTGAAGAGCCACAAAAATGGTTCATATATCAATCGATAGAGGAGAATAAGTCCAGTAATGTGAAACTATAAAATTTCAAAAATTCGTGGCCATTTTGGCCAAATTGGCCAAAAACTGTAGCGGCCATATTTGAAGAGATAGAGAATTGGTACCTTTACCAAATAGATAGAGGATGCCTATGCCAACATATCGAGCAAATAAAATTTTGGAAAAGTGTAGCCGTTTTTGCGATACGCGGAAATAACTGAAAACTCCCATTGACCGACTTTGACAGATTCAAAAATTGTATCTCCCTTAGTTGAAGAGCCACAAAAATGGTTCATATATCAATCGATAGAGGAGTATAAGTCCAGTAATCTGAAACTATAAAATTTCAATAATTCGTGGCCATTTTGGCCAAAATGGCCAAAAACTGTAGCGGCCATATTTGAAGAGATAGAGAATTGGTACCTATACCAAATAGATAGAGGATGCCAATGCCAACATACCGAGAAAATAAAATGTTGGAAAAGTGTTGCTGTTTTTGCGATACGCGGAAATAACTGAAAACTCCCATTGACCGACTTTGACAGATTCAAAAATTGTATCTCCCTTAGTTGAAGAGCCACAAAAATGGTTCATATATCAATCGATAGAGGAGAACAAGTCCAGTAATATGAAACTATAAAATTTCAAAAATTCGTGGCCATTTTGGCCAAATTGGCCAAAAACGGTAGCAGCCATATTTGAAGAGATAGAGAATTGGTACCTATACCAAATAGATAGAGGATGCCTATGCCAACATATCGAGCAAATAAAATTTTGGAAAAGTGTAGCCGTTTTTGCGATACGCGGAAATAACTGAAAACTCCCATTGACGGACTATGACAGATTCAAAAATTGTATCTCCCTTAGTTGAAGAGCCACAAAAATGGTTCATATATCAATCGATAGAGGAGAATAAGTCCAGTAATCTGAAACTATAAAATTTCAAAAATTCGTGCCCATTTTGGCCAAAATGGCCAAAAACTGTAGCGGCCATATTTGAAGAGATAGAGAATTGGTACCTATACCAAATAGATAGAGGATGCCAATGCCAACATACCGAGCAAATAAAATTTTGAAAAAGTGTAGCCGTTTTTGCGATACGCGAAAATAACTGAAAACTCTCATTGACCGACTTTGACAGATTCAAAAATTGTATCTCCCTTAGTTGAAGAGCCACAAAAATGGTTCATATATCAATCGATAGAGGAGAATAAGTCCAGTAATCTGAAACTATAAAATTTCAAAAATTCGTGGCCATTTTGGCCAAAATGGCCAAAAATTGTAGCGGCCGTATTTGAAGAGATAGAGAATTGGTACCTATACCAAATAGATAGAGGATGCCAATGCCAACATATCGAGCAAATAAAATTTTGGAAAAGTGTAGCTGTTTTTGCGATACGCGGAAATAACTGAAAACTCTCATTGACCGACTTTGACAGATTCAAAAATTGTATCTCCCTTAGTTGAAGAGCCACAAAAATGGTTCATATATCAATCGATAGAGGAGAATAAGTCCAGTAATGTGAAAGTATAAAATTTAAAAAATTCGTGGCCATTTTGGCCAAATTGGCCAAAAACTGTAGCGGCCATATTTGAAGAGATAGAGAATTGGTACCTATACCAAATAGATAGAGGATGCCTATGCCAACATATCGAGCAAATAAAATTTAGGAAAAGTGTAGCCGTTTTTGCGATACGCGGAAATAACTGAAAACTCTCATTGACCGACTTTGACAGATTCAAAAATTGTATCTCCCTTAGTTGAAGAGCCACAAAAATGGTTCATATATCAATCGATAGAGGAGAATAAGTCCAGTAATGTGAAACTATAAAATTTCAAAAATTCGTGGCCATTTTGGCCAAAATGGCCAAAAACTGTAGCGGCCATATTTGAAAAGATAGAGAATTGGTACCTATACCAAATAGATAGAGGATGCCTATGCCAACATATCGAGCAAATAAAATTTTGGAAAAGTGTAGCCGTTTTTGCGATACGCGGAAATAACTGAAAACTCCCATTGACCGACTTTGACAGATTCCAAAATTGTATCTCCCTTAGTTGAAGAGCCACAAAAATGGTTCATATATCAATCGATAGAGGAGAATAAGTCCAGTAATGTGAAACTATAAAATTTCAAAAATTCGTGGCCATTTTGGCCAAAATGGCCAAAAACTGTAGCGGCCATATTTGAAGAGATAGAGAATTGGTACCTATACCAAATAGATAGAGGATGCCAATGCCAACATATCGAGCAAATAAAATTTTGGAAAAGTGTAGCTGTTTTTGCGATACGCGGAAATAACTGAAAACTCTCATTGACCGACTTTGACAGATTCAAAAATTGTATCTCCCTTAGTTGAAGAGCCACAAAAATGGTTCATATATCAATCGATAGAGGAGAATAAGTCCAGTAATGTGAAACTATAAAATTTCAAAAATTCGTGGCCATTTTGGCCAAAATGGCCAAAAACTGTAGCGGCCATATTTGAAGAGATAGAGAATTGGTACCTATACCAAATAGACAGAGGGTGCCAATGCCAACACATCGAGCAAATAAATTTTTGGAAAAGTGTAGCCGTTTTTGCGATACGCGGAAATAACTGAAAACTCTCATTGACCGACTTTGACAGATTCAAAAATTGTATCTCCCTTAGTTGAAGAGCCACAAAAATGGTTCATATATCAATCGATAGAGGAGAATAAGTCCAGTAATCTGAAACTATAAAATATCAAAAATTCGTGGCCATTTTGGCCAAATTGGCCAAAAACTGTAGCGGCCATATTTGAAGAGATAGAGAATTGGTACCTATACCAAATAGATAGAGGATGCTAATGCCAACATATCGAGCAAATAAATATTTGGAAAAGTGTAGCCGTGTTTGCGATACGCGGAAATAACTGAAAACTCACATTGACCGACTTATTTTTTCAGTTTTACCAAAAATGATTAAAATAAGATTTGTTTAGAATTAAATTTTACACCATTAATGTTTCTTAAAATAAATTCGAACAAACGAAGCATTAAAAAGTTATACGCGAAACAAAATTAGAAATGCAAATAACTTTGAAGTTAGAAATGAGACTTTGCTCAAATTCTCACCGGTTCTTCCCACCTTGACAAGGGAGGGTTGAGTTGTCCCCCGGGAATGCGTGAGTGCATAATTGACGTGGCAGAGGGTGCATATAATACTGCCTTTCATGAGCTATCTATTTTTTATATAATTCTATAGTCGTGCGTGTGGTGTTATTTGGGTTGCATACAGTTACTGAAGACATTTTATTAATAATTTTGCACAAAGCATTAAAAATAAAAGTCATAAAATATTAAGTGAAGTGTAATAAAATTAGCTGTTCGGTATTCGGTGTGTGCGTGTGTAGCCTGTGAAGAGTTCGAACAATCATCACACATATTGCATAAATATGATATTGATGGCGATATGAAAAATTGACGGACTATAACATTCCAAGTGAGGTGTAATTAAATGAGCTGTTCGGTATTAAGTGTGTGCCTGTTAATTGTGTACCCATAGACAGACAAGAGGCAAGTGTGTACCCTGTGAAGAGATTGAATAATAAGACACTTTGCATAAATATGATATCTGTGGACATCAATCAGAGTTGGGGTTTTGGGGTGAGTTTTTCTGTACACAATTGTAATAGACACAACTGTAATGATTATAAATGAGATAAAGTAAATGGTTGTTCGGTGGATACTCGAAGAGTTATTTGGTGGTCAATTACATGTTAATAATGTGCTATTAGCACTGAACTTGATACATTTGTGATGCACATACATTAATAATATAAGAATGAACAAAATGTGTTGAAGCCGACTTACCTGTCATTTGAATTAAAGAAGTATTTATCTCTGTTGCAAGTTGGGCATTTCAGCTAGTATTGAATATTTTTCAATAATTATATTTCATCCAACTGAATAACAAAACATGTGGGGATACAATAAAGGATAGGAAATGAATATCCAATAAATAAACATACTGCTAATATATATTTTATACATTTCACTCAGCAATAACTACAATAGTATCAGAGGTATGGATTGACCATGCATATTTAAATGCAACTGAAATATAACATATTATAACCAGAGCAGCTGTTTCAATAAATGAATTAGAAATGAATATAATAATTAATGAAAGTAATATACTATAAATATAAGTAAATAGGTTATAAACACCAATATAACCTACTTTAACCAACAACTATATCAATTAATACATATATTAACTTTATAAAGAAAATAAATATCCTATGTAAGTAGGAGTATGTTTTGGGCTCACCAACGTATTGGGGTCTGTAGTGACATGGGCAGTGTGTGGGCTCGCTAGCAAACTGGGGAGTGTGTTTGAGGCAGTGGCAGTGTATTCAATATATTATTTATAAATGAATTGAATGATATGTATAAAATGTCAATACACATAATAAATAATACAAGTGAATAGGTTGTGTACAATGATACTAATGAAACCCAAATCAGTTGTGTTAATTAAGTAATTTATTAATCTAAAGCAAAGTATAATGTATGAAGAGAGTGAATGGTTTACAGTCCAACCTTGTATTTGTGTACATTTCTAAATATTGTGGGGGATGGTGTTGGTATTGTGATGGCTGTAAATGCTTCCATCGCTGCTTGTTTCCACCATGACTATAACCTGAAAAATGTGTTAATTGTATAAGTATGAGTGTACATGTGTGCATGCATTCAATTGTTAGTACACAGTGTAAATAAATAATCAGGATAACATGCAACTGTTGCTAGCTGTATCAGTAATGAAATATAAAAAGTTACATGTATACATGTGTGAGTGATTCATACCTGTGAGATTGATGTAAGAGTATCTGGCTTTTGGCAACAAGTATTCAGACATGTATCAGTTCATAATGAATTGGGGCATCATCAGTAGTGTGTCAGTGGTGGTGCTGTCAAAGAAAGCATCTCCACAATCCTATAAAAGAAATAACACATAATGCACAGTAACAATTGTAAATATGTGTCTGATTCATACCTGTGAATTTGATAAAAATGTATCAGGTTGTGTCAACAGTCCTCAGTCCCTAATTAGTTGGGGGTTGGGTGCTGTCACTGTTAAGTTATCAATAAATGGGTGGAGTTGCAATCGTAGGGGCCAAGAACAGTTGGTGTTGTCAATAGTGGGTGGTACAGCTGCAACACTTGTCAGCTGTACGTTCAGACCCTAGACAAGGAATGAGAGAGTATAATATAAGTAATAACAAGAATTATAAACAGTTGTATTAAAATGTGTGGTCAAATGCATACCTCTGGGGTTGAATAAAGTGTATCGGGTTGTGCTAACATGTAGTCAGTCCCTGATCAGTTGGGGGTTGGGTGCTGGCACTGCAAATGAGCCATGGTGTTAAGGGAGTAGTAGCTGTAATTGGTGGCCATAAATTGGGGGTGGGTGGTGTAGCTGCAACATTTGTCAGCTGTACATTCAGAGTCTTGCAAATAAATAACAGTATGATATATGAAATAACATGAAATATAAACAGTTGCATTTAAAATGTATGTGCAATCCATACCTGTGATATTGCTTTTAAGTGTATCTGTCAATTGAATAGCAACAGAAAGTCCTGCCATTGTGAAACTCGTGCTCGCTCAGTCCAGAATATATTGTATTTGAATGCTGGTGTATCTAATCAGCCATCATATAAAGGGGTGATGAAGCCATAATAAGGGGCACTAGCGTTGGTGTGTCGTGCGGCTGCCACACTTGGCAGCTGTACGTCCGCTCTGTTGGAAATAAATAACACAATAACAAGTGCACATAACATAACCTCAATGTTAAAATGGCAAGGGAAGCTCGGTAAATGATAACTGTGTCGCCGTAATGTGTTATAAACACCGCGATCGTATATAAATAGTAACAATAACATGTATTAACATTGATAACCTCACTTTCAGATGTCAATAGTAAGAAATGCGCGCGGCGCTGTCAAGTTAGCGTTGCGCGCGCCAAATGTCAATGTACATAATAGAATTGTAAAACGTAGATCGCCGAAAATGTTTGTGCCATTTGGGTTGCCTACCTACACCTCGCAGGGTATATATAAGTATAAACGCGCGTACGTACCCCCGGGGGTTGAAAAGGGTGCGGAAAAGGATTTGTAGGTGTGGTAGAGTGGTGTAGGAGCAGCGTAGCGATATGGGTATGTGGTTTGTGGTCGCCTCGCGACGCGGGGGCCCGGAATGGCTCCCCCCCCGCGTAGCGGGGGTCTGGTAGGGTTTCCGGTAGGGGTTCCCCCCGGCAATGGGGGCGTGCTGCAATGGGTTCTCCCAGTATTTGGGGCTGCGTTAGGGAATCTTGCTGGCCAGTTATGCTGCCCCCCGTTTCGTGGGGGGCTGGTATGGGTCCCCCTCGCGTCGCGTGCCCCGGGTATGCCGTGGGTTCCCCCCAGCAATCCAGGGGTATGCCGTGGGTTCCCCCCAGCAATCCAGGGGTATGCCGTGGGTTCCCCCCAGCAATCCAGGGGTATGCCGTGGGTTCCCCCCAGCAATCCAGGGGTATGCCGTGGGTTCCCCCCAGCAATCCAGGGGTATGCCGGGGGTTCCCCCCAGCAATCCAGGGGTATGCCGGGGGTTCCCCCCAGCAATCCAGGGGTATGCCGGGGGTTCCCCCCAGCAATCCAGGGGTATGCCGGGGGTTCCCCCCAGCAATCCAGGGGTATGCCGGGGGTTCCCCCCAGCAATCCAGGGGTATGCCGGGGGTTCCCCCCAGCAATCCAGGGGTATGCCGGGGGTTCCCCCCAGCAATCCAGGGGTATGCCGGGGGTTCCCCCCAGCAATCCAGGGGTATGCCGGGGGTTCCCCCCAGCAATCCAGGGGTATGCCGGGGGTTCCCCCCAGCAATCCAGGGGTATGCCGGGGGTTCCCCCCAGCAATCCAGGGGTATGCCGGGGGTTCCCCCCAGCAATCCAGGGGTATGCCGGGGGTTCCCCCCAGCAATCCAGGGGTATGCCGGGGGTTCCCCCCAGCAATCCAGGGGTATGCCGGGGGTTCCCCCCAGCAATCCAGGGGTATGCCGGGGGTTCCCCCCAGCAATCCAGGGGTATGCCGGGGGTTCCCCCCAGCAATCCAGGGGTATGCCGGGGGTTCCCCCCAGCAATCCAGGGGTATGCCGGGGGTTCCCCCCAGCAATCCAGGGGTATGCCGGGGGTTCCCCCCAGCAATCCAGGGGTATGCCGGGGGTTCCCCCCAGCAATCCAGGGGTATGCCGGGGGTTCCCCCCAGCAATCCAGGGGTATGCCGGGGGTTCCCCCCAGCAATCCAGGGGTATGCCGGGGGTTCCCCCCAGCAATCCAGGGGTATGCCGGGGGTTCCCCCCAGCAATCCAGGGGTATGCCGGGGGTTCCCCCCAGCAATCCAGGGGTATGCCGGGGGTTCCCCCCAGCAATCCAGGGGTATGCCGGGGGTTCCCCCCAGCAATCCAGGGGTATGCCGGGGGTTCCCCCCAGCAATCCAGGGGTATGCCGGGGGTTCCCCCCAGCAATCCAGGGGTATGCCGGGGGTTCCCCCCAGCAATCCAGGGGTATGCCGGGGGTTCCCCCCAGCAATCCAGGGGTATGCCGGGGGTTCCCCCCAGCAATCCAGGGGTATGCCGGGGGTTCCCCCCAGCAATCCAGGGGTATGCCGGGGGTTCCCCCCAGCAATCCAGGGGTATGCCGGGGGTTCTGGAAGTGGAGGGGGTAGGAAGCAGGAAGGGGGTGGAGCCGGGAGGAGCCCTGGGAGGAGCCGGGAAGCCACGGTGGGTGGTGTAGGGCGGAGCAGGAGGTGGGGTAGGGTTTGTACCGCCCCCCCCCCCAAACATAGATATAATTAGGCGTGCGTCGCGGGCGCGTAATATTACTGGAAGTGGAGGGGGTAGGAAGCAGGAAGGGGGTGGAGCCGGGAGGAGCCCTGGGAGGAGCCGGGAAGCCACGGTGGGTGGTGTAGGGCGGAGCAGGAGGTGGGGCGGTCCTGGGGGTTGGTACCGCTCCCCCCCCCTAAATATAGATATAATTAGGCGTGCGTCGCGGGCGCGTAATATTACTGGAAGTGGAGGGGGTAGGAAGCAGGAAGGGGGTGGAGCCGGGAGGAGCCCTGGGAGGAGCCGGGAAGCCACTGTGGGCGGTGTAGGGCGGAGCAGGTGGTGGGGCGGTCCTGGGGGTTGGTACCGCTCCCCCCCCCTAAATATAGATATAATTAGGCGTGCGTCGCGGGCGCGTAATATTACTGGAAGTGGAGGGGGTAGGAAGCAGGAAGGGGGTGGAGCGTGGAGGAGCCCTGGGAGGAGCCGGGAAGCCACGGTGGATGGTGTAGGGCGGAGCAGGAGGTGGGGCGGTCCTGGGGGGTGGTCCCGCTTCCCTCCCTAAGTATAGATATAATTAGGTGTGCGTCGCGAGCGCGTATTATTACTGGAAGTGGAGGGGGTAGGAAGCAGGAAGGGGGTGGAGCCGGGAGGAGCCCTGGGAGGAGCCGGGAAGCCACGGTGGGTGGTGTAGGGCGGAGCAGGAGGTGGGGCGGTCCTGGGGGGTGGTACCGCTTCCCCCCCTAAATATAGATATAATTAGGCGTGCGTCGCGGGCGCGTAATATTGCTGGAAGTGGAGGGGGTAGGAAGCATGAAGGGGGTGGAGCTGGGAGGAGCCGTGGGAGGAGCCGGGAAGCCACGGTGGATGGTGTAGGGCGGAGCAGGAGGTGGGGCGGTCCTGGGGGGTGGTACCGCTTCCCCCCCTAAATATAGATATAATTAGGCGTGCGTCGCGGGCGCGTAATATTACTGGAAGTGGAGGGGGTAGGAAGCAGGAAGGGAGTGGAGCCGGGAGGAGCCCTGGGAGGAGCCGGGAAGCCACGGTGGGTGGTGTAGGGCGGAGTAGGAGGTGGGGCGGTCCTGGGGGGTGGGGCGGCGGTACCCCCCCCCATATATAATCACGCGCGCGTCGCGGGCGCGTATTATTACACATCCTGGGCTTCGCCCAGTCTATGAGCGGGCCTTCGGCCCGCATTCTTTTGTTACACATCCTGGGCTTCGCCCAGTCTATGAGCGGGCCTTCGGCCCGCTTTTTTTATTACACATCCTGGGCTTCGCCCAGTCTATGAGCGGGCCTTCGGCCCGCATATATAAAGAGTTATGTTTTCAGGATTCTAATGCCTACCTAACATCCTAACCATCTGTATATGAGTTAAGGATTCTAATGCCTACCTAACATCCTAACCATCTGTATATCAATTGAATAGTGTATATAATTGTATAATTCGCTCGCGTCGCGTGTGCGGGTGTATAATACGTGCGCGTAGCGCGCGTGGGGGGGTGGTATAATCATAATTCGGGCGCGAAGCGCGCGTGTATTTCATTTATTTTTTTCCTATTTTCTTTTCTTTTTGGAGCTAACCTAACCTAATATTTGATGTAACCTAACCCAACCGTTCTGACCTAACCTAACCTAATATTTGATCTAACCTAACCCAACCTAGATGACCTAACCTAACCTAACCCAACCTAGATGACCTAACCTAACCTAACCCAACCTTTCTGACCTAACCTAACCGAACGGTTCTGACCTAACCTAACCCAACCCAAGAGCAAGTATAGATTGGGTTAGGTTAGGTTAGGTTAGGTTAGGTTAGGTTAGGTTAGGTTAGGTTAGGTTAGGTTAGGTTAGGTTAGGTTAGGTTAGGTTAGGTTAGGTTAGGTTAGGTTAGGTTAGGTTAGGTTAGGTTAGGTTAGGTTAGGTTAGGTTAGGTTAGGTTAGGTTAGGTTAGGTTAGGTTAGGTTAGGTTAGGTTAGGTTAGGTTAGGTTAGGTTAGGTTAGGTTAGGTTAGGTTAGGTTAGGTTAGGTTAGGTTAGGTTAGGTTAGGTTAGGTTAGGTTAGGTTAGGTTAGGTTAGGTTAGGTTAGGTTAGGTTAGGTTAGGTTAGGTTAGGTTAGGTTAGGTTAGGTTAGGTTAGGTTAGGTTAGGTTAGGTTAGGTTAGGTTAGGTTAGGTTAGGTTAGGTTAGGTTAGGTTAGGTTAGGTTAGGTTAGGTTAGGTTAGGTTAGGTTAGGTTAGGTTAGGTTAGGTTAGGTTAGGTTAGGTTAGGTTAGGTTAGGTTAGGTTAGGTTAGGTTAGGTTAGGTTAGGTTAGGTTAGGTTAGGTTAGGTTAGGTTAGGTTAGGTTAGGTTAGGTTAGGTTAGGTTAGGTTAGGTTAGGTTAGGTTAGGTTAGGTTAGGTTAGGTTAGGTTAGGTTAGGTTAGGTTAGGTTAGGTTAGGTTAGGTTAGGTTAGGTTAGGTTAGGTTAGGTTAGGTTAGGTTAGGTTAGGTTAGGTTAGGTTAGGTTAGGTTAGGTTAGGTTAGGTTAGGTTAGGTTAGGTTAGGTTAGGTTAGGTTAGGTTAGGTTAGGTTAGGTTAGGTTAGGTTAGGTTAGGTTAGGTTAGGTTAGGTTAGGTTAGGTTAGGTTAGGTTAGGTTAGGTTAGGTTAGGTTAGGTTAGGTTAGGTTAGGTTAGGTTAGGTTAGGTTAGGTTAGGTTAGGTTAGGTTAGGTTAGGTTAGGTTAGGTTAGGTTAGGTTAGGTTAGGTTAGGTTAGGTTAGGTTAGGTTAGGTTAGGTTAGGTTAGGTTAGGTTAGGTTAGGTTAGGTTAGGTTAGGTTAGGTTAGGTTAGGTTAGGTTAGGTTAGGTTAGGTTAGGTTAGGTTAGGTTAGGTTAGGTTAGGTTAGGTTAGGTTAGGTTAGGTTAGGTTAGGTTAGGTTAGGTTAGGTTAGGTTAGGTTAGGTTAGGTTAGGTTAGGTTAGGTTAGGTTAGGTTAGGTTAGGTTAGGTTAGGTTAGGTTAGGTTAGGTTAGGTTAGGTTAGGTTAGGTTAGGTTAGGTTAGGTTAGGTTAGGTTAGGTTAGGTTAGGTTAGGTTAGGTTAGGTTAGGTTAGGTTAGGTTAGGTTAGGTTAGGTTAGGTTAGGTTAGGTTAGGTTAGGTTAGGTTAGGTTAGGTTAGGTTAGGTTAGGTTAGGTTAGGTTAGGTTAGGTTAGGTTAGGTTAGGTTAGGTTAGGTTAGGTTAGGTTAGGTTAGGTTAGGTTAGGTTAGGTTAGGTTAGGTTAGGTTAGGTTAGGTTAGGTTAGGTTAGGTTAGGTTAGGTTAGGTTAGGTTAGGTTAGGTTAGGTTAGGTTAGGTTAGGTTAGGTTAGGTTAGGTTAGGTTAGGTTAGGTTAGGTTAGGTTAGGTTAGGTTAGGTTAGGTTAGGTTAGGTTAGGTTAGGTTAGGTTAGGTTAGGTTAGGTTAGGTTAGGTTAGGTTAGGTTAGGTTAGGTTAGGTTAGGTTAGGTTAGGTTAGGTTAGGTTAGGTTAGGTTAGGTTAGGTTAGGTTAGGTTAGGTTAGGTTAGGTTAGGTTAGGTTAGGTTAGGTTAGGTTAGGTTAGGTTAGGTTAGGTTAGGTTAGGTTAGGTTAGGTTAGGTTAGGTTAGGTTAGGTTAGGTTAGGTTAGGTTAGGTTAGGTTAGGTTAGGTTAGGTTAGGTTAGGTTAGGTTAGGTTAGGTTAGGTTAGGTTAGGTTAGGTTAGGTTAGGTTAGGTTAGGTTAGGTTAGGTTAGGTTAGGTTAGGTTAGGTTAGGTTAGGTTAGGTTAGGTTAGGTTAGGTTAGGTTAGGTTAGGTTAGGTTAGGTTAGGTTAGGTTAGGTTAGGTTAGGTTAGGTTAGGTTAGGTTAGGTTAGGTTAGGTTAGGTTAGGTTAGGTTAGGTTAGGTTAGTTAGGTTAGGTTAGGTTAGGTTAGGTTAGGTTAGGTTAGGTTAGGTTAGGTTAGGTTAGGTTAGGTTAGGTTAGGTTAGGTTAGGTTAGGTTAGGTTAGGTTAG
>OZ012667.1:0-110734 GCA_963942505.1 Lordithon lunulatus
CTTTGCAATTTGAATCATCTTTGTAGCATCAAATATAAAAAAGTTATGCCCGAAAAACCGGTATTTGGCACCAAAATCACGTCTTTTGATCAGTTTTTCGTTATTTCCGGGAAAACGATAAGAGCTAGTGGAAAACTTCCAATGGCCCGTTTGTCGGGCTTGAAATTCTCTACAGACTTTGCAATTTGAATCATCTTTGTAGCATCAAATATAAAAAAGTTATGCCCGAAAAACCGGTATTTGGCACCAAAATCACGTCTTTTGATCAGTTTTTCGTTATTTCCGGGAAAACGATAAGAGCTAGTGGAAAACTTCCAATGGCCCGTTTGTCGGGCTTGAAATTCTCTACAACTTTGCAATTTGAATCATCTTTGTAGCATCAAATATAAAAAAGTTATGCCCGAAAAACCGGTATTTGGCACCAAAATCACGTCTTTTGATCAGTTTTTCGTTATTTCCGGGAAAACGATAAGAGCTAGTGGAAAACTTCCAATGGCCCGTTTGTCGGGCTTGAAATTCTCTACAACTTTGCAATTTGAATCATCTTTGTAGCATCAAATATAAAAAAGTTATGCCCGAAAAACCGGTATTTGGCACCAAAATCACGTCTTTTGATCAGTTTTTCGTTATTTCCGGGAAAACGATAAGAGCTAGTGGAAAACTTCCAATGGCCCGTTTGTCGGGCTTGAAATTCTCTACAACTTTGCAATTTGAATCATCTTTGTAGCATCAAATATAAAAAAGTTATGCCCGAAAAACCGGTATTTGGCACCAAAATCACGTCTTTTGATCAGTTTTTCGTTATTTCCGGGAAAACGATAAGAGCTAGTGGAAAACTTCCAATGGCCCGTTTGTCGGGCTTGAAATTCTCTACAACTTTGCAATTTGAATCATCTTTGTAGCATCAAATATAAAAAAGTTATGCCCGAAAAACCGGTATTTGGCACCAAAATCACGTCTTTTGATCAGTTTTTCGTTATTTCCGGGAAAACGATAAGAGCTAGTGGAAAACTTCCAATGGCCCGTTTGTCGGGCTTGAAATTCTCTACAACTTTGCAATTTGAATCATCTTTGTAGCATCAAGTATAAAAAAGTTATGCCCGAAAAACCGGTATTTGGCACCAAAATCACGTCTTTTGATCAGTTTTTCGTTATTTCCGGGAAAACGATAAGAGCTAGTGGAAAACTTCCAATGGCCCGTTTGTCGGGCTTGAAATTCTCTACAACTTTGCAATTTGAATCATCTTTGTAGCATCAAATATAAAAAAGTTATGCCCGAAAAACGGTATTTGGCACCAAAATCACGTCTTTTGATCAGTTTTTCGTTATTTCCGGGAAAACGATAAGAGCTAGTGGAAAACTTCCAATGGCCCGTTTGTCGGGCTTGAAATTCTCTACAACTTTGCAATTTGAATCATCTTTGTAGCATCAAATATAAAAAAGTTATGCCCGAAAAACGGTATTTGGCACCAAAATCACGTCTTTTGATCAGTTTTTCGTTATTTCCGGGAAAACGATAAGAGCTAGTGGAAAACTTCCAATGGCCCGTTTGTCGGGCTTGAAATTCTCTACAACTTTGCAATTTGAATCATCTTTGTAGCATCAAATATAAAAAAGTTATGCCCGAAAAACCGGTATTTGGCACCAAAATCACGTCTTTTGATCAGTTTTTCGTTATTTCCGGGAAAACGATAAGAGCTAGTGGAAAACTTCCAATGGCCCGTTTGTCGGGCTTGAAATTCTCTACAACTTTGCAATTTGAATCATCTTTGTAGCATCAAATATAAAAAAGTTATGCCCGAAAAACCGGTATTTGGCACCAAAATCACGTCTTTTGATCAGTTTTTCGTTATTTCCGGGAAAACGATAAGAGCTAGTGGAAAACTTCCAATGGCCCGTTTGTCGGGCTTGAAATTCTCTACAACTTTGCAATTTGAATCATCTTTGTAGCATCAAATATAAAAAAGTTATGCCCGAAAAACCGGTATTTGGCACCAAAATCACGTCTTTTGATCAGTTTTTTGTATTTTCCGGGAAAACGATAAGAGCTAGTGGAAAACTTCCAATGGCCCGTTTGTCGGGCGGGAAATTCTCTACAACTTTGCAATTTGAATCATCTTTGTAGCATCAAATATAAAAAAGTTATGCCCGAAAAACCGGTATTTGGCACCAAAATCACGTCTTTTGATCAGTTTTTCGTTATTTCCGGGAAAACGATAAGAGCTAGTGGAAAACTTCCAATGGCCCGTTTGTCGGGCTTGAAATTCTCTACAACTTTCTAATTTGAATCATCTTTGTAGCATCAAATATAAAAAAGTTATGCCCGAAATACCGGTATTTGGCACCAAAATCACGTCTTTTGATCAGTTTTTCGTTATTTCCGGGAAAACGATAAGAGCTAGTGGAAAACTTCCAATGGCCCGTTTGTCGGGCTTGAAATTCTCTACAACTTTGCAATTTGAATCATCTTTGTAGCATCAAATATAAACAAGTTATGCCCGAAAAACCAGTATTTCGCACCAAAATCACGTCTTTTGATCAGTTTTTCGTTATTTCCGGGAAAACGATAAGAGCTAGTGGAAAACTTCCAATGGCCCGTTTGTCGGGCTTGAAATTCTCTACAACTTTGCAATTTGAATCATCTTTGTAGCATCAAATATAAAAAAGTTATGCCCGAAAAACCGGTATTTGGCACCAAAATCACGTCTTTTGATCAGTTTTTCGTTATTTCCGGGAAAACGATAAGAGCTAGTGGAAAACTTCCAATGGCCCGTTTGTCGGGCTTGAAATTCTCTACAACTTTGCAATTTGAATCATCTTTGTAGCATCAAATATAAAAAAGTTATGCCCGAAAAACCGGTATTTGGCACCAAAATCACGTCTTTTGATCAGTTTTTCGTTATTTCCGGGAAAACGATAAGAGCTAGTGGAAAACTTCCAATGGCCCGTTTGTCGGGCTTGAAATTCTCTACAACTTTGCAATTTGAATCATCTTTGTAGCATCAAATATAAACAAGTTATGCCCGAAAAACCGGTATTTCGCACCAAAATCACGACTTTTGATCAGTTTTTTGTATTTTCCGGGAAAACGATAAGAGCTAGTAGAAAACTTCCAATGGCCCGTTTGTCGGGCTTGAAATTCTCTACAACTTTGCAATTTGAATCATCTTTGTAGCATCAAATATAAAAAAGTTATGCCCGAAAAACCGGTATTTGGCACCAAAATCACGTCTTTTGATCAGTTTTTCGTTATTTCCGGGAAAACGATAAGAGCTAGTGGAAAACTTCCAATGGCCCGTTTGTCGGGCTTGAAATTCTCTACAACTTTGCAATTTGAATCATCTTTGTAGCATCAAATATAAAAAAGTTATGCCCGAAAAACCGGTATTTGGCACCAAAATCACGTCTTTTGATCAGTTTTTCGTTATTTCCGGGAAAACGATAAGAGCTAGTGGAAAACTTCCAATGGCCCGTTTGTCGGGCTTGAAATTCTCTACAACTTTGCAATTTGAATCATCTTTGTAGCATCAAATATAAAAAAGTTATGCCCAAAAAACTGGTATTTGGCACCAAAATCACGTCTTTTGATCAGTTTTTCGTTATTTCCGGGAAAACGATAAGAGCTAGTGGAAAACTTCCAATGGCCCGTTTGTCGGGCTTGAAATTCTCTACAACTTTGCAATTTGAATCATCTTTGTAGCATCAAATATAAAAAAGTTATGCCCGAAAAACCGGTATTTGGCACCAAAATCACGTCTTTTGATCAGTTTTTCGTTATTTCCGGGAAAACGATAAGAGCTAGTGGAAAACTTCCAATGGCCCGTTTGTCGGGCTTGAAATTCTCTACAACTTTGCAATTTGAATCATCTTTGTAGCATCAAGTATAAACAAGTTATGCCCGAAAAACCGGTATTTGGCACCAAAATCACGTCTTTTTATCAGTTTTTCGTTATTTCCGGGAAAACGATAAGAGCTAGTGGAAAACTTCCAATGGCCCGTTTGTCGGGCTTGAAATTCTCTACAACTTTGCAATTTGAATCATCTTTGTAGCATCAAATATAAAAAAGTTATGCCCGAAAAACCGGTATTTGGCACCAAAATCACGTCTTTTGATCAGTTTTTTGTATTTTCCGGGAAAACGATAAGAGCTAGTAGAAAACTTCCAATGGCCCGTTTGTCGGGCTTGAAATTCTCTACAACTTTGCAATTTGAATCATCTTTGTAGCATCAAATATAAAAAAGTTATGCCCGAAAAACCGGTATTTGGCACCAAAATCACGTCTTTTGATCAGTTTTTCGTTATTTCCGGGAAAACGATAAGAGCTAGTGGAAAACTTCCAATGGCCCGTTTGTCGGGCTTGAAATTCTCTACAACTTTGCAATTTGAATCATCTTTGTAGCATCAAATATAAAAAAGTTATGCCCAAAAAACTGGTATTTGGCACCAAAATCACGTCTTTTGATCAGTTTTTCGTTATTTCCGGGAAAACGATAAGAGCTAGTGGAAAACTTCCAATGGCCCGTTTGTCGGGCTTGAAATTCTCTACAACTTTGCAATTTGAATCATCTTTGTAGCATCAAATATAAAAAAGTTATGCCCGAAAAACCGGTATTTGGCACCAAAATCACGTCTTTTGATCAGTTTTTCGTTATTTCCGGGAAAACGATAAGAGCTAGTGGAAAACTTCCAATGGCCCGTTTGTCGGGCTTGAAATTCTCTACAACTTTGCAATTTGAATCATCTTTGTAGCATCAAGTATAAACAAGTTATGCCCGAAAAACCGGTATTTGGCACCAAAATCACGTCTTTTTATCAGTTTTTCGTTATTTCCGGGAAAACGATAAGAGCTAGTGGAAAACTTCCAATGGCCCGTTTGTCGGGCTTGAAATTCTCTACAACTTTGCAATTTGAATCATCTTTGTAGCATCAAATATAAAAAAGTTATGCCCGAAAAACCGGTATTTGGCACCAAAATCACGTCTTTTGATCAGTTTTTTGTATTTTCCGGGAAAACGATAAGAGCTAGTGGAAAACTTCCAATGGCCCGTTTGTCGGGCTTGAAATTCTCTACAACTTTGCAATTTGAATCATCTTTGTAGCATCAAATATAAAAAAGTTATGCCCGAAAAACCGGTATTTGGCACCAAAATCACGTCTTTTGATCAGTTTTTCGTTATTTCCGGGAAAACGATAAGAGCTAGTGGAAAACTTCCAATGGCCCGTTTGTCGGGCTTGTAATTCTCTACAACTTTGCAATTTGAATCATCTTTGTAGCATCAAATATAAAAAAGTTATGCCCGAAAAACCGGTATTTGGCACCAAAATCACGTCTTTGATCAGTTTTTCGTTATTTCCGGGAAAACGATAAGAGCTAGTGGAAAACTTCCAATGGCCCGTTTGTCGGGCTTGTAATTCTCTACAACTTTGCAATTTGAATCATCTTTGTAGCATCAAATATAAAAAAGTTATGCCCGAAAAACCGGTATTTGGCACCAAAATCACGTCTTTTGATCAGTTTTTTGTATTTTCCGGGAAAACGATAAGAGCTAGTGGAAAACTTCCAATGGCCCGTTTGTCGGGCTTGAAATTCTCTACAACTTTGCAATTTGAATCATCTTTGTAGCATCAAATATAAAAAAGTTATGCCCGAAAAACCGGTATTTGGCACCAAAATCACGTCTTTTGATCAGTTTTTCGTTATTTCCGGGAAAACGATAAGAGCTAGTGGAAAACTTCCAATGGCCCGTTTGTCGGGCTTGTAATTCTCTACAACTTTGCAATTTGAATCATCTTTGTAGCATCAAATATAAAAAAGTTATGCCCGAAAAACCGGTATTTGGCACCAAAATCACGTCTTTGATCAGTTTTTCGTTATTTCCGGGAAAACGATAAGAGCTAGTGGAAAACTTCCAATGGCCCGTTTGTCGGGCTTGTAATTCTCTACAACTTTGCAATTTGAATCATCTTTGTAGCATCAAATATAAAAAAGTTATGCCCGAAAAACCGGTATTTGGCACCAAAATCACGTCTTTTGATCAGTTTTTCGTTATTTCCGGGAAAACGATAAGAGATAGTGGAAAACTTCCAATGGCCCGTTTGTCGGGCTTGAAATTCTCTACAACTTTGCAATTTGAATCATCTTTGTAGCATCAAATATAAAAAAGTTATGCCCGAAAAACCGGTATTTGGCACCAAAATCACGTCTTTTGATCAGTTTTTCGTTATTTCCGGGAAAACGATAAGAGCTAGTGGAAAACTTCCAATGGCCCGTTTGTCGGGCTTGAAATTCTCTACAACTTTGCAATTTGAATCATCTTTGTAGCATCAAGTATAAACAAGTTATGCCCGAAAAACCGGTATTTGGCACCAAAATCACGTCTTTTGATCAGTTTTTTGTATTTTCCGGGAAAACGATAAGAGCTAGTGGAAAACTTCCAATGGCCCGTTTGTCGGGCTTGAAATTCTCTACAACTTTGCAATTTGAATCATCTTTGTAGCATCAAATATAAAAAAGTTATGCCCGAAAAACCGGTATTTGGCACCAAAATCACGTCTTTTGATCAGTTTTTCGTTATTTCCGGGAAAACGATAAGAGCTAGTGGAAAACTTCCAATGGCCCGTTTGTCGGGCTTGTAATTCTCTACAACTTTGCAATTTGAATCATCTTTGTAGCATCAAATATAAAAAAGTTATGCCCGAAAAACCGGTATTTGGCACCAAAATCACGTCTTTTGATCAGTTTTTCGTTATTTCCGGGAAAACGATAAGAGCTAGTGGAAAACTTCCAATGGCCCGTTTGTCGGGCTTGTAATTCTCTACAACTTTGCAATTTGAATCATCTTTGTAGCATCAAATATAAAAAAGTTATGCCCGAAAAACCGGTATTTGGCACCAAAATCACGTCTTTTGATCAGTTTTTCGTTATTTCCGGGAAAACGATAAGAGATAGTGGAAAACTTCCAATGGCCCGTTTGTCGGGCTTGAAATTCTCTACAACTTTGCAATTTGAATCATCTTTGTAGCATCAAATATAAAAAAGTTATGCCCGAAAAACCGGTATTTGGCACCAAAATCACGTCTTTTGATCAGTTTTTCGTTATTTCCGGGAAAACGATAAGAGCTAGTGGAAAACTTCCAATGGCCCGTTTGTCGGGCTTGAAATTCTCTACAACTTTGCAATTTGAATCATCTTTGTAGCATCAAGTATAAACAAGTTATGCCCGAAAAACCGGTATTTGGCACCAAAATCACGTCTTTTGATCAGTTTTTCGTTATTTCCGGGAAAACGATAAGAGCTAGTGGAAAACTTCCAATGGCCCGTTTGTCGGGCTTGAAATTCTCTACAACTTTGCAATTTGAATCATCTTTGTAGCATCAAATATAAAAAAGTTATGCCCGAAAAACCGGTATTTGGCACCAAAATCACGTCTTTTGATCAGTTTTTCGTTATTTCCGGGAAAACGATAAGAGCTAGTGGAAAACTTCCAATGGCCCGTTTGTCGGGCTTGAAATTCTCTACAACTTTGCAATTTGAATCATCTTTGTAGCATCAAATATAAAAAAGTTAAAAACCGGTATTTGGCACCAAAATCACGTCTTTTGATCAGTTTTTCGTTATTTCCGGGAAAACGATAAGAGCTAGTGGAAAACTTCCAATGGCCCGTTTGTCGGGCTTGAAATTCTCTACAACTTTGCAATTTGAATCATCTTTGTAGCATCAAGTATAAACAAGTTATGCCCGAAAAACCGGTATTTGGCACCAAAATCACGTCTTTTGATCAGTTTTTCGTTATTTCCGGGAAAACGATAAGAGCTAGTGGAAAACTTCCAATGGCCCGTTTGTCGGGCTTGAAATTCTCTACAACTTTGCAATTTGAATCATCTTTGTAGCATCAAATATAAAAAAGTTATGCCCGAAAAACCGGTATTTGGCACCAAAATCACGTCTTTTGATCAGTTTTTCGTTATTTCCGGGAAAACGATAAGAGCTAGTGGAAAACTTCCAATGGCCCGTTTGTCGGGCTTGAAATTCTCTACAACTTTGCAATTTGAATCATCTTTGTAGCATCAAATATAAAAAAGTTATGCCCGAAAAACCGGTATTTGGCACCAAAATCACGTCTTTTTATCAGTTTTTCGTTATTTCCGGGAAAACGATAAGAGCTACTGGAAAACTTCCAATGGCCCGTTTGTCGGGCTTGAAATTCTCTACAACTTTGCAATTTGAATCATCTTTGTAGCATCAAATATAAAAAAGTTATGCCCGAAAAACCGGTATTTGGCACCAAAATCACGTCTTTTGATCAGTTTCTTGTATTTTCCGGGAAAACGATAAGAGCTAGTAGAAAACTTCCAATGGCCCGTTTGTCGGGCTTGAAATTCTCTACAACTTTGCAATTTGAATCATCTTTGTAGCATCAAATATAAAAAAGTTATGCCCGAAAAACCGGTATTTGGCACCAAAATCACGTCTTTTGATCAGTTTTTCGTTATTTCCGGGAAAACGATAAGAGCTAGTGGAAAACTTCCAATGGCCCGTTTGTCGGGCTTGAAATTCTCTACAACTTTGCAATTTGAATCATCTTTGTAGCATCAAATATAAAAAAGTTATGCCCGAAAAACCGGTATTTGGCACCAAAATCACGTCTTTTGATCAGTTTTTCGTTATTTCCGGGAAAACGATAAGAGCTAGTGGAAAACTTCCAATGGCCCGTTTGTCGGGCTTGAAATTCTCTACAACTTTGCAATTTGAATCATCTTTGTAGCATCAAGTATAAACAAGTTATGCCCGAAAAACCGGTATTTGGCACCAAAATCACGTCTTTTGATCAGTTTTTCGTTATTTCCGGGAAAACGATAAGAGCTAGTGGAAAACTTCCAATGGCCCGTTTGTCGGGCTTGAAATTCTCTACAACTTTGCAATTTGAATCATCTTTGTAGCATCAAATATAAAAAAGTTATGCCCGAAAAACCGGTATTTGGCACCAAAATCACGTCTTTTGATCAGTTTTTCGTTATTTCCGGGAAAACGATAAGAGCTAGTGGAAAACTTCCAATGGCCCGTTTGTCGGGCTTGAAATTCTCTACAACTTTGCAATTTGAATCATCTTTGTAGCATCAAATATAAAAAAGTTATGCCCGAAAAACCGGTATTTGGCACCAAAATCACGTCTTTTGATCAGTTTTTCGTTATTTCCGGGAAAACGATAAGAGCTAGTGGAAAACTTCCAATGGCCCGTTTGTCGGGCTTGAAATTCTCTACAACTTTGCAATTTGAGGTAAAAATCCCAAGAATTTCACGCTTTTTGGTAGAAAATTGAAGATTTCTGAACACCTAAAAACCATAAGGTATAGGTACATGGGTCAAGAAATTGACATGAAATTTTAAAAATATCTGCAAATCTGGTCGAAAAGAATTTCACGCTTTTTGGTGGAAAGTTGAAGATTTCTGAACACCTAAAAACCATAAGGTATAGGTACATGGGTCAAGAAATTGACATGAAATTGTAAAGTCTCCGCAGAACGTCAAAACGTTGGAATATGAGGTAAAAATCCCAAGAATTTCACGCTTTTTGGTCGAAAATTGAAGATTTCTGAACACCTAAAAACCATAAGGTATAGGGTACATGGGTCAAGAAATTGACATGAAATTTTAAAAATATCTCCAAATCTAGTTGAAAATACGTGTAAAGTCTTCGCAGAACGTCAAAACGTTGGAATATGAGGTAAAAATCCCAAGAATTTCACGCTTTTTGTCGAAAATTGAAGATTTCTGAACACCTAAAAACCATAAGGTATAAGTACATGGGTCAAGAAATTGACTTGAAATTTTAAAAATATCGTCAAATCTAGTTGAAAATACGTGTAAAGTCTCCGCAGAACGTCAAAACGTTGGAATATGAGGTAAAAATCCCAAGAATTTCACGCTTTTTGGTCGAAAATTGAAGATTTCTGAACACCTAAAAACCATAAGGTATAGGTACATGGGTCAAGAAATTGACTTGAAATTTTAAAAATATCGTCAAATCTAGTTGAAAATACGTGTAAAGTCTCCGCAGAACGTCAAAACGTTGGAATATGAGGTAAAAATCCCAAGAATTTCACGCTTTTTGGTCGAAAATTGAAGATTTCTGAACACCTAAAAACCATAAGGTATAGGTACATGGGTCAAGAAATTGACATGAAATTTTAAAAATATCTCCAAATCTGGTCGAAAATACGTGTAAAGTCTCCGCAGAACGTCAAAACGTTGGAATATGAGGTAAAAATCCCAAGAATTTCACTCTTATTGGTCGAAAATTGAAAATTTCTGAGCACTTTACAACCATAAGGGGGGAGTACATGTCCAAAAAATTTTAGGAAATTTCATAAAAATCGTCAAATCTGGTCGAAAATACGTGTAAAGTTTCCGCAGAACGTCAAAACGTTGGAATATGAGGTAATAAAAATCCCAAGCATTTCACGCTTTTTGGTCGAAAATTGAAGATTTCTGAGCACCTTACCACAATAAGGTATAGGTACATGGAATATTTTTATTTTTTAGCTCTTTCATTCCATCTCCGGCTCTTACTTACTGTCTTGTCGGTAAACCTGAACATTGTCTTTCCTGTGTTTTAATATTGGGCGAGCAATGATTCGGGTATATTGAAAGACGGAATTCTACAAGAAAGAATCATCGTTTTAATATCTTGTATATCGTGCACCTGAAAACACACAATATATATATATATATATATATATATATATATATAGATATATATATATATATATATATATATATATATATATATATATATATATATATATATATGTGTGTGAGTGTGTGTGTGTGTGTGAACGGAAAATTCCACGATTTTGCACTTTCACGCAAATTGAACTTTTCAAGGAATTTTTCGTATAAAATGTATAAAAGACTCCGGATACACGGGGCTGTAAAATCTTCACGCGAGATAACGAAAAATGCCAAAATTTTCATCATTACCATAAATCTTAAAAATCCTTAAATGTCCGATTGCAAATTACCATAAAATTATGCGTTTAGAGGTTTTTTTTATATCACGATTATAGTAGAAAGACTCACGATTTCTGAGCACTTTACAACCATAAGGTATAGAGTAAAAATCCCAAGAATTCATTTCACGCTTTTTGGTCGAAAATTGAAGATTCTGGTTGAAATTTTTTTTTAAATCGTGGTCGAAATTGTTTGTAATTTCCACAGAGAATGTCTAGATATTATACTAGGACGTACAAATGATGGAAATTTCAAGCAATTTCGACCAAAACAAAAGGAACAGTCAGAACTAACTAATTTCGGTACAAGTTTTCCTTCTTGCAGAATACCATCTGTCAATACCTGAATCATCGCCCAACATTAAAACACAGGAAAGACAATGTTTAGGTTTACCCACTTGACAGTAACTAATGAAAGAGCAGAGATGGAATTGTAGAGCTATAAAAAAAATGCATACATTATTTTTATAATCAAACCCATACACAGGATGGATGCAGTGATATAATTTCATGCTGGATGCTGACTGAACACATGAAAATAGGAAGAACAGTGGTAAGAGTACTGTCAGAAGAGACAGTTGTGGAGGGACCAAGAAGCCATACACACACACACATCACAGTCTCCACCCACACAACATCCTCAACGTTCAATACCTAACAGCTTTAGTTTTATTCCTCAGTTATTGAGGTGGTGGCAGTGATGCTTGCAGTTGGGATACATTGGTGGTTACCATAGACAAGGTTGGTGGTTACCCTCAACATAGGTGGCATCAACTCAGCAACTGTACCTCGGCATTGGTGTCATCAGCAGGAATTTTATTTCGGTGCCAGCAATGGTCTTTCCATTGTTACACATCACTCCATAGGAATGGTGAATGAACAACTAGTATTTGCAGTTTAGATAAGGTTTGCTTTGATGTTAGAAGGGTGAATTTCTTAGGTGGCCTTCACCAAGCTCAGCAGTATTATCACTTGTAGAAAGAGCAGCAGTAATCAGATCCATTCAAAACACATTTGCAAGGGTGAAACTGCAGCCACAAATAAGTATTATAAAACACCTTCTTCAGCACATAGTAATAGTTATTGTAATTTGAACGTACTACATACAAATTGGTTGTAAATTCATTTTTGTATTCATTCAAATTCTACAATATTCTTTGTTACCAAGATATTGTTTATTTGAACTGTCAGAAAGCCGGGTTGCAAACCTAAAATACGATGCCAGCGCTCAAAAAAGCAGCGGTCAAATACCTGAACTGCAGGGTTTACAATATTGCTGTCAGATGTCGCTGGTGTGGTTATTCAGCGTCATCTATCCTCAATTTCGTGAACCCTGTAGTCCAAGTTGTTACGGATAGATGGCGCTGGCGTCGCGACTTACACGCCAGCGACATCTGTCTGCAATATCGTGAACCTTGTAGTTCAGGTATTTGACGGCTGTTTTTTTGAGCGCTGGCATCGTCTTTTTGTTCAAAGGTTTGCAACTCTGCTTTCTGACAGTTCAAATTAACATCTTGGTGACATTGAATAATGAAGAATACGAATTAATTTACAACCAATTTGTACGTAGTACGTTCATATTACTATAACTATTACTATGTGTTGAAGGTGTTTTATAATACTCATTTGTGGCTTCAGTTTCACCCTTACAAATGTGTTATGAATGGATCTGATTACTACTGCTCTTTCTACAAGTGATAATTAATACAGGTGAGCTTGTATTGTAGAACTTTTGTATAATTTGTGATCCTAATAAGATGTGTGATGATAAAATTGGTTGCATTTTGGAAAGTTGATTCAAACATCAAAGTGATTTATATTTAAAACACAAAAACAGTTTATACCATTAATAAGTGTTTAGTTGACTACATTTAAGGCATATAATACTAATTTATTGTTGAATAGTCCTGCAACAATAAAAAATGGGACAATTAATTATAACCAGCAATATTACAATTTATTTATTATTATTTTATTCATAAAGTATTATAATAAATACAAGAGTACTTGAGTGTGATGTTATCATCTTCTTCTTATTGCCATCACCGTTCTTATGCATATTTTGGAAAACTTGCAAGTGTACAAGGGACTTTACAATTTTGGAATTGCAGGTACCAGCAATTCCAGGCTCCAGCTACTCCTTTTACCATTGTAACATCTAATTTTACCATAGGGCTTGTGCATGTTATCTCACATTACCTCATGTCATATCAACTCACTTGAATGTTGTCTTTCCTGTGTTTTAATCTGGGCGAGCAATGATTCAGGTGTATTGAAAGACTGAAATCAATACACACACACATATAAATATAGTAACGTTGTATAATGTTAGGTGTCATTTGAATTTTCAACCTTTCTTGCCTGTTTGCACCATTAAATAACAATTGTAATTGTAACAATGCAAACAATTTTAGAAATAAGCAAATCACGCGCTTTTAAATTTCTCTAAAAATAAACTACTAAGGTAGTTATTTTTTACAATTATCTGAAAATAGATGAATCAGGCTACAAACTACAAACTGTTTAGAATTTGTTTCTAACTGGTATGAAAAAAAAGTTGTGGTTTGTTGGAAACTACTGAAAATATGACATTTTCAAAAAATTTCAACTTTGTTTAATCAACCTCAAATTTTCCATTTATATTCTATATATTCAAATGAATGTAATTTGAGAATTTCAGGAGAAAAAATTGGATAGTTTTTTATAATGTCTGAAAAACTTTGAACATAGTGGTCGTTTTCAGTTGATATCTCTAAAAAAATGCAATATATTATAATTTCATATATCAAAATGAAAGAAATTTGAAAGTTTCAGTCTAATTTCTTAAGCTACTTTATTTTTAATGACTGAAAAACTATAACAACTTTTCTCTAGGAAAAAACAATTGATTACCTGTATGGACTGCTCTCAGGTTAATATGGCATCTCAAACCAATCTTCTTATCAAAAGTTGATGGTGAACAACCCTTACTGCCTGGATGTAGGATTGGGCCTATGTGTGCCTGCTGTCCTCCTGCTTCATTTCTTAAGACATGATGCCTGGCTGCTATTGCAGGACTGGAGGTGAATAAAGTGAGAGCACCCCAACCACAGCTGTCTGGCGCATCAAGGCAGCAGATTTCTTCCCACATATTAGAAACAGTAGAAAAGTGCAATTAAATAAAAATAGATTAATACAGTTATTATCAAGGTAAAATATAATAGAAGCGACAAAATTGTATATGTAATGCAAAAAAAGTTAGTAGACATTATATCATCAGATTAAAGAACATAATTATAATAATATAATAATTTCCTACCTTAGCCTTACATACAGCAGGTACAGGCCAAATATAAAACACCTTATAGAATTGATATGTTCTGAGTGCACCTCCATAAAAAGTTCCTTTACGTCCGTTTTCACATCCGGCTTCTTCTCACCTTCTGTCCTGTCCACAAACTCATCATCCTCCCCCTCCTTCATGTTCCTCGTTCTCCACCAAATCACCTGAAAGTTCATCTGTTAGCGACTTAATTAAATGAAAACGTCGTTCTAATTTTTGGTTATGTTTACTTCAATAGCATCATAGACAATAGCATGCATTAAATATAGCTTCTTTTAAATTATTCCCAATTCATAGAATGGGGGGTTCACGAATTTGAAACCACCGTTAAATGTTACTAGAATTATTAAAACGTCCTTACAATTGCTGTAATAACTTGTTTAAGGTGTTAATTAACTGTATTGTTAATTCATTTCGATATTATATGAAATGAAAAATAGTTCAATTGCTAATGCATTGGCTTCTGTTACCATTTATTTATTTTACTATTTACAATACCTAGGAAAAAAATTTTTAAACCATTATTATATACGTATAGAAAGGTGTTTTAAAAATGTTGAAAAATACGTTCGAGGTATTGAAAATAGTTCAAATGAAGTGTTATATGTATTGTATACCTTCACACTGTAAAGGTAACCTCAAATTGCTAGGGTTTGTGTGGAAGTGGTGCTAGAACGGTAAAATCAAGTAGAAATATCTAATGAATTTCACATTTGTTATCTTAGAAAATTGAATCAGAAATTAAAGGTTAGGGTATATAATATATGATTAGGAATAGTTCGGTTTGTAATGACTTCTTCAATATTGCGGTCTCTACTTATGAATTCTAGTCAGATAATATTTGGTAACGTGTGCACAGTGAAATGTACCCCATTAATTAGGTCCATGGGTTAGTAATAAGTAATAAAAATGTCTTGTTTCTATTCTAACCTTAAATATTTGCAGCTGTTAGGAAACGATTTTATAGGAAAACAGGGATTCTGCATAGCAATGGCAAATTTGAAGTGACTTTAGACCAGCACAAACTTAAAACACCCAAAGGAAATCTGTTTGTTGTAGATAGCGAACCACTTGCTTTAGCAGTGGCAGTGGAATGGGATTCACAGAAGGAAAAAATTGTGCAAACCAGTATGCACTTGGTAATGAAAAATAACTTATTTTGCAGCAGTCATATTAATTGTACTTCTTATTTATTTATTGCAGAGCACTTTATGTAATACAGTAATTGACAATCCTAATAATCTAACGAAATTTGATTTTGTACAATATATTGCAAATTATATTGACACAGACACCATACTTTTTCAATCTGCAGTAAGTAATTTAATTCTATAGTAGTAGTATGTTTCAATATGTTTGTGTGTGGTTGGTCATTGGTTTTAATAATATAAACCAAAAACAATTATTTTTTAGGCAGAAGATGATTTGTATCAGCTTCAATTGAAGGAATGGGATCCAGTGATACAGTGGTTTTGTGATAGGTTTCAAATAGATTTGCAAAAATCTAGAGAAATTGGTGGCAGACCTGTGAGTGAGGAAGCAAAGTCTGTAATTTGTAAATATTTGTTATCACATAATTTTGCTGCAATAAATGGTAATTACATCTATATGAAGGGTACAGCAAAGCAAAAAAGCTTGCTTTTCAACAATAGTAACTATAGCATTTTTAATTTGAAAAGCATGTTTCCTTTGCCACACCCTCTATTCTGGTTTGTATTAATATTTTTTGTTTGTTATTTACATTTGATTAAATATTTGCAGGTATAGTATATGGAGTGGATACGCTTAAATCAGTTATCTTAACAATTGCATGCCTTGAAAGATTTCTTACACCTGAAAAAGCTGTTCTTCTGTCAAGATTGGAAGAAGAGTTTCAGGTGAGGATATTTTTTGTTTTAAATATGTTCTATTCTATTCTGTTTCTTTTTTGGCAGTTGGGATATTGGGGCAGAGTAGAATGGGCACATGACCTATGCCAGCAGGAGTTACAAGCACGATTGGCAGCCACCATTGTGTTTATCCATCTGAACTCTAGCTCTACACACATTCGTAACAAACAACAAAATAATTAAATATAATGTCTATTTATTAAGATTAGAAACCACAGATTTTAATTTGTTTTTATTACTCTTCACTAGGGCCTCATAGTATTGCATGTACTGTCGCTGGCTTTTGGTAAGCATATGCAGACTGTCCATTTCCATCCCTTGTTTTTCTAGTTCACGGATTCGCTTTTGTGTTGTTTCCACACTATGTAGCAATATTTTTGGCACACGATAAATGTGGTAGGGCTTGAAACCTTCTGAATACAAGAAGTCTATAATCTGCTCTATTTTTTTTGTACTTTTGTTTTTAAGTGCAGGTAATTTCAACATCAGGTATTTGGCCTGTTCCACTGAACATTCCAGACGTCCAGACAGATATTCTGCAAGAGTGTTATCCCCTAAAATCAATTTGTTTTCAGACCTGCGTTTTGAATAACTGAAAATTATTATTGTTATTAACGAGTAATGATTGCTAAATGTCCATGTTACTTTTCTAAAATGTCCACTTTGCTACGAATCATCCATGTCTTAATTTTATCCACATTATTATTTTTTGCTAAATCAATACGTTCTTGGATTGTTAATATGTTGTATTGTAGGACCCACCAGTCATTGATAATTTCATCTGTAGTTACCCCGTTTTCTGCAAAAAAAAGATCATGGCTTACATATGAGTTTAATTTAATTTTCTCTTGTCATTACTTTGTAAAAGGTTGATAGTTTCTTCCATCTTTTTCAAGTCGATTTTCATAAGAAATGGACGCTTCACAAAATTATTATAAATAACATCTGGTGGAGTCTAAAACATATTGAGATTATGTATAAATAAATAATATGATGACAAACAATACCCCAAAAATACGACTCAATATGGTAACACGCAATTTCAAATTGCAGTTTTTCTTTTCAAAATCTAGTACTCTGTGTAAATCTGCCATGTTCATGACTGCTAATGGAACAGTCTGATTTATTGTGTGTGGTAATTCCTTCAATAACATTAATTTCTCTTCAATATGGTCTGTTGCCAATAAACTTGGATACTTAACACATGTTGTAAGTGTGATGCCATGCTTTTGGCACTTGTGATAGTTATCAACCATAAGTAGACTATTTACTGAACAGAGTTTGTTGTGGGTCATCACCATATCAATTGCAATAGATTTACGTACACCTGTCAATAAATACAAGGATGTTATAATTACTTTCCAATACAGCACTGCTGTAAATATTGTTATCATGAAACATTTTGAATTGCTAATTTTGATTTTTCTCATATGTTTTATGACTAATATGGTTAAAATAGACTATTTTAGGAAAATGTCTGTGAACAAACAAGAAATTTTATAAATAGTTTAAAATTTAATTACACAATAATAATATGGCAAAATGTGAATTGAACTGAAATATGTTAAATTTTGATTTAATATTAATTATTTTATTCAGAAAGTTGTGTGGTGCCTACACCAGATATTATAATTCATTAAATTTCATTGTAATTATGAGATAGTTGAAGATTAATTATTAGTTCCTTCTGTGTAAATGGGCAACTGTTGGAAAATAAAATGTTATTATTATTATTATAATTGATAATATTCTCACCCAGTAACTCTTGTAACATTTCAATAGCATTTTGTCTTCCATATTTTAGGTCTGCTTTTTGTTTTTCATTTTCAATGTAATCTTTAGGTCGATATCGAACAGTTTGTACGGTTCCTCCCAACCTGGCTACTGATGTAAATCTATGCAGAACGCTTACTAAGAGCGTCGATTTAAAAATTAAAGTACTCATTTAATTTCATAACATTACAAATATAACCTAAAACCATAGAGAATTAAATACCATAGACAAAATAGATAGGAAACTTAATGTACTCTTAATGGAAACTCGATCCAGCACCCTCTAACAACAGCGCCGCGAAAAATTAGCTCAGACCTGAACCTTAGCTTAATGCAGTATGTTTTGTGATATCTAGTATATTTCATATATAAATATTTTTTGTCTATGATATAAATACGGTAGTCAACGTGACAAAACATAATAATTTTCAAACAATTCCCTATCAATAGAAATCATTCGTGTTTGGTGTTTCAACTCTTAATAATCACCTATTTTATGTTTCGTGAAATGTCAGCTATTTAGAAAAAGAAGTAAATTAAGTTGTAATGTATTTTGATTTAGCATGTTGGTACTATGCGTATTTCAACTGTCAAAACGCTTGCTTCTTATTTAGGTTAAGAAATTAGTAGGTTCTTTTGATGTTAAATTTTCTAAAACTTTATTTTGCATTGCAAAATGAGTAACAAAACGGCGGCAATGATTTTGCAAGAGATCGCCACAAAAGCAGGAACTGTACCGGTTTATAATGTAATCCACCAAATGGAAGGCACCCATGAGAATGAGTTTATTTATAAAGTCGATGTACTTGGTGTAGCTGCTACAGGTAATGTGTAGTATATAACCGGTCACACACTTTATTTATACATATTCATTAATACTTTAATCATACAGGATTTGTTGGAAAATTCATATGTGTATGGTCAACTTATAAGTCAAATCTCAAGCATTAGTCTAAAGTGATGCTAATTTGGTGATTTTATATGTTATATTCAGATCTATTTGTAACACAATGATTTGCTATGTATTTTAGTATACTGTATACGAGGCTACATTTACTTTCTAAATACAGCACTGCTGTTAAGGAAGGTCTTGCAGAAGAATTTGAGTTAGTAATTTTGACTTTTCTTGTCATTTTATTACTATTGGCTAAATGAATTGATAACCAATTTAAACCTCAAATTAATTGATCTAGTGTCAACCTTTCATTCTTCTAATAAATCAGTACATCATACTAACATATAATTTATTTAGGGCGAGGGCGTTCTAAAAAGGAAGCCAAACAAGAGAGTGCAATACGAGCTCTGGCCATTTTAGCAGCAGAAGGGAAATATGATGTACAAAATCAAGTGCCTATAAGTGCTGCATTTAATAAACCAAATGACAGTGATGATCTAAGACAAGTTGTAAATTATATTGGTGTACTTGGGGATGTCTGTTTGTTCTACAATATTCCTATACCAGAAATCAAGGAGATCTCAGCAGTAGGTCCTCCACATGCAATGGAATTCACATACGAGTGCCATATGGCAACCTCAATGCGAACTAGAAATACAGCTGGCACAAAAAAGATGGCCAGGCAAAATGTTGCTAGAGAAATGCTGGAGAGAATTAAAGATATAGTCCCTGTTGCAAAGGACAATGAAGAACAGCTTAGACTTGGGGCTGGTGATGAGGATGTGGTTGCCATATATAAGGACCTTTCAAACTTACAGCCTCATAATTTGGGATTGAAAGTTGAAGATTTTAATTTGACACTTAAAAACCGTATTAATGATAAGGAAATTGATTCAGAATCTTTACGAGAGGTGATTATTTCATGTCATCAGCATATCTGAAGTATTGTGTATATTATTGTTTTAGTACTTTGAGGAACCTTGTACAGAAGTTAAATTAGCTACATTATTGGGACTTTTAGAGCTGGAATATGAATGTGTAGCCAACAAAGAAGATTATGATGTTATAGTGTATACCATAAATGTTAACAATGACAGTCCATTGTGTGCCATTGGTATAGACAATAAGGTTGAGTTGGCCAAGATCAATGCCTTAAAACAAATGTTTTTTGCAATCCAAACTCTTATTTATGACTGAATTTCATAATGTATATTTTATTTACATTTGTGATACTATCTCTAATTTAACATTATGGTAGTTAATGTTTATTTAGTGGGCACTTCTGTTTTGCTGTGTTTATAAAGTGAATATATTTTTATTTTATGCTTTATAATTGAACTGATCATTATTTGTGTCAGGCATTGCAGGTGTAGTGTGTTATTATAGTAAAAGTTGATTCAAAGAGCTGTTGTTACTTACAATTGTTTAGGTGATGATTTGTCATTTAACAGTGTGAAATAATAGTAGATAGCAAAAAACATACAGGATTACCTATGATAGTTGTGGACTGTGTACTTGGCTTTTAAAGTTAAGGATGAAATACATTAAAAATGGTATGAATATTTTTATAATACAAAAATGTGTACAAGTTTTATTGAAATTTGACTAGATATTTATTGATATTGAGCGGCAATGGAAATTGCCCAAATGAAATAATTAAAAACAATTTACTCTAGTCTAAATGAAATGGTAGCTACTTACAGTCTAAGTAATATTATATAAATAGTATTTACAAATTCGATTCCAATCAATTTACAATAATTTAAGAGAGTGAAAATATAAAATGAATGTTTTCTAACTAAATTGTAATGTTGCTTACGAAAAGACTATACATTCATAAAAGGTGGTTTATGGTTTGTATTTTAAACTATAAACCAACATTTAGGAACACATGAAGAAATTAGATTATATCATCAAAAGTCTAATAGTCAATAATGACAATAAACACCTTAAAAATTAAACAAAATGAGAGTACAGTCATGGAATAAATAAATTTAACATTGATATTAATCACATTTTTTATACAAAATTAATCATATTATAATTAATTATTTTGTATTGAATTTTATAAGAGTTCCTCTTATAACTATAGTATAAAGATAGATAGTCTTAATTATTTCTTTATCACTCTACCTACAATCAAACCCAATCATTATTCATGGGGATTTCTTTGGCACTATGTTATTGTTGTCTCAGATTTAGCTCTCCCAATTTGATATGCTGCTTTAAACGATTTAGGCCGAGTTCATCAAGAATGTTGTTAAATCCTGGTACTAAAAAAAAACATGGTCTATAAAATAGCTAAATGTTTATTTGTATCCTACTTGAGTTTTGATGTAGATAGAGCCAAAACTCAAGGAGGATGCAATATAATATACCTGAAACTCAACACAAAACATTTGTAAGTACCTTAGACTATTGATGAATTGTGCATTGGAGATTTTGGAGAATGAAACCGCAACAATTCTGTTACAGTTATTGCTACTTGAACCAACCCTCTGCCTTCCAGAACATCGGAGGAGCAGCATACTAGATTCTAAAATATTAATTATGTTACTTAAAGTTCAAATACAATAAAAGTTATCATAATACAAATAAAAACATATCTCTTTGCAGATGGCCATATGTAACTGCTACTTTGCATGTGTGTATGTAAACAAAATTGAAAAATGTTACTAAATTTTGTTGCAAAAGTCATATAGTGTCCATACCAGATATTTTAGTGTTTTTCAAAACACACAGTTGTTTTTAATTCATATATTAATTAATAGTAGAACTACATTAGCAATACAAATAATCAACATATCAAAGCATGTGTTAACCTAAGTAACAATTCCATTCTGGCCAATAAATTGGCAAAAATACAAATAATTTATAGATAACAATATTAAATCTAAACTGAATGAAGCACGCAGCATAAAAGCACATTAATATGAAATGGAATGCGCAATTCTAACAATACAAATAAATGTTTTCATATTCATACGGCACAAAATGGCGTTTATAACAATTTGTGGGTGATAATTGTTCACACAAAAAGTACATTATAATACTGTAGAGTTATACCAATAGTAAAACATTTTTTTCCTAAAATATTAATCAACTTTTAATAATTAAAACCAGTCCATCTAATTATACTGTTACTTGACAATTAATTAAACAAATAGGCATTATTCTGTTTGTTACTATCATTTGGGGATCAAAAGATTGTAAACACAAAATTTTATTTAAAAAAAAAGCTTAACAGAAAAAGACCATGTAGAATCTCATTAGAATAATACTGTTGCAATTGAAAAGTTAAAAAAAATATGACTAGAATCAATATTAAGTAACAAAGAAAATAAATAAATAGCAGCACAAACTTATATAATGTGAGAAATTGTTAGTAATTAAATTTCAGAAGGTTTATTCTGAATAGGTCTTGTAAAAAAGCAGACTGGTCTGTACCAGTGGCAATCAAATTAATGTTTTTTTTCCTCTAAAAGGTAATAAAAAGTTACCAATTCTGAAGCTAAGAGGGCACATAAGAAATAATAAACACACAGTTAATACATTACATACATAGTTCCTGTAAGTATGAAAGCGTATAAAAATAGCTGCTTCTACTACAAGGATATATCAGCATATTAGTAATCAGTCAACAGATGGAAAATAAAATTTACACACAAGTTCTATCTCAAAACTACAATAATTGTACAATGCTTTTAGTGTACATTTCAATTCAAGTAAAGCACCTTTAGTTTGAAATAGCTCAATTTACATCTTATGTATGTAGAGCACCTGTCTATATTTTTTTAATTTCAAATGGGAACTTGAGATCAACAAAAGTCCCACTCTGTTTATATCTAATACAATTGTAAGATATGTAAAATTAACACAACAGTTCCACTAAAGAGTGATTACTATATAGCCACTAATACTAAACGAATTTAATATCTATAAAATTGATAGGAATATTTTTCGGTTATTACCAGGCACATGAATTAATTCAATCACATTCTTTTTGTTACAGACTTCATAAATCGGTTATAGAATATAAATTCGTATAAAAAAATAATGATTAATCAATAAATACATAAATTAATGGGAAGATCTTATTTACTTTCTGTCAGGAATGTATGAAAAATACTGTTTTTCTTCTGTTTTTATTATTTTTTGGTAAGTAACTTTGGAAATATTTTAAGATCCTTTGATTCTTTGTAGATAATACTATTATTGTATTAGTTAGTATGCTGGCAGCATTATTTTAAATGATGACAAAATACTATCACATAAAATGGCTGGCTGTTACAATTGCCAGAAAATGGTTTCTTTGTTTTTATTTGCAATAAAAACTTTGGCTATTTTGACATTATTTTGGCATGTGGTTTTATAAAAAAACAGAGGTAAATTTGAATCAAATGGGATTCACATAAACCAATATAGCCAATCCAGACATTTGTTTCATGGAAGGTTATAAATATAATTGGCCCCAATTCCTCAACAGTTTTGTAATGGATGAACATTGCATTTAATGTATTATTATTATATTGTGTCAATGTATTTTTAAAATACATGCAAGATGAATAATTTAAACAGCAATATTATTTTGAAACAAATTGTTTTGATAGGGGACAATTAATTTATAAGCAGCCCTTCCTTGAGATCACGACTGTCATAAACCAATAAATTATTAGTTGCTTTCGTTTATCATTTTCTAGGCTTTGTTAGAACAGCTCCCAAATGATAAACAGAAGCAACTATCATTATGTGACTCTATTTTTAGTAATCGTAATTATCTGGATATTGATAAAGTAAGTAGATGGTAGTAATAAACACTGCAAGCAACAAGAGTGAGACTGTGGTGTCTTGGAGGAGGGGCGGCGGCCGTTTAAGGTCGACCGTACGTTCATAGCCGCACAGGGCGATGATTGTGTCGAGTAGTCGTGGGAGTCCCCTTCCGGCGAGGGCTTCAGTCACATCTACACTACTGCACAGGCGCTCCTGCAACCAACCACAGTCTCACTCCATATGGAAGAACAACAAACATGTATCTAACTACACACTAAAGAATTCATTGTAACTAATCTCATCAAATTGTGTTTACTCACCTCGTCAACTCCAATCTTGCGACATGCCTCCAGAAAGTTATCCACGTTTCGTCTGCATCGCGCCATGGTTAGCTTGGGCTGCAAACAATAATTCATGTTAATAGAACTACGCAGTTCAATCAAAATTAAATTTACCACTGCAGGTGATGGTACATGAATGCTGGCAACTGAACGAGGTTTAATATGATTTGCAAGATGGCACAGCACCACTCCATCTGTTAAAGTAGGAGCCAAATCCATCGGAAGTGACATCTTTAGTCTGCCTTCAATTATCTGAAAATAAATTGTGTTGCAGTTTTACAAAGAATAAAACTCGTAAAACCGATTTCCAATTGGGCGGAGTCGCTCAAAAAAAGGAACGTGCGGTGCAGTAAACAAGTACGTCATCGACAGTGACAAAATCAAACAGAGAATTGGCAAAAAGGTCGCATTATAAAAGCCAAATAGAAAAATCTGGTGCACATATTCATCGCGCTATTCTGTCCTCCCATAAAAATTGGTCACGGAACCCGATGTTCCCAAGTGGTCACCCATCTAAATTCAGACCGCACCCGACGCATTTTGGCTTCGGTGATCGGGTATAGTAGTTAGTCGCTATTTTTATTCGCCCATCACGTAACTGTTCTTATTTTTGAGTTTTAATGACTTAAATAAAATTTGTTCACAATAAAATTGTATTTGAGGTAAATTTAAGGTTTCTTTAAAATATGTGTACAAATAGATTGTTACAAAGTTATATGCAAAACAAAATTTCAGATGCAAATAACTTTCACATTCGATTAGATCCCAGCTCGCTTTCTCAGCAGATTTGCAAATGTGGCAAAGATCCATTGGGCAGAGATTTGTAAACATACAACACCCACATAGAAATTTTTCAAAAATATTTTATTTTGACTATATTAATCAAGGAAATTTCGCGATATATGCATATCAATATGATTGTATGATTACCGTTCGCAGTTGATTTATCAGATCTGTTTCTTCACGAGCCTTATCAATTTCCCTTCTCATTGTAAACGTCATTTTTTCTGGCGGCATTTCTTTGTTCCAGCTAATCGAACGATTAGCAGTTTTTACGCCGTTTGATTTCGACGATCCATTCACCTGCATCCTCGGACTATTTGGTTTCCCGTTGGTTGTACCATTTGGAATATTATCATGTGATAGAATTCCTAAAAATAAATATATACTTAAATATTTCAGTTTTACAATGTCATCAAAATAAATATTCAGAGTGAAACAAAGTTATTGTATTTTAAGTACAAGTCACCAACATAAATAACATTCTAATGCCTGTTGTTTTAGATTTTCTCTATTGGAAACACTGAATAATTAAACAAAAGATGCCAACAAAGTTCTAATCACAAGTGATATTTTGACATTTCTGTCACAATGAGATTTAAAATTTGTTCATACAATAACTTATGGGACCTATAAAGTTTATGAGATATTGCTGAATATAGGAATAAATATTTTATCAACTAATTTAGATAATGAATAATTGTTTACCTGTAGTCACTTTTATTGGAGAATTTGGCTTGACATAATCGTGAATGTATTTCTTTCCATTCTCCAAACCACCATTACCATTAGTAATTGCAGCATGACTGGGCGAGAAAGGACCACAATTTCGCGACGGTTGCACCTTTTGAACAGGTTTTTTAGGACTAGTATCATCAAATATATGTTTAGGGCTGCTTAGAGCAGAATTTAAAGGCGTTGGATCTGACTTGGAGGTGGCCATTGTGGTACGTGATGGTTGGTGTGTGGGCGTATTCGGTTCGGTTTTGTAGCTATGCTCATCACTATCTTTAGTTCTGTAAATTGCGCCCACATCTTGTGCCCGCTGTTGTTTTAATGCTTCCTTATACTCCCTAATTTAGTAATATTAAACAGTGTCATTAAATAATACTGCCAATTTATACTTATTGACTTAATAGAGACAGATTGTAAATAAAAATGGAGAAATTTAAATATAATAATAATACTGACCTATAGGTCTGAATTTGTTGCAGAGGTCTATTTTTTTCTTCAATCGTATTTCCATTTGTTAGATTGTTATCAACACATGGACTTAATCGAACACTACAAAAACATATAGTTAACACAAAAAAAACAGATTCAATATAGAAACAGTTATCAGTTTGTTAATTAGATAAATAAATGAAATATACACAAGTCTAACCTTGCAACATCTTTGTCTCTCCTATCACAAACATCAGATGAAAAGTTAGATTTTAAAAAGTCATCATCAAATGAACTATCTAGTGGTCCAGGAGAAATCGTAGATGGTGTCGAATTCGCTGAACTAGTGCCTGTTGTATCAGTTAACCTGCACGAAACTGGAGTGGATGACCAATGTTTGTCAATTTCACCTGATAATTGCATAATAACAATATGATAAAGCAGAACATTGAGATGTATTAATAATTTTACCAACGATTTCTTGAGACCATCGCTTATCATCGCTACTCGTGCTGTAACCACTATCCACGTTTTGTCGTTTGTTCTTCAGTCTTTCAGGTATGTGTGAAGGCGGCGCTGGTGCCGTTCCCGTTGTGCCCACTGATCTTCTAGTAGGTCGTCTGCCTAATGTGCCTGTATTATTCAGTCCAATTTTGTGTCCTAATCGTATGGCCTCATTTTCCAAATATTTGAAAATGTGAACCCTGCCTCTTCTACATAACTAAACAAAAATAAACAGATAGAATGAAATATTGTAATGACTCTTGCGCCTTCAACCAACATTAGTTATAATAAATCATAGATTTAGTAAGCAGCCCAGAGGGACTATTCTGTAAGTTCAGACCAATCTTGTAAATCACAAAGTTGTCAAGAGTAACTCGATAATAACCCAATTTACTATTTTAATGTAACTTTTGATGAATTTGTGATATTTAACATGAGGCAGTATTACACTAGCATACACAGAGCATAACAACATTAGTGTCCATATTCAGCAACATCCCATAAACTTTATAGTTCCCATAAGCTATTGAATGGATAATTGACAATATCATTGTGACAGAATATGTCAAAACAAATGTCAAACACCTTAAATAGTGCTTGTGATTATAGCTTTGATGACACCTTTTGTTTAATTATTCAGTGTTTCCAATAGAGAATCTAAAATAACTACATTCCCTAGATAATGTATTTATTGTTGCTATAACAATAAATACATTATGGGTTCAATAGCTATTGAAAAATTTATGGAACATCAGTGAATACAGGGGTTGTTTATTTGGTTGCCTTGGGTAACAGACCAGTCTGCTTTTTTTACATGACCGATTTGAACTTACCGAATAAACCTCCTGACAGCTTAAACTGTAGGGATTAATATATTCATATATTAGATAATGATGGGCCTCAGAGGTAGAGTCAACCACACCAAATGTATATTTATAGTTCAAAGTAACTGTACACTAGTTCATTGTTAATTAAAAGTACTTACACTAGCAGGTGGACTTGTTAAAGGATTGTCATCAACATACAACTCGATCAAAGTATGCATGTCGCGCATTTCCACAGGAAGAGTGCCGATCCTGTTGGCTCGCAGGTCCAGCCTGACGAGTGGTTGGAAGGTCAACTCAATCGGCACGCACAGAAGTAAATTGGCACGCAAAACAAGAGACTGCAATGCCACCAATTCGCCCATTCGTGGCGGTAAATGCGTGAGTTGGTTGCAAGATGCGTCCAGTTCCGTCAGTTGAGACATACGGCATAGTTCGTCCGGTAAAGACGACAGTCTATTGTTTGATATTAGAAGAATCTAGAATGGCAATTTAATTATTATTAAATTTAATTAACGACATTCCAAAAACAAAAACTGTATTAATAAACTCTCATAGACAATTAAATGTATTGCACAAGAAACTATCTGATGTGGACATTAATTAATACTTGATCTGAATTCAATATATGTTTCAAAAGTCGGAGTTCGATCTCCAACGGGGCGGAGTTATGGTAAATACCAAGTGATTAAACTCCTCTGAGCTTCTCCATTGACTAGCGGAAAAACTTCACGGCTGATAGCGCTTAAAGGCACCTTACACGGTCAATAATACTGTCAGTCCAAGTCATTATTCTAAAATATTGACAGTATGTATTGCTGGCACTACCTCTATCACACTAATTTTCTTAAACTGTCTTTCTATCGCATGTTGTTTGACACGTTTTAGAGATATTTATAAATGAAATATATTGCACATGCTGCATTGAGCTTTCAGGTCTGAGCTAATTTTTCGCGGTTCTGTTGTTAGAGGGCGCTGATGCTGGTTTCCACATAGAGTAGATTAAGTTGCCTATCTATCTTCTTTATGTGCACCACTTGAAAACAAAGTTTGGAACAGGGCGTTGCAAGTTGATCTTTTGGTTGTGTCCGCAGACGTAAGATGGCGCTAGTATATTCAGATTTTATTTTTCTTGTATTGGCGTTTTAGTTAAAATGTGTTAGTTCTCTGATTGGCACTATTAGTTTTTTACTGAGTGAGTAAATAATTGCAAATGACAGTGCGAAAGTTCTACAACATAATCAACGTATTTAACACATGTATATTGATGATTGTAACCAAGTGTAGTGTTGTGTATATGATAGTTATGATGATTATACTCGCTGGCTATAGCAGCTCAACAATGTGCAAATAAACTATTGGATTGTGAACTCTACCACATAAATTACACAAGATATGATACAGTTGTATCAAAGGGTGATTTACATAAACCATTAAATAACTTAAGTAATTTGCAATATGTTACTGAAAATATCATCGAACAAACCTCCAGATTGATGGCATTTCATTGCAACAGGAACCAAGTGAGATATTGCCAGATCATTGTTTGGTAAGCTTGAGGGAGTATGATTTCGAAAGCAGAAAGCTAAATTATTTCTCCAAGAATTAACTTTTGGTTTTATTATGAATAGTCAACGGTTTCATTACTTTCAATTGTACATCATAAATCATGTTTAATTTCATGACTGTCCCACTTACTTGCTTTAAGAATGCACTGTTAGGATTTTAAAATGTAGTTAATGTGCATTATGTGAAATATAACAATATTCTACTTGGCTACTATATTAGCTTATTATTCTTAATATTATATAATAAACATGTTTTCATTATGCATATAGTAATGTATACCGACTTTTTAAGGTTCTGCAATAGATATTTTTTCCTGTTATGTGTTGCGTTTTCTTTTATTATTGACCCAAATATAAATATATATTTAAAAGGAACTGCATTGGAATTTGAAAAACAGTTAACTAAATATTTGAATGTTTTTATATGTTTTTTGTGGTACATTTTAATGGAAAATAGGCATTTAATATTTGTAAATAATTTAAATACATGTCATTGAATGCTTTACAAAAACGTTTAATAAAAACATTAAGATATTTAAAGAAACTATGTACTCAGATTTCAACTGCAGTGTCAAGTAACGCCTCTTTTGTCTGCGGACGGAACTAATGGTTCGCGTCTAAGCTAAAAGCTCAGACGCGAACCATTAGTTCCGTCCGCAGACAAGAGATGCGCCAGAGTCACTTTCTCATCTATCTTGTCTATGGTTTGGAACTAATAACGTAGCAAATTTCTGCAACTCGCTTGAAACTTTGCTATTAGTTCTAGCGATATACAACAGAGGCGCAAAATCTGGTGCTAAAATATTTCTAACGATTTTCGTTTTTTGACTCAAATATTAGATTATATAATTGCAGTTATCAGCAACTGTTTAATATTCCTGTCTATATAAATATTATTTTGTTTTGTTGCAATTACTATTATGGTATAATAAATACAGAGAATTAGATTTACTAACCTGGATTGGCAAATGACATATTTCTCTGGGTAGTGTAGTTAGTTGATTTCTAGTGAGATCCAAATATGTAAGAGATTGCAGGCCACTGACAGTGTCGGGAATATATCGAATTGCATTGTGATAGCAGTGCAATCGTTCCAGGAAATAGAATGTAGTCACCTCCTCAGGAAGTTCGCTAAATCTGTTTTTAGATAAGTCTGAAACATAAAAATATTTGTGTTGTCAAATACACTAACTAGCAACATCTGTGTAAAATACAGTTTTATTGAAATTAATTTTGTATTAAACGTGTTATTACGCATCATATTCTAATCTAGATTTTAACATCATATTTGTTTTGACTTGCCGAATGTATATTTTGAACACTTTCGGCGAGTGCATCTGCAACTATCGCAGTGCGGCTATTTGCGGAATAGTTTAGAAATTCCCGTTCGCGCAAAGCACACACGTCGCTTCATAAAATCGCATCTATTTTTAGCCGGCAAGCGCCGAGGTACGATTTTGTAAATTAGTAAACAGCTGGGTCGCCATTACAACGACTGTATGTTTGAACTTGATGAATAACTGAAAGTAATACTGGTAATACGGTCTTGCTAGTTTCGGTCTAGAGTGCCTAAACGTTACAATATTCAGATGATTTATGCATAAACAACAAAGGCGGCGTTTCCAAGAAGTCCAAGCAGTTATTTTTTAGCGTTATCTCTCATCCATATATGATAAGATGTTTTACTATTGTGCCAGATGAATAAAACAGTGACCATTGTTCTCTAATGTATGGAGATTTTGTATATGTCGGCATAATTGGAGTTAATAATTACATTACATTTTATAGGTGAAAATGTGAAAAATTAAAATGCCTAAATGTAAATATGTCAATATTCCAAAATGTAAAAATGTCAGAATGCCAAAAAGTTAAAATTAAAAAAAAAGACAAAAATGTCAAAAAGTTAAATTAAATTTTAAAAAGTTAAAAATTTTAAATTAGTTGTCACAAAAGTAAAAAAAAAAAATGTCAAAAAAGTCAACATTTAAAAAAAATGTCAAAAAAGTATAAAAAAAGTAAAATATGTTAAAATTCACAAAAATTTTATAAAAGCCTAAAAAGTCAAAGTAAGAAATGTTAAAAAATATCAAGTCAAACATGTTAAAAAATTTCAAAAGTAAAAATGTTACTATACTTTAGGGTAGAAGGCATATGATTAAATTAAAAATTAAAAACATGTAAATGTTTTTATGTCTATTTTGATACAACTAGCTTTATAAATCTGCTCGTAATATTCATCGCATTCGGTCTTCATTGCGCGCAGTTAGCTCATCGCTGTATTATTTATACAGCCATATGTGAAAACAAATTATATATCATTCGCATGCGCGTAAGTCTGCAATGCATATATTTAAATATTTATGATTTAATGTATTAGGAAATTGGTATTCATCAATATTTTGGGGGAAATTGGGGATTTATTATTAATTTCATAATTCCTCAGATATTTAAAGAGGTAAAATGTAAAATTAATTATAAACCCCTAATTTCCCCCCAAAATATTGATAAATACCAATATCCCAATACATTAAATCATAAATATTTAAATATATGCATTGCAGACTTACGCGCATGCGAATGATATATAATTTGTTTTCACATATGGCTGTATAAATAATACAGCGATGAGCTAACTGCGCGCAATGCGATGAATATTACGAGCAGATTTATAAAGCTAGTTGTATCAAAATAGACATAAAAACATTTACATGTTTTTAATTTTTAATTTAATCATATGGCTTCTACCCTAAAGTGTAGGCGGAATTAATAATGTACAAAGAAATAATGTCCTGAAATTACTTCTTTAAACACGTTAAAATAATAAACGTATATTCATTTAAAATCAATTCTGAACGATTCGTAGATGAGTTATTAACTGAATCTTGCGCCAAGCATAAACAAGCGTCCCTTTGTTGGGTTCGTCTTCTCAAAGGAAGTACGTCCTTCTTACGTAAAAACATTCCGGGCGTGACGGACAACAGGATACAAACGCTTCCCGTGTTAAAAGAGAAACAAAGACTGTAATGGCTAATAACAAACAACATCCCAGTTTTTGAAAATTATCATTACACGAGGATAATAAATTTTAGTAAGCTACTATTTATTTTAAAATTATTTACAGACACGGACGTAAATTTCGTTGACAGACACACATAACTTTATACGATTTCGCGGTAAAGCGCCGAGTTTGTTGACATTGGGAAATAACCAATACGGAGATAATGGTAACAACGACGATAGTTGATAACAAATTATAACAAAGAGTCTGTTGAAATTCTGTGTAAGAATAACTTGATGAGCAGTGGTACGTTTATTAATTCTGTACATCTTACGTTGAAATTCCCGTCATTCGATGAAATATTATGAATCAATTGCAAAAAGTTAAGAATAACTCTTGATCTGTTATTAGGTAGGTTCAACCGCGGTAAATTTGTGCGTTCCAGGAGCAGCTCGCACGGAAAATCGAACACGAGATAACCAGTCCGGAGTAGCTTAGAGCGATAAACGAAAGCGGCTTAAATTATAATTGTGTCTATAGATTTATTAAATTGTTACCATACAACTGTAAATATTAATCAAAAGTAATTAGTAAACAGTAATTAGCTTAGTCATAAATAAATTTGAAGGTTTACACATGTTGCAAAATTGTGGAGCACATACAGCGGAGGTGACGCATTCGTGCCGCAGGAAAAGTCGGCACGCTACAAAGTACAGTTCACTCCGTGGAAGTGGCTTATTATAGGATTGGCTTTGGCCTGAAGCGCCTTTGCGCAGATAGTCGCATGATGGACCTCGCAAAATGCTGTCACTCACACCAAATGCAAAAAAAAACAACAATTTCATAATATTGAATTTATGTATTATCATTTATTAGGCATAGCTTATAAAAACTATATTATGGAATGTACAACCGTCGTAAATTTAAAGATTTGTAAACGGGACTCTCATGGCACTCATGGCAGGCCTGTTTCGAAATGCGGCGCCGTTAAATTCTCGATTTTATGTCGCCGCGAAGTGGAATAATGAAACTTGCTCAACTTGGTTAGCTTGTTTCATATTTTGTACTGCTATGCGAACTATTATTATTTCCTTTTTACTATACAGGGTGTTCTATAATTTGCGTATAAAAACAAAACGCCTTTTAAAAATTTGCACACTTTACTGAAGTCGAATTTGTATATTTGAAACATTGACACAGAGATAGTGTACTTTACTCACTATGTTAGAAAATTATATGGAGAAATCAGAAAAAAAAGATTACGAACAGTCTCTCTCAGTCTTTATTTTGTCGCTATCTTGATTCTATGTTGTATTTAGTTTGTTTATTGTTTTTTTTATGGCTACCTCTTTTGTATTCTCGTCTTTATTTTGTTGTTCAATACCTTATATCAGGTGTTGAACAACAAAATAAAGACGAGAATACAAAAGAGGTAGCTATAAAAAAAACAATAAACAAACTAAATACAACATAGAATCAAGATCAATAATAGCAACATATAGAAAAGACAGTGCTATAGTGCTATTGAAGACGTGTACATGAGCAGAGTGGGGAAGCTAGTAGAGTTGGAGCTGTGGTGGAGGTCACTGCATCATGTAAAATTATTAGAGTAACTCTTACCTATAGAATCTTGAAAAACCGCTCTGTAGTGTAGAGTAGCGAGTTGAGTATCTGGTACTACTACCAGATACTCAACTCTAGTCCAATCTAGTCTAGTCTAGTCTAGTAGTCTAGTCTAGTAGTCTAGTCTAATAGTCTAGTCTAATAGTCTAGTCTAGTCTAGTAGTCTAGTCTAGTCTAGTAGTCTAATCTAGTTAGTAGTTTAGTTTAGTAGTCTAATCTAGTTAGTAGTTTAGTTTAGTAGTCTAGTCTAGTAGTTGAGTCTAGTAGTCTAGTCTAGTAGTCTAGTCTAGTAGTTTAGTCTAGTAGTTTAGTCTAGTAGTTTAGTCTAGTAGTCTAGTCTAGTAGTCTAATCTAGTTAGTTGTCTAGTCTAGTAGTTTAGTAGTCTAGTCTAGTAGTTTAGTCTAGTAGTCTAGTCTAGTGGTTTAGTCTAGTAGTCTAGTCTACTCTACGGAGCGGTGTTTCAGGTTTCTATGGGTAGAGTTACTCTAGTAATTTTAGTTTGAATAGAACTGATCATTGAACATACTTCTGACCAGATTGTAGTGAACAAATGGCACTGTATAAATTAATCCTCGAGTGTACAAAAATTAAAAAAATGTTCTAAACAACTTATACTACCCCCAAATTGTGGCCCCAGATCATCGACCGGCACAGCACCCCCGTCGTCGCGACAATTCTGCTGCGGCTCGTGCTAGCCATCCCGAGTGCATCATCAATGCAAGGGCACACCGCACCGCACCACACCGCATGTCTGGATCGAACAAGCGCTGGGTGTCTCGTTTCCAAGCCCTCGCGTGCCAGCCAGGGCCGGTCCTAGCCGGTAGGCCGCCCGCCCACATGCTATACTTATTAATAATATATAATACCATTATATAGGAAATTAGGGTATGTGAAGAAATTAATAAATCATTTATGAACGCTAATCTAAGAAAATAATGAGAAGAATTTTTTATAACCAAGTCGAATTCAGATTTTATGTTTAAAACTCTTTCGATAGTTCATGCCCCGGGCTGAATTTGCGCGCCTCTAACTTTGGCCGCCCGCTAGGACCGGCCCTGGTGCCACCGTTGGAAGATTGGAGACGGCGGGGGTGAATGGTTCCGCTGTTCTACCGACAGCGACACATGTGCGACGTACCAAATTAGAATCAGTACAAATTTTATTTGATTTCTTTAACATAATAAATTTACAGAGTGATTTATAACTGGAGAACAAAAATGAAACATACAAATAAATACAGCTTTGAACTCTAAATTGAAAATACAATACTTTTTTTTCGTATATGAAATATCATAAAATTGATTATAATACACACTGATTTTGTAGTAGTAAGAAATCTAATAGGCTATGGAAAAACAAAATTTTGTTCTATTTTAATTTCATGAAAAATCCTCGTGCAGTTAGAATACGATTTTTTTTTCATATTCTGTTTACGTTTAAAATTTCGCTGCTATATTTTCATTAATCTAAAATATTTCGTAATCGAAGCGTGTATGGAATAAAATGTTATATGTATTGCATTGTTACCTTCCGAATGTTAACCTTCCGGCACTAAGAGGTGCATATACATGATAATTTTAAATATTTACACTTCTAGAACAATGTGTGATTGTTAATGTACTTTTAAGGTATAAATAACAAAGCTTTGGGTATATAGTCAAGTATATGATGAAAAAAACAAAAGTTATGCAACAGATAACTAAATATAGTTCATTTTCTGCCACCAGATAGAGTATTAGCCGGCTTGAATCGCCTATAGCAGTACTCGCACAATATAAATTGAATTGATTTAATAAACTGTATAACTATTTCTAAATGGAAAATTAACTTTGTGTATTACGGTCTTGTTATTGTTAAGTGAATTTATTATTATTTCGCCGCTATATCATTTTCTACATGTATGTATAATACTATGCAGTTTGTGTCTGCATCGAAAACGATATAAGAAACTAGATAGATGTCATACGGGCTTAATAAAAGAATACAAATTACAAACGCTATTTTTACAGCGTACTAAAACTTTTAATACTTATTATAAACACGTAGACGTTGTAATCATTAAATACTCTGATCAGGCGCTGCGCGTCCTGTCTGCCGTCGCGACATGAATCTCCTGCTATTTTGGCTCCCCCGAAAACGACTACAATCAATACCAAAATACCCCTAACCTACGCAATCACTCTACTCACTCTCCCTTACCACCCCATTTTTGAACAAACGTTTGTTATATTCGCCGCCCGGTAGCTAAATCGAAAGTGAATCACCCAAATGGCGACGATATGTTAAGTTGTTAATAGGCAATCAAGTCTAACGTCTGCTGAATTACGCTTCAAACAAACAAAATTATTATTCTGCTAAATGTATATATAATGTTAATTTGTAATTTTTGCGGAGTGTTACTTTTATTTTTATTTGTATTTTTATGTATTTTTGTGGTGTTGGTGATATTGAGGAGTTGTTTTTTGGTGAGGAAAATGCCAATAAAGGTCTTTTTTTGTATATGAATAGTTTCTACGACGCTTGATCGATTTTATCGTTTATTTATATAACGCGGACGACAGTTTGCAATAGGTCGACATGGAACGAGGTTGTCGATACGGAGGGACAAATATATAAAAAGAAAATATGTTACGACCTCTGAACTTTCATAGTCAAGGCGAGGCTTGGAATATATATATATATATATATATATATATATATATATATATATATATTTTTGCTACACTTAACTTTAATTATTCAAATATCGTTCACCTGCTGACATTTTAAGGAAATGCCAATGAGGTGATAATTATTCTTTTATATTAGCGTTAAAACTCATCATAATTATCTTGTTTTAATGAAATTTAATACACACAAATTCAAGTAATAATAATATTAACCTCTTTTTAAGTTTACAACATTTTAGAAAATATATACCATCTTATATTTTTTTATTAAATACTAGATGACCAGATCACCTGACGGGATACGATAAATTAATTATGTCACCAGAACCTATATGACAAATATATTTGAACACACTTCTAAAAAATCAAGCAACTGTATATTTTACAAACAAAATCGCAGTCCACATTTATCGCAGAAAACTTGATGTTTATCTATTTTTCGATTTATAAAAAAAGAATATGCGCTAGATTTTCTTTAACCCTTTCAGTCCTGGATTTTTAAATTTGAAAATAAATTTTTCTTTGTTAATTATTATTGGGTTTATTCACACACATCAAAATTCTAAAGTTACTAAAATGATGCATGGATTGTTCTTTAAAATGCCTTGTTAGAATGAAAACTAGCAATGAAAAGCAAACATATGGATAGGCACAGTAAGTAGAGGTCTATAAATGTTATGGTGGCAAATGCCACTGGCAGATTAATATTTGTAATTTAAAAAAAAAACAAGAATATACTTTAGAATAATCGCATACATGATTTAAATAATAATTTCGAAAATGTGTAGACATTTGTTTATTATTTAATTTTTGTTTAATATATCACAGCACACTTATTTTGCTGTTGTGTTTTAAAATCAATTCCTAAATAGATCTTATTATATAAACTTATATTATGGCATAATCTTGCCTCATTCCCGAATTTCATCATCGTTTATGTACTTTGTTCGCTTTATATGTACAAAGCGTTATAAGTGGAAGTTACTTGTATTAAACGAGAGAGTTATTATTATCACTTATGCATAACAATAGAACATCATCATACAGATCACTTCAAGTCATTTATAATAGATTTTATTAACAAACGAAAAAATAAATATTTATTGTGCGATTAGTAAATGTAAATATTAAAGCAATTACTAATTATATTTGCACACAATCTCGACGAGAAAGAGGGATTTCTCTTCATGAGGTACAACTACAACACTGTTCTTTTTGAAACATAAATCTATTAAATATGTCATTAATATACAATACAAAAAAACATTAATATGTTTGCAGACATTTAAACTGTTATATATTTGTATTGTATATTTTATACGTGTAACTACTTAAATATTATAAGTAGCCTGTGAGCAATTACTCTTATGCATGAAAAAATAAATAATAATTTTAGTTAAAACATATTTATTTTTTTGAAATTTTATATCGATAATTTAATGCTTATCTAGATGTTGTACTGATGTGTTTATATTGTATGATTTAATGATGATATACAAAAAATTATTAAAAAATAAATAAAATTAAGAAGTGATTACTATAGTTTCTGCGGCCACTTTAAGTTTTGTAGTGGCAAGTTAAATTTCCGACACTGTAGTCATAAATAAATATTTCGTCATAAAAATAAAGTGATCGTGTTTTAATAATTAATAATAAACAATGTATGGCGAAGTAGAAGCCTCCAGCATAAACGATAATCTGAATTTTGTTATAATATAAAGAAGGTAGTTTGATTTTTCCCGTACATGAATTATATTTTATCTTATATAAAGATATACTGAAAACACTGTTCAAAATGTTTGAGAACATATTTATCTTTTTATAAACATATTCTAATTCTAATATTTAGTGAAAATGAACAGCAGCTAAAAACGCAGAATGATTTTATTCTGTTTTCATAACTAACCTATTCACAAAATATGATTTGTTTTGAATAGATGAAAATAAAGAACCAATTTCACGACTCATACAGGAATTATAGTCCCTTCAAAAAAGTATTCAAATGAACCTGCCGCACCTGTCTGGCTACCTTTAATTCCGCAGGTAACCGGGAAGACCATGTCGCATGTGCCGATAAAAAACGAACGCGAAATGTAAACATTCAATTATATGTTTACGGGTGGAGTGTTTTAAACAGCAACATTCTATTATAACAAACACAATCGCTATCAACAACATCCTGCACGCAATACGGATATGCGATAAACAAACACGGTGCAGCAAGCGATTGCCCATTTTCAGGGCGGCGGCGGCGTTGTTGTTATTATTACGTGCGTGCACTCACCTGCAATCACGGTGTCGCTGAGATTGTACTTGGCGCCCGCCTTCGGGAAATCCTTTAGCTTGCGGTTGCTCAGTTTCAACTCGCCACTTTGATTCGCATCCTCTAGAATACGCTCCAGCGATCTAGTCAGTTGATTTTGTAAATGTCCGTTTGAGACGAGCACAGCCATATTGCATGATCACTACACCGCACGAACTCACTGACTCACACTGACTGACTGGACTGGTTTGGGTGAAGTGAGGAGACGAGAGACGATATGCGCACGCATGGTTGCCAATGTGGTGAAAATTATCATACGCGGCTGCATTTTGTCTATCAAATATTTTTTTAGTTTCAAACGGATAAAAATTAGTATGACGTAAAAGTAATATATCGGTTAGTATCGTCTGACAACATTGTCCGATTCCCAGATACCCTGCATTGCAGGCAAAGAAAATATAACCTTGTAAGATTGCGGGATATATAATCTAATTATTACGTTGTGTGTTTGTTTGCATGGCAGGTGCTGCGTTACCGAAAAAGTAATATAAATCTTAATGGTATGTCTCCGGGCAGCTTTTGAGAATCTTGTTGCTGCGTCAGTCTCAAAGAAAATATAATCCTATAATTTATATCTTTATTGCCAAGTCCGTAATGCTACTATCACCCATATGGTCAGTCTGTAGAAATATGAGGCGGGAATTTAAATGTAGGGGAACATTGAGTGTTTATTAGCAATGTGTGTGGTGCATATATAAGTCATGGTAAAATTGTCATAATACAATTCAAATCATCACAACTTAATGGTAAGAAACAAACGTGACAGCTGATAGAAGGTAAACATACTTTAGTTTCCCTAATATACGGTTCGCCTGTTAAATTTTCCCCGCTACGATATAAAGTATTTTATTTTAAACTGTATATATGTGGAAATTAGTGCAGGCATGTAGGGGAAAATCTATTTTTTTTTCCAGTGTTGGCCCTATCCAGTTGATGGCGTAATGCAGAATACTGTCACAACATCTGTCAGTCACATGTTATTATTGAATTTACAGTGGAATATGATGTGTCCGAGATTATTAGTTCAGACGCGAATCATATGTTGCATGTGCCCGGCATAAGATGGCACCAGAGTCTAATTATTTGACTTTCCCATCTATAGTTGTCTATGGTTATATACGATAAGGTTAACTGTTTGCTATCTTCATAACAATAGTGCTCTGTGATCATAACCAAAATAGATTATTGTTATATGATAATAACAATGTGAAGGTTACAATAATGCAGTCAGTATTCATTATATTGGCGTGTCTCAATTTTGTCGGCACGTTACAAGATGTGTCTCGCGTTAAAGAGACTCCAATCTACGAGGTTGATTGCAGTTCGTTACGTATGGGACAATACCTCTGTCCGCACCCAAAATACGACCACATAGACCCCAAAACACAAGAACTGAAAAACTGCCAGAAGAATAACAAAGCGAAAGTGTTATGCCTTGCAGTGGAGGGATTGGTTTGTGCTGAGAGTAAGAATAGTACTTTTTTCATGGAAATGCCCTGCAAGTGGACAAATGGATATTCGTTTGAGACCACTATGATATTGTCAGTGTTCTTGGGGATGTTTGGAGCAGATCGGTTTTATTTGGGATACCCGGCGATTGGTCTGGCAAAGTTCTGTACATTAGGGTTTATGTTTATTGGTCAATTGATTGATATTGTGTTGATTGCTACACAGTATGTTGGGCCTGCTGATGGTTCAGCTTATGTTATTCCTTATTTTGGGCCCCGTGTGGAGGTTGTACGAAGTGATAATATGACTTATAGGATAAGACAAGATGATTGGTGAAATGTATTCATTTACATAGTAAAAACGTGTATATATCTATAAATAATAAATATTGATGTGTGATATTCAGTACATTTGAAACAAGCTTTTCAATAACATTTTATTGAGATAATATTTGTTTTTACTTTCAGAATACAGCAAAAGGACCAAAATGAAAATTAGATTCTATAACAAAAATATAAATACTTATTATTATATATTATATTTTTTTCTCACTCAGGCTTTGTTTATAAGATATGCAACATCAAACAAGAATGAAAATCAAAATATCATAAAAATTATAGTCAAAACATTATTTACTTACAACTTGTGTTCCAAACATCCTCTGCCAGCAGCATCTGTTTGCTATAGCAACAATAAATATATTATCTAGAATGCACCTTACACGGTCAATAATACTGTCAATCCTAGTACTGTCAATATTTGCTTCAATCCTTTTATATTTATCATGTAATCAATTATCTGGATAAAGATCAGTATTCTCTTCATTACATCATTAATATACATAACACAATGAATAATACTGACACTATTTTAGAATAATGAACATTTTAAACTTATTATTGTACAGTAATACTGTCATTATTCTATAATATTGATTGTGTAAGGTGCCTTTATGGAATGTAGTTACTTAGATTCTCTCTATTGGAAACATTGATTAATTAAACAAAATATGTCATCAAAGCTCCAATCACAAGTGTTTGATATTTGTTTTGACAATTCCTGTCACAATGACATTTTAAATTTATTCATTCAATAACTTGTGGGACCTATTACGTTTATGGGATGTTGGTCAATATTACCAATAGCCAGTTATAATAAATACAGTAGTAGTAGTAATTACAAGATTGTACCTCAATTATAGCAACGACAAAATTCTTTTCTACTAACTAGGAATAATAAAAAAATGTATGCAATTAAATATTTTATTTAAACTGATTTTAAATATATGAATCGTATGAATTATTAATAAGTTTAATCATCGCTTTCTCTTAAAGATTTTTGTTTGAGTAACTCATTCAACTGAATTTTAACAGTTTCAATCTCCTCTATTGTAATGGTAACTGCTGATTTGCACTCAATCTGTTCTTCACGTAAAAATTCCAAGGTGCGTATTTTCTCCTGTAGAAAACTTGGCTGTTCCTCCTCTAATTGTAGCCTGTATGCTTCTAATTTCTCATCAATTACCTCATCACAATACTTCTGTGTTAACTTAACCAATGACTCTTTTCTGGTGATACGTTTGTATTCAGGGGGATGTGGTTTATAAACTATATTTAAATTCTCAAGAAGCCATTCAAATCTTTTATAATCCCACCTTCGCATATGTTTCAATTGTTTTTTTCGTTTCTCAATCATTTCTTTTAGCTTTACCTTCATGCATTTATTTCGTGGATATTTCTCCATTTGCTCTTGTAATGCACGAATGCAGCCAGTTGCTCGAGCTATTCTCGCCTCCATGGAGCCTTTATCTAATGGATGGCGACGAACAACATTGACAATATCAGCTACGTATACTTGCGTGGTTTTCCATCGTGGTTGAAAATTTAGTGAGAACAGTTTCTTAACGTTCTCATCGGCTGTGCTCAGCTCGGTACTGTTACGAAACTCCAATGGATAGTTGTTGAGATCGACATGGGCTATAGGAGCCAAGTCGCCGCTTTTGGCGGGCTTGTATGACGGGATTTTCTCTGGACGTGTCCACTTAATTTTTAAATCACTTTTAAAGGCATAATTTCTTATATTATTTGTAAAACCAACGTTGCTTTGTAACTTTATTACTGATCTTACAGTGTTCATTTTAAGGTTATAAATATATTATTTTTCCTCATGTTGGTAGGTAATTGACATGTACTGATACACTCCCTACATTAGCGACACAATGGTACAAATTATACATATTACAGTTATAGCTATTAAACGACAGATGGCTCGTAATTCAAATTAAATACACAAATATATACGAGGACGTACAAAAAGTTGATTTTAGAGAAATGATATTTTCAATACGCCAATCTAGTGCAGTATTCAGCACCATAGACAACCCTACATGCGAAGGTCCCTAGATATTATCGAAAACACTTGAAACTTAGCTATCACTTTTTTTACAATGCGCCCATTTTGAGGCCTAAGTGTCTGTAGCTATGCTACCCCCCAGCCAACTATTCAGATACTTAGCTATTACTTTTGTGACACAACATAGTTGTCGAAAAATATGGTGCCGTATTATTATACGATGAATTTATTGTTATTGCGATACTGTGTGCTTAACTCTCCGCGAATACGTTATCATAAAATTATATATAGGTTACTTATGGCGGCAGTCATGAATCCGCGCGATCACTACTACATACATACTACGGTTACAATTGAAAACGCTTACCTATAAAATCGTCTGCGTGTTTGCTAGTGTTATCAGCAGTTAATTATTCACAAAGCACCACACTACAACTCACTAATAAACTGCAGTTAAAAACAATAGTTGGAATCGTCGACTGTCAAATTGTTTTAGTAAACAACTGATGCGCATGCGTCGGTCAACGCAGTGTTCACACAAGCACGAACGTTTGTAAACAACTCCAGTAATATTAAAATTGCTTACGGTCAAAACATAACGAATTAAACATTTTTAATAACTCATAACATGCATATTGTTAATGGTTAATTTTATAAATTCATTCAAGAGCGTTTTAATTATTGTACCGTATGTTGGGTATTTAGTGTCGTCAGGTTGGCAGTATAAGTGACTAGTTTTGCAAATGGCCGGTTTAAGTTCGCCGAATGTTGTGTGTTTTAACTTCGCATAAACTTCATCAATATGTTCGGTGTTATGCGTACAAGTGGGCTGCAGTGTTTGTGTATGTTACTGGAGACCGCTCGGAAGGTGTCGGGGGTGAGTGCATTGTTTATATTTATTAACTAAAAAGTTTATATATTAATATGGATAGCGTTTGATATCACTCGTGGAACAGACAAAAACAATTAAACAACGATGTTGCTCTAATTTCCGGGATGGCCCCAGCCTACTTTTACATCCGATATCCAATTTTGGTCCCCGTCCATTTTGCCGTTTTTCCGCAATTTTGTTCGTAGGCATACGTAAGAAAATTACAACCCAGTTCAGTGGTTGAGTAGTTAGAGTTCGTTTCATACTGAATATGAGAAGAACGATACCTCGTGCGCCGTTGGTTGTAAGGGTCGTGGTAGAATCAGAAGCGGTAAATAGAACAATAAGCCCGTACCAGCCGAGAGTGATAAACGAAAGGCACTAATGATATAAAACTCGAAATCATAGACGTATGAAATATTTCGCAACAACTTGTTATAAATAAAATGAATGTTCCACACGATTTTTCAACTGAAATGCTCTGCTCCCACATTACTAAATTATCCATTTAAATCTTCCGCATCCCGGATGACATTCATTTGAATAAATCCCTCTCCGCCTGAGGAGTTGTCCCGTAAATCTTAGAAAGACCTACGCACTATTTTGTCAGTCGACACACGCGAATGTCGCACGCACGAAGGTCTAATTGAAATTTATCCCGAACCATTAAAATGCCATTCATCAATTGCGCCTTTATCGTGTTTTATTAGGGTACTTGATGAGCTTGAGACGAAGAGCAATGGCACCAATGGAATATACGACTATCCCCCGTATTCACCGACATTCCATAAATATAATAATAGCTATTGAACCCATAAGTATTTATTGTTATAGCAACAATAAATATATTATCTAGGGAATGTAGTTACTTTAGATTGTCTCTATTGGAAACACTGAATAATTAAACAAAAGTTGTCAACTAAGCTCCAATCACTACCGCTATTCAAGGTGTTTGACATTTGTTTTGACAATTTCTGTCACAATGACGTTGTCAATTTATCCATTTAATAGCTTATGGGAACTATAAAGTTTATGGGATGTTTGGGAATGCGGGCATATATATTATAATATAGATGAAAAGTAAAAATAATTAATTTAAAAATAGTCTTATTTAATTTCTTGTATTTTTTCTTTTTTTTAAAATTATTATTTAGACATCCGACGGTGAATATAAGTTACTACCACCTGGGGGTATATTTTGTAAGTTCTGACCTGTCTGGAAGAAAATTAAAAGTATTTTTCTATTTTCTTCGTTATCCTTTAATTTCTCAAAAAATATATAGTCACCAATTTTTATTTAATCTAAATTTTAAAATTTTGAAATTAAGTTTTTTTTATAATTAATTTTTTTTTAATTTAATGTTTTTTATTTTAAATTTTTATTTATTTATTTTTTTATATTTTATTTATTTATTTTATTTTATTTTTTTAATTTTTAAATTTTTCTCCATATATACACAACATAATCATAATTATATAAAATGTAAAATTAAAATTAATTGTATATTATATTGTTTCTTGCCTCGGTCCTTGCCGCGAGGTTTGTGGTTTAATTGCAAGCCTAACACTTTTTGTTATTATTCCATGATGGGGCACACGACAATGCATTTTACTTTTACCATACCGCCGCCCGACTCACCTCTCCCCCACCGCCGGCCGTTCAGCGTCTTGCACTGAGCGCGCCGCATGTGACTTCTCCACGGGCCGCTTTTGCTCCAGTGCGCGTCCGTCGGTTCTCCGGCTCGGTTCCTGTTTCGTTCGGAAATAAATCAGTCACCACGCGATGTGATTTTTATGTAGTGTATAACAAACGCAACAATTTTATGCAGTGCAACAAAAATCTGGTTCAAATCATTCAGACCGGGGCATTGAAACAACAATAAGGTACTATTGATAAATAAGCTAGGTTAGAATATTTTAATAGTGTAATATGCAAACCATGTGCATCATACTTTTTACATGTTTTATCTTTATTTTATTACTAGGTAAAATTCCTACATTTGACGGGGCATGATGATCCAATTTTCAAATAAAAACTATTTAAGAATAACCTTTAAAAAATATTACCAAATATATAGTGATATTGTGCACTTATCGTAACACCAGTTTCATTCAGAAATAATAATAATGTTAATTTATTTACTGAGCATTGGGCAGCGTGAGTTCGAATCCCATCGGGGGCGAATTTTCGTGAATCACCTTTCACAGTTTTTTCAGGTTAGTTAATACCGGGTGATTAAACTCTTCTGAGCTTCTCCCTTGACCGGCGAAAAAGCTTCACGGTTAATAACAGGGGTGGCCAAAAAGTAGATCGCGAAACCAATATTGCTTGGTCGCTCACGATGTTTGATCTTAGAAACCGATTAGAAGATAAATAGAGCACTAATGGTAACAAGTAGATCACGGCACATTTTAAAAATAAAATGTAACTTATGAATACAATCGTAATTTACGCACTAGTGCGGGAAGTAGTATTTCTCGCACCCAAATCAATGCGGGAGATGACCTGTCTTAGGACATGAGTACAAAATAGTAATAAAAAGAGCGAATTCGGGAAATGACTTTATCGCACGAATAATGTATCTTATTTTTTTGTACGAATAAATACTAAATATTTATTTCAAGTTATTTAAAGTTGTTGTGACAAATAGGTTATATCACACTGCCAATTACATATAATTTAACGTCTATATTTTCTTGAAAATTGTATTTATTGAGTACTATATCGTTTTATTTTTAATGCTATTTGAAGTATAAGAGGTGTACGTTGTGCTTGCATGCATTCTCATATTTATAAATACATATTTACATTGGTACCGGTATTTTAAGTTAACAATACTGGCTATTTCCCTCACTAGTGGGGGAAGTAATATTTCCCGCACCCAAATTAATGTATAACAAGTACAAAAAAGTTTTTTTCATCATTCAGTGGTTGTATTATTTATTTATTATTATCGAGCAACGATAAATGCATTATCTAGGGACTGTAGTTACTTTAGATTCTTTCTATTGGAAACACTGAATAATTAAACAAAAGGTGTCAATCACAATCATTTGTCAATTCTCTATTCAAGGTGTTTGACATTTGTTTTGGCAATTTGTGTCACAATGACGTTTTAAATTTGTTCATTCAATAGCTTATGGGACTTATAAACTTTATAAGATGTTCGTGAATACAGGCATTATGCCCGTATTCACTAACATCGCATAAACTTCATAGGTCTCATAAGCTATTGAATGGATAAATTGACAACGTCACTGTGACAGAATATGCCAAAACAAATGTCAAACATCTTGAATAGAGCTTGTGATTGACACCTTTTGTTTAATTATTCAGTGTTTCCAATAGAAAGCATCTAAAGTTACTACATTCCCTAAATATTTGTATTATTGTTGCTAAAACAACAAATACTTAGGGGTTTAATAGCTATTGATAGAATTATGGGATGTTCGTGAATACAGGCATTAGACCAGTGATTAGGGTTCCCTTGTCATTAATTCATAACTGGATTTGATAATCGAATAATTTGTTCACGCATAGATCGAGGCCGCAAAAAAAAACACAATTTGCATTAATTCTCTAACGATGAGATAATATCCGCAAATATTGTCACACAGCTAATTACATATCAGAGGCAACCGCTAGCCTATAATAATCTATGTTTAATTACATAATCATGTTCATTTGCATCCAATTATGATGTGCACGAAGCAAATGGGAATATTTAAATTTCTTAAGCGTTTTACTATTTGCTTTATTTATTGTTAATTATTCGGATAAATAAGAAATTGTCAAAGGCGGAAAAACCCATGTATCGGTTGATAGCCAAATAAAGATTGATTATATATATATATATATAAGAAATTGTTTTTTTTTGCAAACTACAGTGTGCGCCAGAAAGTTTGGACACATATGGACAATTATTTGATTATTAACTTATTGATATGAACATTTTATTCTTTTAAAAAGTATCTGCATTATTTCAAACTTAATAAGCAATCATCGAAGTGATATTATTTGATTATCTTAAAACAAATGTTTGTCTTAAGTGGTTTTAAATTTGGATTTAGAAACTTCTATTGGTTCTAAATATTTTTTCCAAATACTATTTTAGTATATTTTAAAAAGATGTGGGCACTACACCACTTTCCGAATTAGTTAATCAATAAAATCAAAATTGATATATATATATATATATATATATATATATATATATATATATATATATATATATAAAATAAATTAACACCATTATTTGTAAAATATTAAACCTTTTTATACCAATTTATGCAGTCTATCATATAAATTGTTCGTTTTGTATTTTACAAATTTTGAATTGTGAAAATAGTGATTTGTAGCGTATTATTTTGATTCTTTTGCGTGAATGAGTTGTGATCGGTGCCGGTGTGCCGCCATTCATGCGGACGTTGCGGTCGCACGACCTCGCGGCCCCGTGGAATGCGCCCCACGGGTCTTCTGCAGGTAAGGGCGCCGCAGAACGGCTATCGAAGCCCTTCCGAATATTACAAACCACACAAAACGATAAACGGAATCGACATTCCAACATACTCCAGCAGATAGGGCTCAAGATCACGCTAACACTATTTCTCGTTCACAATGTTGATAAAACTGTATAATATTGCTTTGTACGTTTCTCTGGAAGTTGCTATGTAATAAAAGCTGACAGGTGATAAATGGGGCGTCCTCCCCTTTAACCGTTTTTGATAGTTATTTGGTGCCGGCTGTGCGCTGTTGCGACCTTGCAAGGGCGAATATTTATGGCGATGACGGTGAGATTGCAGTCACTGCACCCATTAACATTTCAAGCATTTTAAATTAGTGTTTTGGTGATTTTAAGCGAGAGGGTATTTTAATATTACACACAGCAAACTAAACGACAAGTCATTTCCCGCATTGATTTGGGTGCGGGAAATATTAATTTCCGCACTAGTACGAGAAGTAGCCAGTGTTGCCAATGTAAATGAGTATTTATAAATATGAGAATGCTTTGCAAGCACAGCGTACACCTCTTATACTTCAAATAGCATTAACAATTAATTATATGGTACTGAATAAATACTACTGTGTTACCAAACGTAAATAATAATTTTGTTAATCTGTAAAATTGATCCATGTAGAAATTTTAGCTCTAAGTTATCTTCAATTTCCCACAAATTTGATTTTTGCATTCGTTCCCTTCTTTAAACTAGGTACCGATTAAATTGGCATATTCATTCTTGCTTAACCAACTATTTATTCGTCGGTAGTAGTAGTAAAAAGCTACATTGTATAATTTATTTTAGTTATTTATTAAATAGTATGCATTTGTAACCGTCTACTTGCCAGTTTTAATGTTAATAACCTTTAACGAGCCGCGCGTGACATTTCCATTTAAATCGTGCAGTAAACATATAAAACTTTTAATTGAGGTACCATCTGATGGGCCTTCGACAAACCGTATTGTGTGACACACATTTAAAACAAATCTCTGCAACGTTTGTTCTTTTGTTGATCGGCGCGGAAACAATGCGTTTTTCTTTTTGGAGCGAACGGCAATGGAAACGGACATTTTCCGGCCTCTATTCAACGCATCACGCATGGATGCGCAACGGACACATTCGTTGTTTTCAAGTGGAAATACGGGTAACAATTAAAATTGAGGATGTTAAATATTTGTTATATATGGGAAAATATTTGATTAACTTCTCGGAAAGTTTTATTCTTTCAAAAAGTTTCTACATTATTTCAAACTTAATAAGCAATAATCGAAGTAAAATAATTCGTTTGCGTATAGGAGGTATAACAAACAATTATTAAATGGCTTAAGAATAAACTACACTTAGTTACTGATGATAGATATGATGGTATTGTTTTCGCGAAAAATTTCGAATTGCTACTAATATAAGTAGTAGCAATTCGAAATTTTTCGCGAAAACAATACCATCATATATAGTAACTAAGTGTAGTTTATTCTTAAGCCATTTAATAATTTTTGGTTATACCCCGCCGGACGACATATATAATAAAAAACTAGTAATAATAATAATCATATCTGTTGAATCATAGATTCATCTCTAAAATCTCACAGTTTTATTTTAGAGTTATTTATTGGGGTACTCAATTACACTGCGAAATGGAGAATCCACCCTATAATAAAAATAAATTTGTGCGTCCGAAGGGGAACGCATTAAACATATGTGCTCGATAAAATACTCTTGCATTCCCCAATACGTTTTCTAAACCAGCTACACCCCCATCCTATGCTTTTGCTTGCAAAACCCGGATCGAGCCGTTGCGCTGCAGCAATATCGCTGACTTTATTAGTTTTTTTTTTTTATTAAAACCCAGCGCGAAAAATTTTATACACGAGGGATTATTGAGCTTATACCACCCCAACAGAAAAACGTGATTTGAAATTCAATTTTTTTTCTTTATGTATTATCTAGAAACCAGAGATATATTACATTAAGCTTAACTTATAATTCAAAAAAACGTACATATATACCCTTAAATTTTCATATAAATCAGAAAGGTTTGTAAAATAATGGCAAATTAAAAAGCTGAGTTTTTTAAATTAATATATGTTTTATTTAATTTAAAAAATCAAACTGCATACGTCTGTTATAATAATATATCTTTATAAGCCATTTTCGTTATTATACAAATTTAACAAAAAATATTCCTAATGGCTTCATATCAAGCAAACGAGTATATATAAATATATAATGACTTTTAATTCAAAAAATTGTCTTGACTACAATGACTAAACTATTTTTTTTATCCCAACGATATGGTATATAATATAATGGTACCGAGTAGTAGGGATACGAACCCGAACCATCCTGTCGTAAGTCTGGGGGTGCTAACCACTGTACTAAATCGGCGTGTGCTGCATCATATTACTTATATCAGAAGTGGCATTAAATTTTCGTGTCTTATAATTTATAAAGTGAGATTTGCTGTCGGCCGGGGTCATGTTACTTGGCGTGCAGACACTCGTCGTTTCGTCTTTTTTCATCCAGCTGTAGTCGGCTGCTCGACTGGCCGCGATTGCGAGAAAGTTTTTAATAGAAGTAATGCGATATTCTAAACTATCAGAGACAAAAATATTATAAACAGCGATAGCTAGTTATCTTAAAATAATAATGTGGACATTCCAAATATATCTTTGTCATTCATAGAACTCATGCAATACTGTTCATGTTATTTATTGCATTAAATACTACGTCTGTTCAACAGAAACACAGATATCTGGTGTAGGCACCATATTACTTTTCAAATTAATTAATTAATATGGCATTGAATAATTAATACTAACAACAAAAGTTCTAAAGGACTTTTTTTCTGTATCTATTTAAAAATTGATTTCTTATTCTAAGGGACTTTTATTTGTATCTGTTTCAAAAATAACCCTTTACCTGCAACGAGTTTACTAAATTAACTATAATTTTTAATAAATATAGAGTGAAATATTATAAGTGTAAATTATTTGTAATTAAAAATATGGCCGTATTTAGAAATATCTACACGATATTACTATTTTTATATCTAAGACTGCCGGTATTTGCACGCAAAATCCAGGGGTTAAACAAAAGTTGCCATTTTGCAGTAATTTATATTTATTCTAAAGGATTTATATAAGTAATATTATGTTGTATCTATTTAAAAAAATATAGAGCAGAAATGAACACAGCTCTGTTATTTTGCTAATTAATAATAATTAATTACTAAAACAAATTAAAATGTCACATTTATGTCGACATTTTAATTTGTTTTAGTAATACAAACATTCTAATTAAATATTTCCACAAATGCGTAATTCAAAATAGGTATATATTACATCACTGATTTTGTGTATAGACATTGTGAACGCGAGATAGAAAATAGTATTTTTGTTTAAATGCTTATAGCTAAATATTTACACAAAATCAATAGAATAATTTTCCCTGAATTCGGTTTTGTGTCACGTTTTGAAATGTTAATAGAAATCCGTCGGTTTACCATAACGTTAATATAGACTCGCGTAACTATTCACGTCGAAATTCATAAAGCAACGTGTGCGGTGCAACAAAGTTTTAGAATGTGGCAGGAGGAGGAGGGACGGTGAACCGAACACGATGCAGCACTCGGCGGCGGTTGCCGCATCCATTCCCTCCTGTACGCCACCTTCGGAATTTACTCCATAAAACTGGAATGGAAATTTCTAAAATATTATTAGTAATGCATTATATTTTGAAACTGCAAATTCAGTAACATCAGCAAAAAATAAACAAATTTTATTATTCCAATTAAAAGCAAGTTTAACTCCCCCGTATTCACCAACGTTACATAAATCTAACAATCGCTATTGAACCCATAAGTATTCGTTGTTATAGCACCAATAAATTTATCATCTAGGGATTGTAGTTACTTTAGATTCTCTCTATTGGAAACACTGAATAATTAAACAAAAGATAACATCAAAGTTCCAATCACAAGCGCTATTCAATGTGTTTGACATTTGGCAATTTATTTTTATTTTTATTTTTATTTTTATTTTTATTTTTATTTTTATTTTTATTTTTATTTTTATTTTTATTTTTATTTTTATTTTTATTTTTATTTTTATTTTTATTTTTATTTTTATTTTTATTTTTATTTTTATTTTTATTTTTATTTTTATTTTTATTTTTATTTTTATTTTTATTTTTATTTTTATTTTTATTTTTATTTTTATTTTTATTTTTATTTTTATTTTTATTTTTATTTTTATTTTTATTTTTATTTTTATTTTTATTTTTATTTTTATTTTTATTTTTATTTTTATTTTTATTTTTATTTTTATTTTTATTTTTATTTTTATTTTTATTTTTATTTTTATTTTTATTTTTATTTTTATTTTTATTTTTATTTTTATTTTTATTTTTATTTTTATTTTTATTTTTATTTTTATTTTTATTTTCTATTTTACTTATTTTAGACTATTATTTATTGGGGAAATTTTATAAAAAGAATGAATTATTGTGTAGTTATTCCAAATAAATGTCCTTTTTACCAATTTACTTTCCCAATACAGTAGTAATAAAGAAGTAATAACACTTTCTTTATACAGCTATAATGAAAGTTTTATTATCGCAAAATACATCGAACTGCTAATGTCGACTTCACATTTAATCAGTAAATTAATTGGTTCTTGACATGTTTTTATTTATCAAATTATTTAGAATTTTTTTTAAGAAATCTGCGTTTGCGGTGGTCTCACGCAATCACCAGCAGGAAGCCGCAATTATCACGTCCGCAAACGCCAAATTACGCACCTGCTTAAGCGCCGCGGAGGCTCTAACTGGCTCTAACAGAACGGTCTTTATTTGAATAATTAAAACGCCCCGCGGCGACCGATTGAATTACGAGAGACTTGTTATTTATATAACAACTTTACAAGAAATGCTCAAATGCATAGGATCTATTAGTTTGTATTATAAAAGTAATTACATATACATATTTATGATTTATAGAATATGTTAAGTAAATTACATGATTTAGACAGTTTTTTTTAGTTTGAGATTTTTGACAAACACTGTCTTAAACAAGGAATTTTGACATTTCACATTTAGGCATTTTCACATCTAAATTTTTTTTAATTTTAAATTTTAAATTTAAAAAAATTTAAAATTAAAATGTGAAAATGCCTAAATGTGAAATGTCAAAATTCCTTGTTTAAGACAGTGTTTTTCAAAATTCGCAAACCAAAAAACTGTCTAAATCATGTAATTTACTTAAAATATTCTATAAATTATAAATATGTATATGTAATTACTTTTATAATTTTAAACATTTAATTTTTCACATTTTAGAATTAATTTGTTTCACATTTTTAAGTTTTCACATGAAAATGTAATGTAATTATTAATCTATAGTTGAGAAATTGAATGGTTTTGGCGTCTACTACGTGGTAATTTATTTTCAATAAAGGAGATGAATTAAATAAGTGGTAAAAAAATATAGTAGTTTTATTCATCTCCTTTATTGAATCTATAGTTGATATATTTCCACAATCTTGGTTTGAAAACGTGAACACGTTTTCGGTATACGATATCTTCTTTATACAGCTGTTATTCGGAGTAAAGTAATATTAGACATTTTTCATATATTTTCATTGTTAGGTGTTTTATGATTAACAACGAATCTAATCTGCCTTAAAGTTACAATTTTAAATTTTACATAAAACTCATAATTTATATTATCATTTTTATCATAATTTCTTCGCTATTTTTTGTTGATTTTAGATTTAACAAAATCATTATTTCTTAGAATTCAATGTTTTATGCCAAATGTATTCATCACCCTGTATACCTATAGTTTATATCATTCTTAAAACAGACTTGCAGGAAACATGCAATATAAAATGTTCCCAACATCAATGCGAATCTTTTTTAATTACAACGTTACATCATTCCAATCGTTTCGTATTTTTTTTATTTCGGTTCGCACGAGGAAATCCTCCGTGCCCCTTGTCTTCACCATAAACGGAATCTCCGTGCCCTTTTAGATCGACGACAAAAATGAGCATTCCATCGACGGAAAGGAGGCTGTCGCGGCTAAATACGGGCAAGCCAGTCTTCGCCTATATTTAGAAACAATGGGCATTAATTTTTGCCGAAGGAGTCATGAACACTCGGCATAATTACACCCGCCCCGCGTTCACACAGCAAATTGACGGCATGTTGTGCGATTTAACCAAACAATTCAATGTACTAGAAGCTCCAAAAGTGACTTCCTTCCGCATAAATTACAATAAAGACGGTGATTCGTACTGTAAACGGTGTGCACCAAAAGGGCACCTCTGTGCGCGTCTAGCAGGGCCGTTGGCCCCCGTTCCGCCGGCTTTATCGCGGCCGTTTGTGCACCGCCCCAGCTGCTGCCACCACCGTCTTAGGTCATTTAATCAAGCGTGCTCTGATAGACAGGGCTTAAATTGGAACGGCGCGACGGGGCGCGAAAAAGCTAGTTTTTCCACTAGCCTATAATAATATTTACGACTTCCTCATTTACGCCAAGTTATTCACTTTAATTAACATTCCTCAATTAAAAATTGAACGTGTGAGCGGATTTGCAAGTCAGATGCATACTAAATTACTCTAAACTTGTTGTTTTTTAAATTAATGATATGTAGTAGTAAAAAAATCCAGTTCAATAAAAATATTAATTTTTCACACATTAATAATAACAAAACTTTATATTAAAAAACTATTTGCATCTTTTAGTTGTCTACTGTGAAAAATATTAAACATCTGTGTCGGTTTGTTATGGGAACCGCACGACTAATTAACACAAAATAAGTAAATAAACTCACGCGCGCACTCATTGCTTTTTAAAACGTCGACGCTCGAAGAGATCGGTTTATTTCGGACGCACAAAATCTGGTGTGGGCACCACACAAATTTCCGAATTATTTTAATAACAATTCATATCTATCTTCATATTAAGTTTGGACGCAGAATTCAAAAAAAATTTCAAAATTTTATTAAATCATTTATTACTTTCCAAATACATCACTAATATATAAGGAAGTTATTGTTGTCGCGAACAATTTAAATACATATATGTATGTATATGGATGGATGGATGGATGGATGGATGGATGGATGGATGGATGGATGGATGGATGGATGGATGGATGGATGGATGGATGGATGGATGGATGGATGGATGGATGGATGGATGGATGGATGGATGGATGGATGGATGGATGGATGGATGGATGGATGGATGGATGGATGGATGGATGGATGGATGGATAGATGGATGAATGGATGGATGGATGGATGAATGAATGGATGGATGGATGGATGGATGGATGGATGTAATATTTTCAAATTCAGGGCTAAAATGGTTAAGTTTCTTTCAAGATTTTTGTAGAATATGCCCGACTGAGAAAAAATATCTAGGGCTCCGAATAAATTAATCCGGCCCTACATACACAGACAGAATTTTTTTTTAAATAGTTTATTTCGGCTATATTAGTCATGCAACGTAAAGAAAAGTCAAGTAAAAATAACAATACCTTCTTTATACAGCAGTGCTGTATTTGGAGTGTAATGATAAGCTCGTGCTGAAATGATGAAATATGCCTCATAATTTCATGCGGTAACGCTTGATGAATTTTTTTATTGGGGGTATTTTGCCCGCTGCCCGACGATGCAGCGCATAAAAGATGCACGGTCCCGAACCTTTCATAAAAATCCTGCCTCGTGCTGAATACAAAGCAAACACCGACGCGTAATTTTTTTACGGGCGGCTGTTAAAAATACATAAGCGGACATTTAGGAGTGCACGAGATTTATGTCGTCCCCGTTATGTGTGTGGACACCACAGAAGAAAAAAAAGAAGAACCGCGCTTTTCATCCCCCTATAAGTTCCGTGAGAAATTGGAGAGACGGAATGCGGCCTCTTCGTCCGGGCAACGAACGCGTAAAAAAGTGATTACTCGGAAGTGCTTAATGCATTTAGCCTGAAGTAATTTGAAACAGCTTAAACTAGAAGATTTTATTTTTACATAGAAATAACAAAACAAAGTGTGTGTGAAGGTAGATATGGAGTGATTAAACTCCTCTGAGCTTCTCTCTTGACCGGTGAAAAAGCCGCACGGATGATGGCCCTATAAAGATAGAATTTATCCGAAGGAAGGTGTATGTTTTGACGAACGTCTTCATGTTTTCTAACTAATATTGCCGAAAAATGCGAAAAAAATCCAGGGAAAGTAATCTTGTTGTAAATAATTTAAAATTAAACAAATTCAATTTTCTTTACGTTTTATGCCTAAAATAGTCGAAATAAACCCGGTTTTGCGATGTCTGTGTATGTGTATGTACGTTTTCTTTTTGTTTTTATATTTGATTTAATATTAAGTCATTCGGAAAGTCATGTGGTGCCCACACAAGATATTTTATTATTAAATTAATCTTGAATTGATTTGAAAATATATATCAGCGTGTGAACACACCGACTCGTCGTTTAAAAGGCACAAAGTCCCGACACTTCAGTGACAGGTGACGGGTCTATTCAGGGAATGCCGTGCGACCCGTCTCTACTACGGACGCAAGCCGCCGCTATTGTCTGGCTGCAGGTACAACAAATTCAGTGAACAAGGGGGGCGGGTGTGGCAAGTGAAAATTGATGGAATCGGAAGGTTCGTTAAACTGGCACACGCGAAAGTCACATTTGTTCAAGTCTTTCGATCGCGATTAAGCATGCGAATTAAACGGGTCAGACTGATAATATAAAATCAGGATAAACTAGGAGAGTCCGGCCATAATAATCTATATAGACAAATAGACAGATAGACAGATAGACAGATAGACAGATAGACAGATAGACAGATAGACAGATAGACAGATAATCAGATAGACAAATAGACATATAGACATACATACATATAGACATATAGACATATAGACATATAGACATATAAACATATAGACATATAGACATATAGACATATAGACATATAGACATATAGACATATAGACATATAGACATGTCAAATGACATTTTTTGTTTGTTTTGATATTTGATAGATTATGTGGTGATGACGTCACCGCCTGTTTCAACCTGATGATGTCGAAGGCGTTTCGTTAGGACAATTTAAAAGTACATGCGATTTTTGCGGCCGATTCTTCTATTTTGATAAGCCTGATGTTTGATAAATTACGTGAGACACCCCTTGTTTCGACTTGATGATCGTCGAAAGCTGATCTTATAGTAGACTTTGTTTTTATTTTCCGAATTTGGTGGTAAAATATTAATGTGTATTTTGTTTAAAAAAATATAGAACTGAAGGCAGATCAATCTGCCTTCAAGCCCTTTAACTATAATTCTCAATACTATAAAAATAGAGTTTTAAAGTTTATTCAGAATGATTGTTGACTTTTTAAAAACGTGTACTGTCACGTCTTCTTGCTCTTAAGCGACGAGGCTCATTTATAAATAACGGACCGGTATTTTTAGCGGCACAAGTAATCCCAAAAAGTCGTTCCACCATGCCGCATCGGCCCGCAGGAAAGAAAAAGGGCTCTTATAGCTCAGGCAACATTCGAATGTCGGTAATTTACGTCAATTATGAGTTGTTTTTATTTTTTGTTAACAAAATAAAAATAAGGAATTTAAAGAATGATGATAATACCAGAAAAGATGTATTTTGATAATTAAAAATGGACGTATCGTAGTTATTCATTTATTCATTTATTCATTTATTCATTTATTCATTTATTCATTTATTCATTTATTCATTTATTCATTTATTCATTTATTCATTTATTCATTTATTCATTTATTCATTTATTCATTTATTCATTTATTCATTTATTCATTTATTCATTTATTCATTTATTCATTTATTCATTTATTCATTTATTCATTTATTCATTTATTCATTTATTCATTTATTCATTTATTCATTTATTCATTTATTCATTTATTCATTTATTCATTTATTCATTTATTCATTTATTCATTTATTCATTTATTCATTTATTCATTTATTCATTTATTCATTTATTCATTTATTCATTTATTCATTTATTCATTTATTCATTTATTCATTTATTCATTTATTCATTTATTCATTTATTCATTTATTCATTTATTCATTTATTCATTTATTCATTTATTCATTTATTCATTTATTCATTTATTCATTTATTCATTTATTCATTTATTCATTTATTCATTTATTCATTTATTCATTTATTCATTTATTCATTTATTCATTTATTCATTTATTCATTTATTCATTTATTCATTTATTCATTTATTCATTTATTCATTTATTCATTTATTCATTTATTCATTTATTCATTTATTCATTTATTCATTTATTCATTTATTCATTTATTCATTTATTCATTTATTCATTTATTCATTTATTCATTTATTCATTTATTCATTTATTCATTTATTCATTTATTCATTTATTCATTTATTCATTTATTCATTTATTCATTTATTCATTTATTCATTTATTCATTTATTCATTTATTCATTTATTCATTTATTCATTTATTCATTTATTCATTTATTCATTTATTCATTTATTCATTTATTCATTTATTCATTTATTCATTTAACTTGTGTAATAGAGAATTTGAAAATTTCAAAGAATTTTCATCGAGTTGTTCTCAGTTTAATGATTTTATTGAATTGATTCTCTACTTTAGTGACACCCTGTATAACACCAAATAAATACTTTATTTTACTATTTTGTCGGGTGTCATTGGTTCGCTACCGCTAGTATATGTCAGTAATTCTCATAGTGGTCATGAAAAAATTAATTTTTAATATTTTTTGTACATACCCATTATTCAAAGGGTCCTTTAAAATTATCAAGTGCAAGAGGGGGTCGAGGACCAAAACATTTGAGAAACACTGGTTATATACGGCAGTACCGACACTTAAAATAGGCATACATACCACTCAAATGTTATACATCAGACATAAAATACATTTGCGAAAGTGAAGCGGACGTCGATATTAAAAATGTATATTCTACATCTCTCCGAAACGTCGAAACGGACGCAAATAACTTGCGAGGCGCACGAAAACAACAAGCACGAGCGCAGTTTATTTGCGTGCGCGCTCGCGTCCGTAAAACCGCGAGTCTTCCAGCGACGGCGGCGGCGGCCGCTTAATAAAATGCTAAAACGATAAAGTTCAAGGGCGACACTTGAAAGAGAAGAGGTCGCCGAAACACGAGCGAATTTTTAAATTTTAATAATATTTTAAGGATTGAAATTAGCACGAGATATTCTACCAATTGCATGCCACCCTTACGCATTTATTGTTTAGGACGTTATTTATTACTTTCCGAGGATATAATTTTAATATTTGTAGCTTGTAGCTGTTCGATACGATACGATCCTAGAAATAGGACCTTGAAATTTGATTAGATTTCCATTCAGTTGTATTAACTGGTTTTTAAGTTACTAAATACTAATTTTTTACATTATGTTGCTGTTCAGTAATTGCGAGTTTGTCTCTGTTGGACTAATAAATCTTATTAATATATTTTATATTTATAATCAAAATACTATAATACATTTGTTTGTTTCAGATAATAAAAAAATCAACACCTCAACCAATGTAACAACCAGCAAGTAAATTGTGCGATTACGTAATATCGGCAATCACACCATTATGCTACCCCTCCGGTTCATCGCCGTCGTGCTCTTGACACTGCATGCCAGTGCATCTGGCGATGTCTTTGCGCAACAACGGAACAACAGGGGCGGCAGGAGGCCGCAGCACGCAGGGGGTTACGCGGGACCGCTAACGCGCAAACCCAACATCGTCCTGATCCTGACGGACGATCAGGACGTCGAACTCGGCTCACTGAATTTCATGCCGAAAACCCTGCGTGCCATCAGGGACAAGGGCGCCGAGTTTAGGCATGCGTACGTTACCACCCCCATGTGCTGCCCCTCACGCTCATCACTGCTCACCGGCATGTACGTGCACAATCACAATGTGTTTACGAATAATGATAATTGCTCGAGCACGCAATGGCAGGCCACGCACGAGACGAGATCGTTCGCGACGTATCTTTCAAATGCGGGATATAGAACTGGTAAGTACATTCAAAACAATTATTTACTTTTTATTACTTTTCAAACACAGCATTGTTTTATAAGGAAAATATTGTTATTGTGAAAAAAGCTACTAATTTCTTCACGTTTCGTTACTAATATACTAAAAATATCTGGTGTGAGCACCACACGACTTTCCGAATTACATGACCTCTTTAATTTTCTATAACATTTTCGACATTTTAATTTTTTCTAGCGATTTGAAATTTTATTTACTTCATATGAAAATCAAATGTTTTATAAAATTATTAATACTATTGGTGTATGAGACCTTTTCGTCACACAACCGTTACATTATTCTGCAGCTACTTTTTGGGTAGAAATTTATTCGACCCGTTGGCCGGATGACGGGAGAGGAAACACGGAAAAGCTCTCTGTCGCTCGTTTCCTGGTTCCCGTGGCGCGCATTTCCTCATTTCACGGATAATCCACGGAACGTACAGAAGTGGAATTCTTCCACTGTTAAATACATCACCTTGTGGCCAATTTAAAACCATTAAATAACAACAATGGGAATGAGCGGTCATAAAATGTGAATGCAAAACGTTTTCTAGTTGTTTTATAACAATAAAGAATATTGAGTATTGAGTAAGGAAAATCCCTGCCGTGTAGCAGATTTATTAGCAGCCGTTTACACCGCACCTGATTATTCAATAGGGTCCGGATCGTGTGCACTCAGCAGTAAATTACAGCTTTTCCGTTAATAATAAAATTTATCGGCGAAATGCTGCGGAATATGTAAATATTTTTGCGGTGAATGGCGAGGAAAATATATTATATATTTAGAAAGGCGCAAATAAACCGGGCAATTTCCTATTTTACTGTCGACGAGAAGAAACTTGGTGATTCATTCGTATACCATACAGCACCGTCCTAAGATATTACCAACCAACTATGCTTATTCACTATTTCAAATGGCTTGAACTCTACACTACACTATTATCTATAACTTTCTATGATTCAATCAATTCCATTTATTAATTTAAACTTAATTTCAAAAAATATATAGTGTAGATTTCAATATGTGTATGTGTAGGCTATTTAAATTAATACGCACCTCTTCATAAGAAAATAAAGATATGCATACTACATATACTATAGTCTATTTCATTTAGAACAGATTATTTTTCTCAAGAACAGATTTTAAATATATAAATATTGAAATAAAATTATTCCTTATAATATTTTATCGACAAAGAAAAGAAGAAAAGAAAAAAACAAGTTCTTGCATTGTTGGATTTAATCTCTCTGTAGATTATAATTTCTCGGGATTTATCGTTCGGAACATTACTTTCCTGCCACAATTGTAAACATTGCACGACCAACGAACTGGTTATTTCAAGCGGGACGGCAGGGGCAATTTAAGGACGTAATTATTCGAGTGCCACAGCCGCCGCCGCCGTCGCGGCAACGAGAAACGCCACTTTAAGCTCATTATTCAATAATGGAAATATTCAAATGCGACTCGCGGGGGCTTTTAGCGGCTCCAACTCTAATCCAGTGAATAAATATAGAAAGTGCGCGCGTTCTTCACACACACAAAACAAAACATCAAGTGTGAATAAACACTTAATTGTCTAGCTAAATAAATATACATGATTCAAAAATATATCTGCTATGATTTTTCGAATTAACTATGTAATTAAATAGCCCATGCGATTTGTAATTGGTGCATCTACCTCATTTGACTACATTTTCGAATTATTTTGATATATAAATATTTCAAACAAATATACAGTTTTTTTGTTTCTTCTCGGTAAGGTTTGATTTTACTTAATATTTCTACTCATTCCATTCTTGCTGCTTGTTCAATTTTCATGTACCTTCTGCTCTAATTTTGCATTTTCTAGTTGCCACTTAATTAAATCGTGACTCTCCAGAAACATTTTTACTTTAATCATAAGTTTAGAAGCCACTTCATACGATGCTCTTATAGTCTTCTAATTTTATAAATAAAATAATAACAAAAAATACATGGGTTATACAAAATTCATATTTAAAAAAAGTTCAAGCTGCTTGAAAAAAAAAATTATTTTGTATAATAACTCATGTATTTTTAGTTATTATTTTATTTCAAACCGCTTGAATAAAAAAATTGCAATAAAATAATAACCAGAAAAAAACCCATGTTTTTGCACATAATTCATAATCGGCCTTAAATTATTATTTTTTTTATTTATTATACAAAATTCATAACTATTTTGTTTTAAAAAAAAAAATTTTAAATATTATTTTTTTCATTTATGAAATTTGTATAATTACCCATGTATTTTCAGTTATTATTTTATTTCAAGCTGCTTGGGAAAAAGTTTTCAAGTCGCTTGAAAAACAAAATATTTCAATTAAATAATAACTAAAAATATATATGGATTATTATAGAAAATTTATAAAAAACAATTTCAAGCGGTTTATGTAATAATAACTCAAAATACATGGGTTATTATACAAAATTCATATTTTTTTTCAAGCGGTTTCAAATAAAATAATAACTAAAAATACATGGGTTATTATGAGGGGGAAATATTATAATAGGAATAATAATCATTTTCTTACATTTCTTTATTTGTTTTCCACCCTGCTGCTATAGAAATAAATATTCGATAAACACAAATGCCATTTTATTGCGTTTTAAAGTGCGTTTTGTTTGGAAATTTCATCACGTTTACTCATTTTATTTCTTGTGAAATTTATTTATAGCCACACAGCGTGAGCATTTTTAATGTAAGGGCGCGTTCACGTTCTTGGCACGCAGTTGCTCAAGAGTGAAAGCAACTAAGGCGCACCTGGAGGCACAGGGCGCGAAAGGGCAACGGTGACAATAACAAAATAAAAGCTGCTAATTGTTCTGATGTAATATTATTTAACAACCAATACAATTTTGCTGTCTTATTTCTTGTGGCTATTTACCAAAATATCATATGTATATTTTAATTATTATTTAAAGTATCACATTTTTTTGTTTTATAGTAAAAATGTATATATATATATATTTATATAAATATATATATATATATATATATATATATATATATATATATATTTACGATATGTAAATTCTTACTGTAAAACAACAAAATGTGATACTTTAAATAATAATTAAAATATGCATATGCAACAATGCACAACAATACATATATTTTATAATTTGAAAAGTTATATATTTTGTTTATTTAATTTTGTTTATGTATTTAATTAGTTAGTAAATCATACTAGTTATTTTTTTTTTACTGTATACGTTGGTAAACCTAGGGGGTGGTTTACCAACGTATACAGAAAAGGCAAGTTTACTTTACACTGCTTGGTCATCTCGCTCTCATTATCATCAACCACCATCAACATCACATCGTATCAACAGATACAATAAACATCAAAATCATAACTAATCGTTTTTATGTTCTCCGATAAGATTTAACATAACACAACAGTTGCTATAACAACGAATACTTATCATTCCAATGGCTATTGATGCATTTATGGAACGTTGGTGAATACAACAGTTAGTATAATACAAATGTTACTTAGATTTGATCTGTAATTTTGTGTCGTTGTTTAATAAAAAGGGGCCGTTAGGTGCAAATGGGTGCACAGCCCACACAAACACCCAAAAATGCACGTGATGAACAACCCACGCAACACCAACCTAATTGAGATTTTTTTTAATCGGCGGTCACCCACACGAAGACACACACACACATTCACTTGACTACAAACACAACAGCCGCCCATTTATGAATGAGCTCGTCAAAATTCATGAATGAAAACCGCTTAGTTTGTCAAGCATTTACAGCCAGAAAGTCGTGTATATCTATCGGTACGCCAATTACATCACATCCGGCGCTATTAATAATTGAATTGTAAACTGCAACTTCACAGTGTATTGGTAAAATAAAACGCTAATAAAAACCATCGGAAATTACAAAAAGAAAAGACAATTGTTATGTATAAGCAGGGATATAAGTTTTGTAGTATAGCAAACACATGTTTATTTGATAAAAAAGAAGAAAGCTAAGTATGACCAACATCGCCATTGTATATAATTTCTATTTTATTCGTCTATGGTACATATTTGTTGTGTTGTTTTAACCTTTTCAAGTTTTTTTTACTTTTTTAACATTATTGACAAAATTTTGACGAATTTTACAAACATACAAACATACCGACATACAGACATGCAGACATACATGCAGACATACATGCAGACATACATGCAGACATACATGCAGACATACATGCAGACATACATGCAGACATACATGCAGACATACATGCAGACATACATACAGACATACAGACATACAGACATACAGACATACAGACATACAGACATACAGACATACAGACACACAGACATACAGACATACAGACATACAAACATACAAACATACAAACATACAAACATACAAACATACAAACATACAAACATACAAACATACAAACATACAAACATACAAACATACAAACATACAAACATACAAACATACAAACATACAAACATACAAACATACAAACATACAAACATACAAACATACAAACATACAAACATACAAACATACAAACATACAAACATACAAACATACAAACATACAAACATACAAACATACAAACATACAAACATACAAACATACAAACATACAAACATACAAACATACAGACATACATACATACAGATATACAGACATACAGACATACATACATACAGATATACAGACATACAGACATACAGACATACAGACATACAGACATACAGACATATAGACATACAGACATACAGACATACAGACATACAGACAGACATACAGACATACAGACATACAGACATACAGACATACAGACATACAGACATACAGACATACAGACATACAGACAGACATACAGACATACATATAGATATGAAGATATGCAGATATGCAGATATACAGATATACAGACATACATAAATAAATTCTATATCCTATACAAACATACAAACATACAAACATACAAACATACAAACATACAAACATACAAACATACAAACATACAAACATACAAACATACAAACATACAAACATACAAACATACAAACATACAAACATACAAACATACAAACATACAAACATACAGACATACATACATACAGATATACAGACATACAGACATACATACATACAGATATACAGACATACAGACATACAGACATACAGACATACAGACATACAGACATATAGACATACAGACATACAGACATACAGACATACAGACAGACATACAGACATACAGACATACAGACATACAGACATACAGACATACAGACATACAGACAGACATACAGACATACATATAGATATGAAGATATGCAGATATGCAGATATACAGATATACAGACATACATAAATAAATTCTATATCCTATACAAGTTCTAATATTAATAATGTAAAATCAACAATTTAAATTTTGTTATATTTTATATGCGATTTCCATGAGTGTAAAGGATATTCTCAAATAATAATTAAAATTATAATATATAATATTAATATAATAATTAATTTTATTGTTATATTATTAAAAATTTGGTCTTGTATAGCATATAGCATTTAGTTGTGACGTTCTATCTTTTCATATACCATCTATCTATCTGTTTGTTGAATATGATATGATAGTGAATTGTTGACGTGTTCATGTCGCCATCCACATGAGGAATTACGATTGCCGGGCAGCTGTAAATGCGTTATTACAAACGCACCAAGTGAAACACCAGACGGCACGTGTTTAGGGAGAGAGCGAGGGCACGTGGGCTCACGCGGAAATTGCGGCCTCCTCCGACCTAAACTCGCCCATCCTGCAATCTAAATCGCAATTGTCTTTAAGCAGAGCCCGTCTGCGCCCCCAATAAAATGTTACCCGCGTAGATATTGTAATAACAAAACCGAACAAAGAGAATACATTTATTTTAGTACATTCATAAAAATATCACATATAGACTTTCCGATTTTTTTACGTAATTAATATTTACCAACACTGATTAGTGGCCGAGTGGTGACAGACAAACCGACAATACCTCTGTTGTGCTGTATAAATCAGAACATCACCGTTGTGGCCACTACAAATTGAACTATTTTCATTGATAATAAGTTTATTATAAGATTTTGATTATGTTTTACTATTATTATTACAGGTTACTTTGGAAAGTATCTTAATAAGTACAACGGCTCGTACATACCGCCCGGTTGGAGGGAGTGGGGTGGTCTCATAATGAACTCCAAATATTACAACTACTCCATCAATATGAATGGCAAAAAGATAAAACACGGCTTCGATTACCACAAGGTGAGTTTTATTCTTAAATATTGTTTTCTATTATTATGTATCTAGTCTGAATTAGTTATTTGATTTTTTATTTCGACTAAAAAAGTCACAAAAAAAAAAATCAAAATTAGCAATTTTTTTTTTTGCGAAAACAATACCTTCGTTATTTATACAGCAATGCTGTATTCGGAAATTAAAAATATTAATTATGTTTGTGAGTATATTTACGGGTATCAGGTGTGAATATCGTTTTGTGTTTGTAATGCCGGTATCGCGTGCACATTGATAAGGTATTTCAATTAGAGGCGCACGATAATAAAGGAACCCGTCCGTGATTTAAGGCAATTAGCACACCGGAAACGCCGATAGAACGGTGGCCCAAGGAGAGGCAGATAATTCCTGAAAGCTCATAATTTATGTTGGTGCATAGTAAAAATACCGGTAGACATTTATAGTCCAAAACACAAAACGCGCGCGCGTGTAATTATTCATCGCGTGCGGGAGAGAACAAAACAGCAAAACGTACACACCAAATTGATATTTATTGAGATAAGTTGGATCAGAATTAATTAATTCAAAAATATTTATTATTACACCAGTGGCAGCAATTGCTGTGGTGCCGCCAGATGGCGTTTAACTTTTTTCCTAGGGGGTTATTTGTATAATTTTTAAGAATTATAAAGTTTTTGGCATTTTTACCGATTTTTATCACATTTATAATTTACAATTATATGACTTTATGACATTTTAGATATTTTTGCCTTTTTTACTTTTTTTTTACTTAAGTTTTTAAATTATTTGACTTTAAAAAAAAAATATTTAAACCACTGCAGCTATTCGCGTGACAAATAATTTCACCTCTCAATGGCCGGCACACACCGCGCACAGATGTTCCGTTTAAATTTAATTGCGATTACGGGGTGGTTTATAAATAAAACGTGCGAGCAGTAAACTTCTCTCAATTCGCATCCTTCTGGTGCTTCTGCCGTACTTCGCGACGCGCACGAGCCACGGGCGTCGCATTTAATAATTTTAATAACCCAATTGTCTGAAGGCGCTATCAAAACGTTACCGTTTTATTTATTACGCCCGCCTTTAATGGGGCGCAGCGTAAATTTAATTGCGGCCAATTTTGCGGAATCGGAACGAACCACAATTAACCAATTACCTCAAAACGACTGGAATTGATTAATTTACGAGTCTAGAGTTACAAATGCAGAATAATACTACTTGTTTATACTATAATTTTTATATGTTTGAATTTTCAGACACGAATATATTCTAACTTGAGTGTGTGTTTTCTATGTGAAATATTAAAATATCAGGTATAACTATAGGCAACCCAAGTTACATCAACTGTTTTTTTTTGTTGGGTTGGCGTTTCTGGAAATAAAATTGGCGGGAAAGTGACTTTTGCGGTGAAACGGTTTTATTCTGATTTGTTCTCTGTTTGTGGACCGATTTTGCTCAAATTTTTACGGGATGATGCTAACTCGATTTCCCAGCCGATTTGCAAATGTGGTCGCGATAAAATCAGCCGGAATTTTGTTCACAGACAAATTCATATCCACAAACACAGATGTTTACTACTATAACTAGTCTATTTCGACTAGAAAAATCATGATATGTGGAGAAAAGTCAATTGTGATTTTTTTGCGTTAACAATACATTCCTTATACAACAGTGCCTGTGACGTATCTAATAGAACTATACAATAAATATATCTAAATAATTAGACAGGGGAAGATTTGGGTTATGGTTCCCACACATACAAAGTGTGGGGCCGTAACAGTGCCTTTATTCGAAATTTAATAATAAAGTTATGCCATAAAACCTGAAAAATTATACATAAATCAAATTTAACATACAATTTTATATTGATTTTCCATTTATCTCCCCCCCATCAAGTTAATGTTTATCGAAAACTATTTCTGTATTAGTTTTAGTATTAAAAAGGGTTCACTATCTCTCTAAGATAGAGCATTAGTCAAATCAACAAATTGCACACATAACGTTGATAAATAATTCCCGTTCCCACCGTGATCGAGTGCAATGAATTTCCAATGCTGTGGGGCAGCGCGCTCTGAATTATTTTCGGGTTACGGCCTGAAATAATTCGCAACGGAATTCCGGCCGCCTCCCGCGCGACCGTTCCATTAATTAACCGATCGATTACGTCGTCCCTTGGCCCCCTCTGGCACCTACGACCAGAGTGTCTCATTCAGATTGTCCCGCCGTGATATATTGCCCTTGAAATCCATCGCTTTCGCCAAAAAGCGGGGCCACGCTTCGTCATAATTCATCTTCTCATAGAAACTATGACAATTATAATTGAATATCGGTATTTTGCTCGTATAGTTTTATTTTATATAAATGACAGACAGACAGACAGGCACAGACAGACAGACATACAGACAGACAGAAATTTTTCAAAAATATTCAATTTTGAATATATTAGTCAAGAAAAATTAAAATTAGCAATTTGATTTTTTTCAGGATTATTATCAAGATTTAATCGCAAACGATTCAATAGCCTTCCTCAGACAATCGAAGAAGAACAACGCCAATAAACCAGTTATGCTGACGATGTCGTTCCCGGCTCCGCACGGCCCGGAGGATTCGGCCCCGCAATATTCTCATCTCTTCTTCAACGTGACGACACACCAGTAAGTGCACTTAATTACTACTGTTCCCACATGAAAATAAATCGCGTGCAAACTAACAAGCACACGCAAAGTTGGTTAAATTTAAATTAAAACCAGTATTTAAGAACAAGACATCTGATAATATTTAAGACTAACTACTAGTCTATTAATACTTCAGGTAAAGTAAGCTTTATTGCCGATATATAATAAAAATGTATTAAAATAATTATGTTAAAATTACAAATGATATATGTATGCAAATGCAAATGCAAATCAAATTTGCACGTGCTGATATATAACGGAAATTTAAAATAGAGTGGTTCACTATATTTGGAACTAGACTACGAACCTTGTCCTGGCGTTCTCTTGAAATTTTGTGTCAAGTGCCGCAAGTGGCGGTGGGCACTCTTTTTCATCCGTATTCGGAGTGCGCGAGGCCGAAGAACTTAATTAGCTCGGTACTTCAGAGCGACGACCAGCTCGTCACGTACATAAATTAGCGAATGATGAGAAAACAAGATAAAAACTATTCCTAATATAATTTATAAATCTCATACGATAAAAACTAATAACCGTTCTGGTTAAACATCTAAATGATAATGTGCCATAATGTAATTTCTCTAAATTCGTATTTTTTCCCGCCAAAAACTTTCTCTTTTCCCTTTAAAACAGTGATTCTCAAAAAAAAATTTGGGAGGTCGCAGAAGAAATTAATTACATATTATTCGGGATGTTTTTCTACACATACCCATTCATCATGGGATCCTTTGAGACTTGCCAAAAGGGGTCCAGATCAAAAAAGTTTTACAAGCACTGCTTAAAACATGTTTATATGTAATTAAAAATAAAATGGTGTGCGCACTAAAAGACATTTCAAGACAAAATTTAAGATTTGTCGTACATTTAAGGTCGTTTTAAACAAGACAATTTTTCAGCTCAAAAGTTGTTCAAGAAATGACTTCTTATATCCTCCTCCCATACAATTTGTTCTTGACAAATAGAACGCGTTATATTTTTCCATTCGATCTACCATCCAATTCAATATTTCAAATAATTTGCTGTATGATACGAGACAATTTAGATTGTCTCGCATCTTGACTAATGGTCGTTTTAGACAGGACAATTTTTTGACTCAAAAGTTAGTCAAGATGCGAGACAATCTAAATTGTCTCGTATCATACAGCAAATTATTTGAAATATTGAATTGGATGGTAGATCAAATGGAAAAATATAACGCGTTCTATTTGTCAAGAACAAATTGTATGGAAGGAGGATATAAGAAGTCATTTCTTGAACAACTTTTGAACTAAGAAATTGTCTTGTCTAAAACGACCTTTAGACTCAATTTTATAAAGGCGAGGTTTATGCGCCATTTTCTCAGTGTATTCCTGAATCGTATCGAAAAATCAAAATTAGCTATCCTAATTTTTTCACAATATATCAGTACTATATTCGGAATATAATAAATATAAATTTAAATTAAAAGTAGAAACAAATACATTCCGAAGCCGTAGAGGACGCAAATGTCCTCGCCGCGGCCTTATTACTTACTCCACGACTTTTTATTTCCATTTTTATCTCGCGGAATGTACTCAAGGTTCTACCCACCCCGGAGGGTCCCGTCCGGTCGGTGCTAACCGGTAATCCAATTTAATGCATCCGACCGCCGACTTTGGTGTTTCACAATTTGCAAATAGTCCCCGATCCGATATACTTAAACTCGAAAAATATGCGATGCACCGGGGAATGGATTAATTGGGTTTGCGGCTGCTAGAATTAATGGGCGCCACCCACCAGACTAGAATTATAAAAACGTCTAGGTGCACACACACACACACACATACGCCGGAATTGCCGGGCCTCGTAAGTGCTTACCAGGCCATTAGGCACGTAACGATTTGTTTATGGCGATCCGGACGGCAGACTCCGTCTAGACTGCGTTTTCGATTGATTCCTGCAGGGGCGACCCATTAAATTTAAACAGCGACAAATATTTTATGCACTGACATCGCATAAATTATTGAAAATGTTTCAACGTGAAAAATACATGAAATTTCATGATTTTCACCTTTGCTAACGGTTGTAGCATGAAAACAGTAAGAGCTAGAGAAAGGTGCCTAAGCCTCAATTTGTAGGGCTAGAAACACTCTACATTTTGATACATAAACCATCCCTCTAGCGATTCAAATACAGACACTATCGCGTTTGAACGTGAAAAATGCATGAAATTTCAAGATTTTCACCTTTGCTAACGGTTGTAGCGTGAAAACGGTAAGAGCTAGAGAAAAGTGCCTAAGCCTCAATTTGTAGGGCTAGAAACACTCTACATTTTGATACATAAACCATCCCTGTAGCGTTTCAAATAAAGACGCTATCGCGTTTGAACGTGAAAATTGCATGAAATTTCATGATTTTCACCTTTGCTAACGGTTGTAGCGTGAAAACGGTAAGAGCTAGAGAAAAGTGCCTAAGCCTCAATTTGTAGGGCTAGAAACACTTTACATTTTGATACATAAACCATCCCTGTAGCGTTTCAAATAAAGACGCTATCGCGTTTGAACGTGAAAATTGCATGAAATTTCATGATTTTCACCTTTGCTAACGGTTGTAGCGTGAAAACGGTAAGAGCTAGAGAAAAGTGCCTAAGCCTCAATTTGTAGGGCTAGAAACACTCTACATTTTGATACATAAACCATCCCTGTAGCGTTTCAAATAAAGACGCTATCGCGTTTGAACGTGAAAAATGCATGAAATTTCAAGATTTTCACCTTTTCTAACGGTTGTAGCGTGAAAACGGTAAGAGCTAGAGAAAAGTGCCTCAGCCTCAATTTGTAGGGCTAGAAACACTCTACATTTTGATACATAAACCATCCCTGTAGCGTTTCAAATAAAGACGCTATCGCGTTTGAACGTGAAAATTGCATGAAATTTCATGATTTTCACCTTTGCTAACGGTTGTAGCGTGAAAACGGTAAGAGCTAGAGAAAAGTGCCTAAGCCTCAATTTGTAGGGCTAGAAACACTCTACATTTTGATACATAAACCATCCCTCTAGCGATTCAAATACAGACACTATCGCGTTTGAACGTGAAAATTGCATGAAATTTCATGATTTTCACCTTTGCTAACGGTTGTAGCGTGAAAACGGTAAGAGCTAGAGAAAAGTGCCTAAGCCTCAATTTGTAGGGCTAGAAACACTCTACATTTTGATACATAAACCATCCCTCTAGCGATTCAAATACAGACACTATCGCGTTTGAACGTGAAAATTGCATGAAATTTCATGATTTTCACCTTTGCTAACGGTTGTAGCGTGAGAACGGTAAGAGCTAGAGAAAAGTGCCTAAGCCTCAATTTGTAGGGCTAGAAACACTCTACATTTTGATACATAAACCATCCCTCTAGCGATTCAAATACAGACACTATCGCGTTTGAACGTGAAAATTGCATGAAATTTCATGATTTTCACCTTTGCTAACGGTTGTAGCGTGAGAACGGTAAGAGCTAGAGAAAAGTGCCTAAGCCTCAATTTGTAGGGCTAGAAACACTCTACATTTTGATACATAAACCATCCCTGTAGCGTTTCAAATAAAGACGCTATCGCGTTTGAACGTGAAAATTGCATGAAATTTCATGATTTTCACCTTTGCTAACGGTTGTAGCGTGAAAACGGTAAGAGCTAGAGAAAAGTGCCTAAGCCTCAATTTGTAGGGCTAGAAACACTCTACATTTTGATACATAAACCATCCCTGTAGCGTTTCAAATAAAGACGCTATCGCGTTTGAACGTGAAAATTGCATGAAATTTCATGATTTTCACCTTTGCTAACGGTTGTAGCGTGAAAACGGTAAGAACTAGAGAAAAGTGCCTAAGCCTCAATTTGTAGGGCTAGAAACACTTTATATTTTGATACATAAACCATCCCTGTAGCGTTTCAAATAAAGACGCTATCGCGTTTGAACGTGAAAATTGCATGAAATTTCATGATTTTCACCTTTGCTAACGGTTGTAGCGTGAAAACGGTAAGAGCTAGAGAAAAGTGCCTAAGCCTCAATTTGTAGGGCTAGAAACACTCTACATTTTGATACATAAACCATCCCTCTAGCGATTCAAATACAGACACTATCGCGTTTGAACGTGAAAAATGCATGAAATTTCAAGATTTTCACCTTTGCTAACGGTTGTAGCGTGAAAACAGTAAGAGCTAGAGAAAAGTGCCCAAGCCTCAATTTGTAGGGCTAGAAACACTCTACATTTTGATACATAAACCATCCCTGTAGCGTTTCAAATAAAGACGCTATCGCGTTTGAACGTGAAAATTGCATGAAATTTCATGATTTTCACCTTTGCTAACGGTTGTAGCGTGAAAACGGTAAGAGCTAGAGAAAAGTGCCTAAGCCTCAAATTGTAGGGCTAGAAACACTCTACATTTTGATACATAAACCATCCCTCTAGCGATTCAAATACAGACGCTATCGCGTTTGAACGTGAAAATTGCATGAAATTTCATGATTTTCACCTTTGCTAACGGTTGTAGCGTGAAAACGGTAAGAGCTAGAGAAAAGTGCCTAAGCCTCAATTTGTAGGGCTAGAAACACTCTACATTTTGATACATAAACCATCCCTGTAGCGTTTCAAATAAAGACGCTATCGCGTTTGAACGTGAAAATTGCATGAAATTTCATGATTTTCACCTTTGCTAACGGTTGTAGCGTGAAAACGGTAAGAACTAGAGAAAAGTGCCTAAGCCTCAATTTGTAGGGCTAGAAACACTTTATATTTTGATACATAAACCATCCCTGTAGCGTTTCAAATAAAGACGCTATCGCGTTTGAACGTGAAAATTGCATGAAATTTCATGATTTTCACCTTTGCTAACGGTTGTAGCGTGAAAACGGTAAGAGCTAGAGAAAAGTGCCTAAGCCTCAATTTGTAGGGCTAGAAACACTCTACATTTTGATACATAAACCATCCCTGTAGCGTTTCAAATAAAGACGCTATCGCGTTTGAACGTGAAAAATGCATGAAATTTCAAGATTTTCACCTTTGCTAACGGTTGTAGCGTGAAAACGGTAAGAGCTAGAGAAAAGTGCCTAAGCCTCAATTTGTAGGGCTAGAAACACTCTACATTTTGATACATAAACCATCCCTGTAGCGTTTCAAATAAAGACGCTATCGCGTTTGAACGTGAAAATTGCATGAAATTTCATGATTTCCACCTTTGCTAACGGTTGTAGCGTGAAAACGGTAAGAGCTAGAGAAAAGTGCCTAAGCCTCAATTTGTAGGGCTAGAAACACTCTACATTTTGATACATAAACCATCCCTCTAGCGATTCAAATACAGACACTATCGCGTTTGAACGTGAAAAATGCATGAAATTTCAAGATTTTCACCTTTGCTAACGGTTGTAGCGTGAAAACGGTAAGAGCTAGAGAAAAGTGCCTAAGCCTCAATTTGTAGGGCTAGAAACACTCTACATTTTGATACATAAACCATCCCTGTAGCGTTTCAAATAAAGACGCTATCGCGTTTGAACGTGAAAAATGCATGAAATTTCAAGATTTTCACCTTTGCTAACGGTTGTAGCGTGAAAACGGTAAGAGCTAGAGAAAAGTGCCTAAGCCTCAATTTGTAGGGCTAGAAACACTCTACATTTTGATACATAAACCATCCCTGTAGCGTTTCAAATAAAGACGCTATCGCGTTTGAACGTGAAAATTGCATGAAATTTCATGATTTTCACGTTTGCTAACGGTTGTAGCGTGAAAACGGTAAGAGCTAGAGAAAAGTGCCTAAGCCTCAATTTGTAGGGCTAGAAACACTCTACATTTTGATACATAAACCATCCCTGTAGCGTTTCAAATAAAGACGCTATCGCGTTTGAACGTGAAAATTACATGAAATTTCATGATTTTCACCTTTGCTAACGGTTGTAGCGTGAAGACGGTAAGAGCTAGAGAAAAGTGCCTAAGCCTCAATTTGTAGGGCTAGAAACACTCTACATTTTGATACATAAACCATCCCTGTAGCGTTTCAAATAAAGACGCTATCGCGTTTGAACGTGAAAAATGCATGAAATTTCAAGATTTTCACCTTTGCTAACGGTTGTAGCGTGAAAACGGTAAGAGCTAGAGAAAAGTGCCTAAGCCTCAATTTGTAGGGCTAGAAACACTCTACATTTTGATACATAAACCATCCCTCTAGCGATTCAAATACAGACACTATCGCGTTTGAACGTGAAAAATGCATGAAATTTCAAGATTTTCACCTTTGCTAACGGTTGTAGCGTGAAAACGGTAAGAGCTAGAGAAAAGTGCCTAAGCCTCAATTTGTAGGGCTAGAAACACTCTACATTTTGATACATAAACCATCCCTGTAGCGTTTCAAATAAAGACGCTATCGCGTTTGAACGTGAAAATTACATGAAATTTCATGATTTTCACCTTTGCTAACGGTTGTAGCGTGAAAACGGTAAGAGCTAGAGAAACGTGCCTAAGCCTCAATTTGTAGGGCTAGAAACACTCTACATTTTGATACATAAACCATCCCTCTAGCGATTCAAATACAGACACTATCGCGTTTGAACGTGAAAAATGCACGAAATTTCAAGATTTTCACCTTTGCTAACGGTTGTAGCGTGAAAACGGTAAGAGCTAGAGAAAAGTGCCTAAGCCTCAATTTGTAGGGCTAGAAACACTCTACATTTTGATACATAAACCATCCCTGTAGCGTTTCAAATAAAGACGCTATCGCGTTTGAACGTGAAAATTGCATGAAATTTCATGATTTTCACGTTTGCTAACGGTTGTAGCGTGAAAACGGTAAGAGCTAGAGAAAAGTGCCTAAGCCTCAATTTGTAGGGCTAGAAACACTCTACATTTTGATACATAAACCATCCCTGTAGCGTTTCAAATAAAGACGCTATCGCGTTTGAACGTGAAAATTACATGAAATTTCATGATTTTCACCTTTGCTAACGGTTGTAGCGTGAAGACGGTAAGAGCTAGAGAAAAGTGCCTAAGCCTCAATTTGTAGGGCTAGAAACACTCTACATTTTGATACATAAACCATCCCTGTAGCGTTTCAAATAAAGACGCTATCGCGTTTGAACGTGAAAAATGCATGAAATTTCAAGATTTTCACCTTTGCTAACGGTTGTAGCGTGAAAACGGTAAGAGCTAGAGAAAAGTGCCTAAGCCTCAATTTGCAGGGCTAGAAACACTCTACATTTTGATACATAAACCATCCCTGTAGCGTTTCAAATAAAGACGCTATCGCGTTTGAACGTGAAACTTGCATGAAATTTCATGATTTTCACCTTTGCTAACGGTTGTAGCGTGAAAACGGTAAGAGCTAGAGAAAAGTGCCTAAGCCTCAATTTGTAGGGCTAGAAACACTCTACATTTTGATACATAAACCATCCCTGTAGCGTTTCAAATAAAGACGCTATCGCGTTTGAACGTGAAAATTGCATGAAATTTCATGATTTTCACCTTTGCTAACGGTTGTAGCGTGAAAACGGTAAGAGCTAGAGAAAAGTGCCTAAGCCTCAATTTGTAGGGCTAGAAACACTCTACATTTTGATACATAAACCATCCCTGTAGCGTTTCAAATAAAGACGCTATCGCGTTTGAACGTGAAAATTGCATGAAATTTCATGATTTTCACGTTTGCTAACGGTTGTAGCGTGAAAACGGTAAGAGCTAGAGAAAAGTGCCTAAGCCTCAATTTGTAGGGCTAGAAACACTCTACATTTTGATACATAAACCATCCCTGTAGCGTTTCAAATAAAGACGCTATCGCGTTTGAACGTGAAAATTACATGAAATTTCATGATTTTCACCTTTGCTAACGGTTGTAGCGTGAAAACGGTAAGAGCTAGAGAAAAGTGCCTAAGCCTCAATTTGTAGGGCTAGAAACACTCTACATTTTGATACATAAACCATCCCTCTAGCGATTCAAATACAGACACTATCGCGTTTGAACGTGAAAAATGCATGAAATTTCAAGATTTTCACCTTTGCTAACGGTTGTAGCGTGAAAACGGTAAGAGCTAGAGAAAAGTGCCTAAGCCTCAATTTGTAGGGCTAGAAACACTCTACATTTTGATACATAAACCATCCCTGTAGCGTTTCAAATAAAGACGCTATCGCGTTTGAACGTGAAAATTGCATGAAATTTCATGATTTTCACCTTTGCTAACGGTTGTAGCGTGAAAACGGTAAGAGCTAGAGAAACGTGCCTAAGCCTCAATTTGTAGGGCTAGAAACACTCTACATTTTGATACATAAACCATCCCTCTAGCGATTCAAATACAGACACTATCGCGTTTGAACGTGAAAAATGCACGAAATTTCAAGATTTTCACCTTTGCTAACGGTTGTAGCGTGAAAACGGTAAGAGCTAGAGAAAAGTGCCTAAGCCTCAATTTGTAGGGCTAGAAACACTCTACATTTTGATACATAAACCATCCCTGTAGCGTTTCAAATAAAGACGCTACTATCGCGTTTGAACGTGAAAAATGCATGAAATTTCATGATTTTTCACCTTTGCTAACGGTTGTAGCGTGAAAACGGTAAGAGCTAGAGAAAAGTGCCTAAGCCTCAATTTGTAGGGCTAGAAACACTCTACATTTTGATACATAAACCATCCCTGTAGCGTTTCAAATAAAGACGCTATCGCGTTTGAACGTGAAAATTGCATGAAATTTCATGATTTTCACCTTTGCTAACGGTTGTAGCGTGAAAACGGTAAGAGCTAGAGAAAAGTGCCTAAGCCTCAATTTGTAGGGCTAGAAACACTCTACATTTTGATACATAAACCATCCCTGTAGCGTTTCAAATACAGACGCTATCGCGTTTGAACGTGAAAATTGCATGAAATTTCATGATTTTCACCTTTGCTAACGGTTGTAGCGTGAAAACGGTAAGAGCTAGAGAAAAGTGCCTAAGCCTCAATTTGTAGGGCTAGAAACACTCTACATTTTGATACATAAACCATCCCTGTAGCGTTTCAAATACAGACGCTATCGCGTTTGAACGTGAAAATTGCATGAAATTTCATGATTTTCACCTTTGCTAACGGTTGTAGCGTGAAAACGGTAAGAGCTAGAGAAAAGTGCCTAAGCCTCAATTTGTAGGGCTAGAAACACTCTACATTTTGATACATAAACCATCCCTGTAGCGTTTCAAATAAAGACGCTATCGCGTTTGAACGTGAAAATTGCATGAAATTTCATGATTTTCACCTTTGCTAACGGTTGTAGCGTGGAAAACGGTAAGAGCTAGAGAAAAGTGCCTAAGCCCTCAATTTGTAGGGCTAGAAACACTCTACATTTTGATACATAAACCATCCCTGTAGCGTTTCAAATAAAGACGCTATCGCGTTTGAACGTGAAAATTGCATGAAATTTCATGATTTTCACCTTTGCTAACGGTTGTAGCGTGAAAACGGTAAGAGCTAGAGAAAAGTGCCTAAGCCTCAATTTGTAGGGCTAGAAACACTCTACATTTTGATACATAAACCATCCCTCTAGCGATTCAAATACAGACACTATCGCGTTTGAACGTGAAAATTGCATGAAATTTCATGATTTTCACCTTTGCTAACGGTTGTAGCGTGAAAACGGTAAGAGCTAGAGAAAAGTGCCTAAGCCTCAATTTGTAGGGCTAGAAACACTCTACATTTTGATACATAAACCATCCCTCTAGCGATTCAAATACAGACACTATCGCGTTTGAACGTGAAAATTGCATGAAATTTCATGATTTTCACCTTTGCTAACGGTTGTAGCGTGAAAACGGTAAGAGCTAGAGAAAAGTGCCTAAGCCTCAATTTGTAGGGCTAGAAACACTCTACATTTTGATACATAAACCATCCCTGTAGCGTTTCAAATAAAGACGCTATCGCGTTTGAACGTGAAAATTGCATGAAATTTCATGATTTTCACCTTTGCTAACGGTTGTAGCGTGAAAACGGTAAGAGCTAGAGAAAAGTGCCTAAGCCTCAATTTGTAGGGCTAGAAACACTCTACATTTTGATACATAAACCATCCCTGTAGCGTTTCAAATAAAGACGCTATCGCGTTTGAACGTGAAAATTGCATGAAATTTCATGATTTTCACCTTTGCTAACGGTTGTAGCGTGAAAACGGTAAGAGCTAGAGAAAAGTGCCTAAGCCTCAATTTGTAGGGCTAGAAACACTCTACATTTTGATACATAAACCATCCCTCTAGCGATTCAAATACAGACACTATCGCGTTTGAACGTGAAAATTGCATGAAATTTCATGATTTTCACCCTTTGCTAACGGTTGTAGCGTGAAAACGGTAAGAGCTAGAGAAAAGTGCCTAAGCCTCAATTTGTAGGGCTAGAAACACTCTACATTTTGATACATAAACCATCCCTCTAGCGATTCAAATACAGACACTATCGCGTTTGAACGTGAAAATTGCATGAAATTTCATGATTTTCACCTTTGCTAACGGTTGTAGCGTGAAAACGGTAAGAGCTAGAGAAAAGTGCCTAAGCCTCAATTTGTAGGGCTAGAAACACTCTACATTTTGATACATAAACCATCCCTGTAGCGTTTCAAATAAAGACGCTATCGCGTTTGAAACGTGAAAATTGCATGAAATTTCATGATTTTCACCTTTGCTAACGGTTGTAGCGTGAAAACGGTAAGAGCTAGAGAAAAGTGCCTAAGCCTCAATTTGTAGGGCTAGAAACACTCTACATTTTGATACATAAACCATCCCTGTAGCGTTTCAAATAAAGACGCTATCGCGTTTGAACGTGAAAATTGCATGAAATTTCATGATTTTCACCTTTGCTAACGGTTGTAGCGTGAAAACGGTAAGAGCTAGAGAAAAGTGCCTAAGCCTCAATTTGTAGGGCTAGAAACACTCTACATTTTGATACATAAACCATCCCTCTAGCGATTCAAATACAGACACTATCGCGTTTGAACGTGAAAATTGCATGAAATTTCATGATTTTCACCTTTGCTAACGGTTGTAGCGTGAAAACGGTAAGAGCTAGAGAAAAGTGCCTAAGCCTCAATTTGTAGGGCTAGAAACACTCTACATTTTGATACATAAACCATCCCTGTAGCGTTTCAAATAAAGACGCTATCGCGTTTGAACGTGAAAATTGCATGAGATTTCATGATTTTCACCTTTGCTAACGGTTGTAGCGTGAAAACGGTAAGAGCTAGAGAAAAGTGCCTAAGCCTCAATTTGTAGGGCTAGAAACACTCTACATTTTGATACATAAACCATCCCTCTAGCGATTCAAATACAGACACTATCGCGTTTGAACGTGAAAAATGCATGAAATTTCATGATTTTCACCTTTGCTAACGGTTGTAGCGTGAAAACGGTAAGAGCTAGAGAAAAGTGCCTAAGCCTCAATTTGTAGGGCTAGAAACACTCTACATTTTGATACATAAACCATCCCTGTAGCGTTTCAAATAAAGACGCTATCGCGTTTGAACGTGAAAATTGCATGAAATTTCATGATTTTCACCTTTGCTAACGGTTGTAGCGTGAAAACGGTAAGAGCTAGAGAAAAGTGCCTAAGCCTCAATTTGTAGGGCTAGAAACACTCTACATTTTGATACATAAACCATCCCTGTAGCGTTTCAAATAAAGACGCTATCGCGTTTGAACGTGAAAATTGCATGAAATTTCATGATTTTCACCTTTGCTAACGGTTGTAGCGTGAAAACGGTAAGAGCTAGAGAAAAGTGCCTAAGCCTCAATTTGTAGGGCTAGAAACACTCTACATTTTGATACATAAACCATCCCTCTAGCGTTTCAAATAAAGACGCTATCGCGTTTGAACGTGAAAATTGCATGAAATTTCAAGATTTTCACCTTTGCTAACGGTTGTAGCGTGAATACGGTAAGAGCTAGAGAAAAGTGCCTAAGCCTCAATTTGTAGGGCTAGAAAACACTCTACATTTTGATACATAAACCATCCCTGTAGCGTTTCAAATAAAGACGCTATCGCGTTTGAACGTGAAAATTGCATGAAATTTCAAGATTTTCACCTTTGCTAACGGTTGTAGCGTGAAAACGGTAAGAGCTAGAGAAAAGTGCCTAAACCTCAATTTGTAGGGCTAGAAACACTCTACATTTTGATACATAAACCATCCCTCTAGCGATTCAAATACAGACACTATCGCGTTTGAACGTGAAAAATGCATGAAATTTCAAGATTTTCACCTTTGCTAACGGTTGTAGCGTGAAAACGGTAAGAGCTAGAGAAAAGTGCCTAAGCCTCAATTTGTAGGGCTAGAAACACTCTACATTTTGATACATAAACCATCCCTGTAGCGTTTCAAATAAAGACGCTATCGCGTTTGAACGTGAAAATTGCATGAAATTTCATGATTTTCACCTTTGCTAACGGTTGTAGCGTGAAAACGGTAAGAGCTAGAGAAAAGTGCCTAAGCCTCAATTTGTAGGGCTAGAAACACTCTACATTTTGATACATAAACCATCCCTGTAGCGTTTCAAATAAAGACGCTATCGCGTTTGAATGTGAAAATTGCATGAAATTTCATGATTTTCACCTTTGCTAACGGTTGTAGCGTGAAAACGGTAAGAGCTAGAGAAAAGTGCCTAAGCCTCAATTTGTAGGGCTAGAAACACTCTACATTTTGATACATAAACCATCCCTCTAGCGATTCAAATAAAGACGCTATCGCGTTTGAACGTGAAAATTGCATGAAATTTCAAGATTTTCACCTTTGCTAACGGTTGTAGCGTGAAAACGGTAAGAGCTAGAGAAAAGTGCCTAAGCCTCAATTTGTAGGGCTAGAAACACTCTACATTTTGATACATAAACCATCCCTGTAGCGTTTCAAATAAAGACGCTATCGCGTTTGAACGTGAAAATTGCATGAAATTTCATGATTTTCACCTTTTCTAACGGTTGTAGCGTGAAAACGGTAAGAGCTAGAGAAAAGTGCATAAGCCTCAATTTGTAGGGCTAGAAACACTCTACATTTTGATACATAAACCATCCCTGTAGCGTTTCAAATAAAGACGCTATCGCGTTTGAACGTGAATAATGCATGAAATTTCAAGATTTTCACCTTTGCTAACGGTTGTAGCGTGAAAACGGTAAGAGCTAGAGAAAAGTGCCTAAGCCTCAATTTGTAGGGCTAGAAACACTCTACATGTTGATACATAAGCCATCCCTCTAGCGATTCAAATACAGACGCTATCGCGTTTGAATGTGAAAATTGTATGAAATCTCATGATTTTCACCTTTGCTAACGGTTGTAGCGGGAAAACGGTAAGAGCGCCTAAGCCTCAATTTGTAGGGCTAGTAATTCTCTACATTTTGATACATAAACCATCTCTCTTTGGCAAAAGCTTATACAAAATTTTATTTTTATGAATGTTTTATTCACAGTACTCCTTCGTACGATTACGCGCCGAACCCCGATAAGCAATGGATTCTACAAATTACAAACAAAATGAAACCGATACATCGAGAATTTACAGATTTACTAATGACCAAGCGTTTGCAGACGTTGCAATCGGTTGACGCGGCCGTTCAGCGTGTTGTAGACGAGCTGGAGGCTCTTGGAGAAATCGACAATACGTATATAGTCTACACATCTGATCATGGTTACCATTTAGGACAATTTGGTTTGATTAAGGTAACAACATTATTTTTTTGCTGGTCAATGATATAAAGCACTGCATAATTTCTATAGGGAAAAAGTTTTCCATTTGAATTCGACGTTAGAGTTCCATTCCTGGTGCGTGGTCCAGGTGTGGAACCTGGTACCGTTGTTGATGACATCGTGCTGAACATTGATTTAGCACCAACTTTCTTAGATATGGCTGATGTGGACACTCCGCCACATATGGACGGACGTTCTGTGCTTCCGCTTTTTCTTAACTCTAAAAGGAAACGTTTCCGCTGGCCTGATACATTTTTAATTGAAAGGTAGTATGCATTTAAAATCTACGTTAGAGAGTTAATTTGATGATATGTTGCAGTTCTGGACGTCGTGAAACACCTGAATCTCGAGCCAAGGCAGCTCATAAATATTCAGCTGCCGCGAATAGAATGCTTATGACAACATTAGCACCTGTTACAACAGAAGAATCTACTCCACTGTCTTCTTCCACCACTAGTAGCACTACGAATGCACCTACTAAAGATATTTACGATTCCGCTGAAGAGCATTCTGATGTGGAAAACGATGATGATGATGAGGATGATGAAGATGGGGATGACGCGGATGATGTAGATGTGCATGATGATGATGATGATTTACAAAATCAAGAATTTAATGTGGATGTGCATCGGGTTGAAGTGCCACAGCGAGAATTGCAGTTGGATAACAGATTGTTGCCAGTGCCGGCACTTCCAAGTAAACTGGAAAGACTTGCTATGGAATGTGTGCAGGAGGAGTTTAAATTACCATGTAAAGTTGGACAAAAGTGGTTCTGTCAAAGGGAACATGGTAGATGGCGTAGACACAAATGTAAGCAGCAGTTGCAATACCCTCAGCAGAGGCAGTTCAAAAAATGTGCGTGTTTTACAGCTGATGGAATTTATTACAAGAATATACCAGTAAGTAGGCTTTATTTTAGTTTTCACACAAATCAAATACATACTTTAATTTTATAGATAAATGCGACACAGCCAAAGAAACAACTTAGATTAAGTAAAAACAAACGGAGTGTCGATTTTGTCGATTACCTTGAGGATGCTACTGATTATGATGGTGATGAAAGAACTGTATTTAATCACCGTCAAAAACGTGACACGTTGGCACATGTTGAAGATGTAATGGAAAATATTCAAAGTAAACTTAGTGGCTTGCAGGTAATTTAATTATTATTATTATGTTTTTATATATTTTTTTATTATTAAATAGTAAGTTGTAAAATTTATTTCATTTTAATCAAGGCGGTCAACGAATCATATCCGGGAGATCACACCATTAAAATCAACTTGGACACAAATAAAATCTCGGAGACTCCAGGTTGCCAAATTTTAACGGGTGGTCGCATCAATTGCTCTTCGATGATTTACCAAGATAAGAAAGCTTGGAAACGATCACGTACCCAAATTGACCATGAAATTCAACGGTTGAAACAAAAATTGGATAATCTCAAAGAAATTAGACGACATTTAAAAAATACTAAACCGTCGGGTGATAACTCAACGGGTGTGGTGGAGCTACCAAACAATTTGGATCCAACCGATGTACGATACGACTCGAAATTAGTGAATATTCCCGAAGAACCCACAACGGAACGGAGACGCAAAAAGCAAGACGGAGACAGAAAAAGATTGAACTCTACTCACTCCAATCACCATAGGCACCAACATCAACACCACAGATCAACTACATTAGCACCAACAACTACTGAAGACGATTCATATTTATCAAACTCCACCGTGGAGAGCACTGTAATTGAGGTTTCATCCACAACAGAGCCGACAGTTTCAACGTCAACAGCAAAACTCGTTGAAATCGATTCAACTGAAGATATTAATAAACAAGAGTACTGTTTGTGCAATGATGAAGACATAGCGTATAAACCGGACGAAAAAGAGCTGGCCCGTGAAGAGCGGCGACGTGTAAAAGAAGAACGATTAAAGAAAAAAGCGCGCAAACTAAAAAAGAAAGCGCAACTGGAAAAAGAATGTCTCTCCGAGAAAATCCACTGCTTCAGGCACGACAACGATCACTGGCGAACTGCCCCGTTGTGGACGTCGGGCCCGTTCTGTTTCTGCATGAATGCCAACAACAACACGTACAACTGTTTGAGGACCATTAATGCCACGCACAATTTGCTCTACTGCGAGTTCGTGACGGGATTAGCGACGTTCTATAACTTACGAATAGGTCAGTAAATACGTTTGATATGTAAATTTAATTTAATAATATTTTTTTATACGTGTAGATCCATTTGAATTACAAAACCGTGTCGATCAATTGCGACCCGAAGAGAGACAGTTTTTGCGAGACCAATTGCGCGAGCTAATGGCGTGCAAAGGTCGCGGTTGTACTGTTGGAAACTACGCGCATCATCAGACGCCAAAGCTAAAACCGAATTTACTCCCGGTGCATCCGCCACTACCTCAGCCGCAACGGTACAATAGACGACGAAAAACTGATGATTTTAATGGTAAGTTATATTGAGTTAAATTCATATGTTGGTTATGGGTAATCATTTGATCATATTCATTAGCAGCTTTAATATATCGTTGTTGTATTATTAATGCTTCATTGGTTTCATCTTCATTAACTGTGTTACTTGTATATAATAGCTGCAAGGACCCTGCCGCTGTCGCAAGCTTCGCAACACGACGACCGCAACAGTAGGTTAATAAAGTTGCCAAAGTAAGTAAAAAATGTCACGCACGCTTGCACACCAAACAATCATTACTTACACACCATTGATTTTTTTAATTTTTCTTCTACTCTTGAAAGACATGAAAAAAAAACGTACATTTAGCGATTTTTTTTGAATCGAAAACAAATAAATTTACTACGATACATTTTACGATCATAACATAATACGATGAGACAAACTTGTTCGGGTGTATTGTTTAAATTAAAATACGTGCGACGATAATACGGACCTCAAGTCGTAAATCTCATGCACTACGAAATTCGGAAATCAGCATGACGATTTTCAAAAGAAATGATTAAATATTACAAATTTTCACATCAAAATAGTCTACAATTAGTGCATTTCTAAATGTAGTATTTCCCTGCATAATTATAGATCCTGGCGTCGCAGAAAACCGTGGACGTGGCGTCAAAATGTACGCGAACGTGAGCGCCGAAAGCAACAACAGATACTTAACGGATTCTACAACAAGAAATGGCAAGAATAAAAGGCGTGACTGATCCGAATAAAAGTAATGTGATCTCTACAAGACGGCTTGAGCAATTTTTCTTTCGAGGGGGGCGATGACTTTTTATTATTTTATTTTTTAAATTTCTATAGAACGCTTCCAGCTTTATATGTGCAAATTCCCGAACGATATGTTGTTAAATTAGCAACGGCGGCAGCAGCTACAAGATGATGGAGAAATAAGTATTGAGTGGAGTATCTAGATATCCAAAATGTTTACATAATTAAAATTAGTTTTTATTTTCTAATTAGAAATGGACAAAAATTTAAATCATCATCAATATTTCTAACTTATATTTTGTTACTCATAACATAATCTTAAGCCTAGCTTCCTGACATTAATAGTTTCAGTAATTGTTGCAAATGATTTGAAGACAAAAGATTAATTGGTAAGTGAATATGCCATCTGTTGAATAAACTCTATAGTCTATTTACTATAGAGTTTATTCAACAAATGGCATATTCACTTACCAATTAATCTTTTGTCTTCAAATCAATTGCAACAATAATTTTAGAACGAGTGTCACGGCCATATATGTTTATTAAATAATATCCTTTAATTTCTTGTGGAATAAAAGCGTTAATATTTATTGAAAATTTAGATACTCCATTGTAATTATATTAGTCACCCATTTACACTCCTGAAACACGTGACGGCGTGGTTTATTTAAAACCACTTGTAGGTTTGTTCTCTTTAATTTGGAGTGTAAGATCCATGTGATATATTGTATTATTGTAGACATTTAGTACGTAATGTAATATAGCAATCAATAGCGTGTGATGAAGAAAACATGTATTACGTAAGTAATCACAAATCAAAACGGCATTAATTTATTTATTAATACATACAAAATGTAATATTTATTAGATTCATGTGAAAAAAGAGCGGTTTATTTATGGTTTTGTTTTTTTATATTGTTTGTATTATAATAGCAGTAATAAAATACATTTGATGATCGATTTTAGTTGATTGACACAATCGCACTGAAACGAAGTAATTATAATAATGAAAAGTATTTCAAATAAAATTGTCAACTTTAATACATTTATTTTTCAACACACAAAAACAACCTCTAACCTTTTACAAAGTAAGTAATGGAAACTGTTTAATTGTAATTATAACTTGTAATTGATTTCTTCATCAGGATTTCCAAATAAGTTTGTCATTTTTAATAATTTCTCATCACGGTCAATATTTTTGTTCCAAACTGATTGAAACTTATTTTCAGTTATAAATAGTGAATTTTCACTAATACTTTCTTGTACCTGTTTTACATGAGTGGTTTGGTCTAAAGCAAATAATCTTCGACTTTTACAGTTGAAATTGTTGTCCTGTAATTGGATTTTTCTTTCCGTAGAACAATAAAGTCTATTATTATTGGCCGATTTTACATCATGATATTTTTTAACATTCTTCTTTCATAGATATATTACTGTTTAATTCCTGCACCACTTCTCGGCATTGTTTTCTAGAACCTGATAAAATTATCTATAATTATTAATTTATCAGAGGCTTCATATTCTCTAGGAATATTTAAAACGTTTCAATTTTGTTTAAGAATATTTTATAATTAAAAGCAATTTTTGAAATATTGCAATTAACTTAATAACCTCACCTCATATAATTTTATTTGCAATGATACTTTAAGAGCCATCTGTCGTTTAGAAGCAGTACTTGTATTAACTAATTAGTGAGAGTTGCCAATAGAGGGCGGCGGTACAACCCTCAAGCGGAATCTGTACTGATGGTGTGACATCCCTTTTCAAGAGGACACATTCGCCGTATATTCACCTATTCCACATCAGATGGCTTATATTCTTTTATTGCCCCGTAAAAATGCCCGACGCAACTATTGCCAACTGCATCAATGACACAACATTATAAGAATGACAGTTTTGAATAAAAACAGCACAAACAACAATCGTTTAATATAGTAAACTATTATACTACTAAGGGCCGATTCTACAATTGACATTTAACCGGAAAATAAAGCTATTCGTGGTTTGTTTGAGATTTTAACGCCAATATCTCAAACATTCCACGAAGTCTTATTCTCCAGTTAAACGTCAATAATAGAACCGGCCCTAAGTAAGTTTAATAATAGACAGTAGCTAAAGTAGCTTATGCATGTAAAGAGGTGTCACAACGAATGTACATATTCCACTTGTGAGTTGTACTACCGCCCTCTATGGGTAACTGTCACTAGTTAGTTAATTCAAGTACTGCTTCTAAACGACAGATGGCTCTTAAAGTATCATTGCAAATAATATTATGAGGTTATTGACCTCTATCCGACTCTAAAGCGACACCTGGTGTCTAAAAATTGAGGTCCTGAAATGGTGTAAAATTCAAATTTACATTGATTTTGTATGGTGTTTCAGATTAGATTACAGTTCACTCGATTAATGATTCTTCACGTGTATGGTCTCATCGTGTTTGTCTCACTTTCCGCTATCAGATTCTAGTCGGTTTCTGAATCTCACTACTCGGTAGAAGCTGCAAATACTAAATTTTCATGGACACATTTTGATGTTTATTCGTTGCTTTATACGGTACTGCCAATCAACCTATCGCATGCGATGTTGCCACTGTTCCTGCTATCGCTCTAAGAGTATTAGTATCAGTTCAGTAAAACGATATATATTCCAATTCCAAGTTTGAATCAAAATAAAAAGAGATGAAGAAATGTAAAAGTCATCATTAAACTCAGAATCGTCATATTCACTGGAATCCACAAATTTAATTTCAATGCCCATAATTATAGTAAACACTAGAAACATAAAACAATTAAATACGGCAACAGTGTATATATTCTGAATGTTGGTATAGCTTCAAAATGTGTATGCAACCACACATAAAATAACCTAAAATGAGACAGATTGACAATAATTTGGCAAAAAGTGCTGTATGGAAATTGATGTTTTTCTATTAGTAAAGGCAATATCGGACAAGAATTGTAGATTCTTAGTATAGCCAAATGTGAGACGAACACGTTGGGCACCATATGTACAAATTCATTATTGCGAGAAAGTGTAAAACGACCATTGAATAAAATTCCATGTAAAATGTGTCGGCGGCAATTACCAACGAAATAAATAAACCATCAAATTTTATGGTAGTGGATTCTTACATATTAAGACCATACTATAAGAAAACAATACTCTTACAACAAAGAATCAACAGAAATTTAAATGATTCAATAACGAAAACTTGGCGCCAAAAGTATATGTCACCTTTACACCATTTCGGGCGGGCGCGGTGGCGCCCCCATCGGACATTCTATAGGTCAATTAAGTTAATTGCAATATTTCAAAAATTGCTTAAAATTATAAAATATTCTTGAAATAAATTGAAACCCCTTTATATGTGACTCTCAAGAGCTCGTGTAGGAACTGCTATTTAGGTAACTGGATATAAAATTTAATGAAACTGGTAGTTTTTTTGGCAGATAGTGTTCATAAATATGAAAATATCTTATATTTTCATTCTAATGGCATACAATTTGAAACAATGGTGGTCCATTGTTTCAAATTGTATGCCATTAGCACCAAAATATAAGATATTTTTGTATGTATGAACACCATCTGCCAAAAAAAACTACAAGTTTCATTACATTTTCTATCTGGTAGGAATTCCAAGCCACTTTAGCTTTAATATTGAAGAATTTTTAAGGTTTATTGACCCAATTACTCCACCCTTTGAGTCAATAGAAAGCAAATATAGACAGATACTATATATTTAGTATATTATGAATAAAATGGCCACATTAAACCATCAACTAGAATATACCTTACAGTTTGTTTACATGTAAAAATATAATAATTAAATAATATAATAAAATAAATATTTACAAAATAATCATCACACGGGTGCGTGATGTGTGAAGAAAAAAAATATATATAAAAGTGAAACAATAATCATATTTGGAGTATGGTTGAAAAAGCACGAAGTCATTGTGCTCCCTCATTAAATCAGATAATACAATAAACGAGTTATCATCAAACACATTTTTAAGTGTTTGACATTTAAATCACATTCACTTATTCCTATCGATCTGCTGGATTTAGACGAGCCCATCGAGGCTGTCCTGGGAATCCGCGCTCAGTCTTTTCGGTTTCTGCGTCATGTCGATGGTCTCGCACTGCTCGGTCAGCCGCTTGGAGGGCATCCGCAGTCGCAACGAAAGCCAGAATTGCTCCTCGGCGTCCCGTTCCCATCTGATGACGGGCACAGTTTTCAGGATGGAAGCCAGAGTTTCACCGACAGCATTTTTGAGTTCCGCCTCGTTGCGCGGCAATTCTTGCAGGGCGACACAGGTCAGGTGTGCATCCACGGTATTTAGTTGTTTGAGGGCCTGGTAGAGGTTGTTGGTGTCCCAATTGTTTTGGAGGGCAGACGGCGAGAGGATGGTCAAGAGGCGTCGGCTGTGTTTGGAGACATCGGATAAGCTGGAACACCCTGAGAAAAAAATATTTATTTAAGTATTAAAATACTAGGTGAAATTCCCGTCATTCGACGGGGGATTATTCGTAATTTCATTTTCCCCAACAATGAATTTCCGGCGAATTTCTTAAATTGCAATCTACAATTTTCAATAATACTATTTTTATTTTAAAAAAGCGAAATCTAATTTAAATCTGCTATTACTTGTAATTGTTATGCCCGTATTCACCAACATCCCATAAACTTTATAGGTCCCATAAGCTATTGAATGGATAAATTTTAAATGTCATTATGACAGAATATGCCAAAACAAATGTCAAACACCTTCAATAGCGCGTGCGATTGGAGCTTTGATGACACCTTTTGTTTAATTATTCAGTGTTTCCAATAGAGAGAATCTAAAGTAACTACATTCCTTATGATGAGTTGAATGAGTTTGTTACTTACACATATTTACATTCGATGGCAGTTCTCGCGATGCGCACTTGTAGTTGTAGGTTGATTCTAGTGTTGGTAGGAAATTGCCTAGGACCAATTCAGAGTCCTGCCAGGCGTACGCGATGAGGACGTCGTTACTCTTGCCGTCATTCTCTTCAACCGCGCCAAATCTATCCTTGAATCGAACACGTAGGGGTAGACCGAAGCGTAGATTAAGTACTGCTAATGTTATCAAAATTACGGCGAAAACGGCGCTCCATAATAACATTTTTCTCCATGGTACTGGATTGGGATTAAGATATTCTACGTGAACTGTAATAATAAATTTGTTATTGTATGATATCCAAGTAGTTGTCTATTAATTTAAATGTGCGCGCTTTTTTTTGTCTACTAGCAAAGTGGCAACGCGCACGCACAACCATCTACGTGCTAACAAAGAAGAAACATGCTTAAAAATGTAACAACAAATTATCCAATTTGATACAATACAGAAAATAAGATGATTGATAATTACCTTTTTCGCGTATATAAACTGGCAAGTCGATACTTCTTCCGGGTTTGCTGATTCTGCAGATATACTGGCCAAAGTCTTCAGCCACTACCTCCTCAATGATCAAATACGTTCCAAACACTTGACCGTCTTCCCTGCAAACCAATCACACATTTAATTTAAGTATTTAAAAACGTTATGGAACTGTGTTGTAATAATTTCTAATATTTCAAATTCGTCGCGACTTCTCTTTTGTTCGAGACGCACAAAGGCGGCGACGCGGTGGTGAAGACGAAAAAAAGTCGCAACAAAATGCAGAGGCACAGTACCGCGGTTTCCCCGAACGTTGTTACTTCCTCCCGTTTCATTCTTCGCAACTAGCGAATGCATAATAAAGCGCGCGCCTTTCGGGTTAACCGCGACACAAGACTCTCTCGGCGTGCGATAAGTAGCCGGCAATATTTATGAGCATGCTTGCGCTTGGCGGTTTCTCAAGAAGAGAGAAGAAACGGCGAGAGCTTGAAAGGGATTCGTGTTACTGCATGCGTAATAAATTAACTTGATTAGAATATGAATTGAGAGAAGAAATGAGTGTTGTTAAACACTATGCGAACGAACGACGCTAATAATAATAAGTGGCGATTGTTTGTGTCTCCTTAAATTATTTGTGTTTATTTCAACATTTTCCTCTGGTTTCCTTTCCGGTCGTCCGAAACAAGCCGTCAGTCGTGCAACATTTTTTCTTGTAATCCATCGGACGCGATTAGAGCACAAAAATGCGGTTTGTTCACATGTGCGCGCTCGAATAAAAGAAATAATCACACACACATAAGCGCACACGTTAAATTGTATACGGGGAACTTAAATAAAACGGATAATTAGCCGTAATTAGCCGCATTGTCAAAGAGCGACTCTCCGCAGTGAATACCGGTGCAAGGGCATCAAATGGTCGACCGGTGGCTCAATTTAAATGTCGTTAATGTACGACTTGTGTGGAGAAAGAAGGTTCGGACAGTTCGGGGGGAAAGGTGTGGTGTCGTAAACTGATCAAATTTTGTATGTAATTACAATTAAATTAATTATAGTAAATATGTGGGTTTTACTAGAAGTCGTAAAATTATATATTTATAACGTTTCAGCGGTACTAATTAGAAAACATGACATATTTGTATGTTGTGTGTAATTATTTATATAAGCAGATACATTGAATTTATTGAATACAGTTAATATTACAAGAATAAAACAAAACTTCTATCTGTATGGGGCAATGAGGTGTGAGGCTTTTCCACCGGTCGAGTGGAGAGTACAGTGGAGCCCGGTATTTACCTTAACTTCACAGAAAATCTCTTAACAAATTATGAAAGGTGATTCGCGAAAAATCGCCTCTATGGGGTTCGAACTCTGACTCTCCAATGTTCAGTACTATACGGACGACGGCTCTAACCACGGCCCGTAGACTATAAGAGTATATGGACCGTAGCTCTAACCACTTGGCCACTGAGGTGGGAATCACAATAATAATAACTTATCATTCTGATACTTTTAGTGTTTCGAGGTTTTACAAGGAATATCCACGAAATGAATAATCCAATGTTAGTGATTTTTATATGAATCCTTCGGTTTTCCCCGAGGCAACTGATGATGCACTGAATCACGTATAAATATAAACATACGAGTTAATAATAATAGCGCTAGAGCTTATTATTCAAATAAAGCTTTATACGAACATTCAAATTGATGTCTAGCATGGTGAATGTAACTAAATTGCATCCCTTTGCAGACATATGGGAGACAACAATAATACCTATAACCCGTATGCACGTGCAATTCGATCGTTAATTAAATTGGAATGTCGGTTTTGAAATAAAACTAACCATTTCTGCAACAACTGCGCAATGACAATTTACGCGCGTTCATTGGTAAATCCCGTATTTAGCTCTATAATTGCCGTAAATAATAATATTCACCTTGAGACTTTTTCTTGTCGGATGCGCGGCTCGTCATCGATACTGTCATTATAGATGGTCCTCCAGATCGCTTCACTGTGTGCGTCCGGTAGATCGACAACACCTGTAAGAAAGAAGGAAAGAAATATTAATATTAATTACTAGGTGAAATTCAATTTCAATTTTCTATTCATTCGACGGGGTATCGTGAATAAATGACCAAAGGGGGAAATGCTTATAGCATGACGGTTAATGAATAAATTAATTTTTAATATGCAATAAATCAAACGCTTACTTAAAAGATGGCTATTAATTTAAAACAATAAAACTCCAATTATATATTGAATAAAAAAAACGAAACCAATCATTATCGATAGCATTCGAACCGACAACACCCACTTGTACATGCACTGTCATCTCAAAAGTCATAACTGACCGGTCGGTCGGCTTCAAAACACTGTCTTCGTTTTTATATTATAGGCTTATAATAATGAGGAGCAGTGGTATAAATTAATTTATGTTTAAAGCTGGTTTGTATAAAGGCGAGTTTAGTGTAGCCCGTGATTGTAGGAATGTAGTTATTCTAATAATAGTTAATAAAGTTTTATTTATGTATTATATAATTTGATTACCTTTTATACTAATTAAATAAACCTATACATAATTCTGTTTTTTTTTTAATTTGAACATTTTTTTTTCTTTAAGGGCTATCAATCGTGAGGCTTTTACAGCGATCACCCGGTATTCACCTTAATTTCACAGAAAACTTCTTTTAAACTTTGAAAGGTGATTTGCGAAAATTCGCCACAATGCGATTCGAACTCCGGCTCCAAAATGCTCGGTATGAGATGACGCCCCTAACCATTCGACCACTGAGCTGGGTAAAATAAGAATATTTTACCCAGCTCAGTGGCAGAGTGGTTAGAGACGCCATCCGTCTAATTTTAAATAGAAATTTATTATGATATATGTACAAAAGTAATGTGCTACATCAGATTTTTATTGTACAACAATAATAATTATTATTTTTTAATTAAATTTTTACTGATCTAGTTTTTAGTAGCTTGAAACTATAAACTGATAATTAGCTAGCGCTCTAAACTAAACCACCCACAAGTGTTTTTTATTCGGTAATAAACCTGTCAAGATCATGCGCGTGATAGACAACAATACGAAGAAATTCATTCTGCATCACAAATATTCGTGTTGCAAGATGCCACCTGCGGCGAAAACAATATTCTGCACCTCGCCACGCTCTTGCAATTCAACGACGCGACGAGTTATATTATTAATTGTGAAAAGTTTTTTAATATGCGAGGCCTATTCCGTTTTCGCACGTCACGTCCGCGTATCATTGTGCGAGTACCGGGAATTCTCTCTCTCTACTCCCTTATCAACAACGCACAATCGCAGACGTAGGTATTCTGTCTTACCATACTTATTAGTGATTGCAGCTTGATTGGGTGTGCTCTTTGCGCGAGAGATGCCTTCACGAAAGAGTGAAAAACATACATTTTTAAAATTGTAAAGTTTAGCCAACATTTTTTAATTCTAGATTATATATAATATATTTATGCTAGTTTTCACCAATGACCTGTAAATATAATTAGGAAATTAAATCATACTAATTTCCTAATTAGATTTACAAGTCATTCGTGAGAACCAACATACATATATTATATATAATCTAGATTGAGGATTTAAATTTCAAAATGCTGGATAAACTCCACAATTTTAAAAACTTATGTTTTGCACTCTTTCGTGAAGGAATGGATGGTTACAGCTAGAATTACGAATAAAAATTCGTTTATTTATACTAAATATAGGTTACATGTCACAATATTTATAGAAAAACTTATATTTTATGACACGTATCATAATAATTTTTTTTTAAATTGGGCTTTTATTTCGACTATTGTAGGCATAAAACGTAACGAAAATTGTTTTTTTTTTCTAAATTGTTTACCGAAACAATGCCTTTGTTCTAGTGTAGTTTCTTTCTAGAAAAATTATCGCATATTTCCACAATCTTAGTTAGAAAACGTCTTAAAGCTGTTTTTTTTAAATGTTTCTAGCTGCCCCAAACGGTTTACACCAGCGAGTCAAGGAACGATAAAATAATGCAAACATAAAAATAAGATTCGTATGCCCGTATTCACGAACATCCCATAAACTTTATAGGTCCCATAAGCTATTGAATGGATAAATTGAAAACATTTTTGAGACAGAAATTGTCAAAACAATTCTGTTATGTCTATAACAGTATACATACGGCTTTAGAATATATCGTCAATTAGAAATTTATTAATTCGAAACCCCTCTTTTCAGAGATTCTCTTTAAAGCATCGACAAATTAATAACACGCCCGTCAATCTCCCGTACTTTTTACTACAAAAAATCTATTAAATACAACATCCGTGCGTCATCAGCCCCATTTTTTGTATAATGTCATAGTCACGCTTGCATAATTACAGACGGACGTTTCACGAGAAGAAAATAAAACAAAATACAAGCAGCTTCTTCAATCGAGCGTATTAGTCGCTGAAAGAACGGCGTGACGAAAGACGGGGCCGGAGGTAATGATGCCTCGATCAAAGGCCTCTTTACGAAGTTAGTCGGTATCAAAAGGCTTATAAAATGAAGGCGCGATGTATAATTGCAATTACACTCACCGACGAACGCTTCGCAGAAGAGACGCAACGGATGGCCGATGCTGACTTCTTTGTCGCTGGAGACGTAAGTGATTTTCGGACGATCCGGTGCTTTATCTGGAACAAAACAAAAATATAGTTATTGCTAATTATTGGCGACGTGGCATATGTTTTATTTATATTTAAATGACGTATTAAATACTGTTATGTCCGCATACACCAACATACCATAAACTTTATAGGTCCCATAAGTTACTGAATGAATAAATTTAAAATATCATTGTGACAGAATATGCCAAAACAAATGTCAAACACCTTCAATAGCGCTTGCGATTGGAGCTTTGATGACACCTTTTGTTTAATTATTCAGTGTTTGCAATAGAGCGAATCTAAAGTAACTACATTCCCTAGATAATTTATTTACTGTTGCTATAACAACGAATACTTATGAGTTCAATAGCTATTGATAGATGTAGAGAACGTTGGTGAATACCAGGGTTATACTCATACAAATAATTTGTTGCTCAACAAAATTAATTACAATTACAGGAAAACAATTTAAAAAAAAAAACAAGTTTAATCTATCTATCTATTAATTCAAGATTTTTGTGAAATATCTTAAACTTTGATAATAATTAATTCGAAAACTCATGTGCTACACTAGATTTAAAAAAAAAAGTAGGTATTAGAATAGGAGTGGACCTAACCACATGGCAAGAAACCGCAGAAGACCGCCCTATATAGAGACAAGTGGTGAAGGCAGCCAAAAGCCATCCCGGGTTGTAGCGCTACGAAGAAGAAGAAGGAGGAGGAGGAGAAGAAGAATAAGAAGAAGGAGAAGAAGAAGACGGAGGAGAAGAAGAAGAATAAGAAGAACATATTGGAATTCGTTTATGAAAAGCAAAATTAATTATTGTGATATGATTTCTTCAATGAACTATGCCCCATGTAATAAAACAAACGTTATATTATATAAATAATAAATTACACGTCGTCCCATACGGCAAAATCAATTTCCTCCCACCGCGGAAAAGAGTTAATGCAGCTGGCCGCTATAATAATCCAAAAGCGTTCAAGAGACACCCCACACAGTCCAAACCCATAAATCCCCAGGTCTTATAATTTCCGTTAGGGCCGCAGCACGCGGCCCACACGTCTCGCGCTCCATCCATAGGCATGCAAGGTGGTGCTCCTGTCGTGGACGTTGTGTGCAATTTTTTTTTTTTTACAAACAGGCCCCTGTCGCAACCAACAACGACCACACGTCTAATGTTTATTAATCAATGAAAACGAAAGTACGCGCAACTCTTACTCTCGCAATGCGATCGGTGTATTCAGAACAACGATTGACTGGATCAGGTACACACATAAGACTATAATTATTATAATAGAATGTGTGATTTAATGATGTCATTGTAATTAATGTATATAATCTATGCGTTTAAGTGTTATAACATCCCATAGACTTTATAGGTTCCATAAGCTATTGAATGGATAAATTTAACATGTCATTGTGACAGAAGGTGCCACAACAAATGTCAAACACCTTGAATAGCGCTTGTGATTGAAGCTTCGATGACACCTTTTATTTAATTATTCAGTGTTTCCAATAGAGACAATCTAAAGTAACTACATTCCCTAGATAATATATTTCTTGTTGCTATAACAACAAATACTATGGAACGTTGGTGAATATGGAGGTTAATAAATTAAATCAACGATTTTTTTTACATAATTATACTACACCATATGCCTACAAAAAATTGAAACCGCCCGTCATTTTCGATACAATTTGCATGCCACTACAAGGCGGAAGCGAAACCACAGAGGGGTCCGGTAGTAAACAAATTTCAGCAGAATGGGCGGCAGCATGAAGAGCTTTAAACCGCACGCGTTCCTCTAATTTATGTACGAACTGGTCGGGAAAAACGGAAATGCAAATTGTACGGTGTGCGGGTAATTTGCATGATTGACAAAATAACCAAGTGCTTGGGAATTAGCGCAATTGTAATTTGCACACGCACGTGTACTTGGGATTTTGCGTGTAGTACGTTCTGGGAATTTGGACGTACGGGGGGACCGGCATGTTGAGAGCAGCACCTGGTGTGCAAAATGAGAAAACAGTCGAGCAGAATGTAATTTAAATTCAAATGATAATTACATTATAAAAGGATATTTTATTTATATTAATATTTATTAAAAAATCTCACGGCGATGGAACTGGAATTTTAATTTTTATGAAACTATGAAATTTATTTTTATAAATTTATTTTGATTAATTTTCAAATTTATTTTTATTCATGTATTTGTTATTAATTTTGTTTTTTTTTTTAAATTTATTTAGAAATTTATTTTTATTTATTTTAAAATTTGTTTTTATTAATTTTGAAATTTATTTTTATTAATTTTGAAATTTATTTTTATAATTTTGAAATTTATATTTATTAATTATGAAATTTATATTTATTAATTTTGAAATTTACTTTTATTAATTTCGAAATTTATTTTTATTAACTATGAAATTTATTTTGATTAACTTTGAAATTTATTTTTATTAATTTTCAAATTTGTTTTTACTAATTTTGGAATTTATTTGTACTAATTTTCAAATTAATTTTTATTAATTTTGAAATTTATTTTGATTAATTTTGAAATCGGGATACAGTAAAAAACTAAGTGAAATCTAAAAGAAATCCTAGGTACTACAAGATTGATTTGTGCTAATAAATCCGGAGTATCCACACTTTTGTTAAGTTTAACTCACAATTTAAATTATTAATTATATTATTAATTCAAAATAATATTATAATTCAAAATACTTAAGAAATCAATTAAATTGTGAGTGAGAATGGACTACTTCATCATCTCGGCAATTTCACCTAGTAATATTTATAAACACATAAATAACTTACCAAATACTCTCAATTCAATATTATGCTGGTAGACCACGGTATCGTTCTTCAGCAGACACGTATAATTGCCAGCGTCGTCTTCAGTGACCGATTGTGTGTAAATCGTTTGATTGGTGCTCTCCGGATAGAGGATCAACCCGGAAATGGATGATGGCCACGGGTACATTTTGCCATCTTTCATCCTGAAAACAGAAAAAGGGACACTTATGTAGGTGTGTTAAATTCATATATACTAGTTCCCCGAAGAGAACAAGCGCCGTTCTTTCCCACTGTGTGTTTGCACACATACACACATCAAAGTGGCCGGTCCCCAAAATGCAAATATTGACTGACCGCGGTCGGTCAAACTACCACTCGGCGGCGCGCACCGCCAATCGTCAACCCGTGGGAATAACTAAATTTATGAGAATTTACAAAATATATCGAATATCATTTATAGTGGAAAAAACAACAACACTGAAATGACAGCAAAAGGCTATAATAATTATAATTACATTTATAAGGCGATTGATATTTGATTCAAAAATATTCCAAAAAAATTAGAAATACAATTGAAATGAATTTAGTTTGTATATTAGTAGAATATCTAGACAAGTTGATATGCAATTTTAATTTTCCTCATAAGAAAAAATGACAATCAAGTGTTTGTTGGTATTTAAAATTGAAAAAGAAAATCTGATACACGACTTTTAATTTTAACTTTTTTAACAAAGTTAAATTTTATTCTTTTGTTTATCTTTCTTTTCGTTTGAGTATTAAACCAAAAAGATTAGAAAATGCGAGAACATGTGAGCAAATGTGAGAAAATATGCGAAAATTCGGAAAAATTTATAAAAATGTGTCAAATGCCATATTTTGACACATTTTCATACATTTTCTCAATTTTTTCCGAATGTTCGCACATTTTGCTCACATATTTCCGCATTTTCTAATAGTTTTGTCTAAAACTCAAACTAAAAGAAAGATAAATAAAAGAATAAAATTTGACTTTGGATACTTTTTGAATAATACGAAAATCGTAGCGTCTATAAATTCGTAACGGTAGTGTATACTTCTACATTAATGGAATTAATTAAATGATTTCAGCGAACACACTGTATATTAAATCATTAAAAAAAACGAAACAAAACCATTTTAATTATAAACCAATAAGGGTTGAATTTTTGAAGAATCCTATATGCCGCAGCATGTAGGATTCTTCAAAAATTCAACCCTTATTAGTTTATAATTAAAATGGTTTTGTTTCGTTTTTTTTTTTTAATGATTTAATTTAATTTAATTGATTAAAATTCAATGCACCCAACTAAGTAGTAAAATAAATGAAAGTACAATTATTTCCAGTACGTTGATTTTTGGTACGATAAAATCTCTTTGCGAAAATTACAATTGACTGACTTTTTTTTTCATTATCATCATTGCGCGTGTAAAACTCCAATTGCGAGTTTCCTGTTTAATTCTCTGAAATAACTCATAGAAACTGTAACGTTAATTGCGCTTTCTGGGAAGGCGCGTCATTATTTACACTGTTAGTCGCGTTTACTAACGGTCAGATCGGTCATTATATGACCAGTGTGTCGCTTTGCTGGCGAAACGGCCAAAGTAATTAGTGAATTAATCATTAGAACAGCGAGGAGGGGGGCTGTACGTTAACTACGAAATTAATTTAGAAAATTAACTTTCTCTTATCTACATATTTAATATAATAGTTATTATATAACAAGTATGCAAAACTTAAAAGGCTTTAATAAACTAGTAGTCTATTTCGACTATATTAGTCATGTAACTAAATGAAAAGTCAAAATTAGCAATTCGATTTTTTCGCGATAATAATACATGTTATTTTCTTATAGAGCAGTGCTGTATTCGAAAAATAAAATATGTAGTATTTTCTACTTAAGCTTGCTTTAGACAAGGCAATTTCTTGATCCAAAAATTAGTCAAGACTTCATCTAAATTCTTTAATATCATACAACAAAAATTGTTTGAAATATTGAATTGGATTGTAGAATGAATGGAAAATTTGTAGCACAAATGTTATGATGTATTGTATGAGCTGCATGACCACGGGCCCACTCTTATTGCAGAAATTGTTTCGTTTCATATAGATACAACAAGTAAACAAGACAATTGTTGTTAGTCAATATATATAATTCATTTCTTGAACAATTTTTGATTAAAAAAATTGTCTTGTCTAAAACGACATTTAGACTATAATGTTTTATCGTTAATGGTCTTAAGGTCGTTTTAGACAAGACAATTTCTTAACTCAAAAGTTAGTCAAGATGCGAGAAAATCTAAATTGTCTCGTATCATACAGCAAATTGTTTGAAATGTTTAATTGGATGGTAGATCGAATGGAAAAATATAACACGTTCTATGTGTCAAGGACAAATTGTATGGGAGGAGGATATATGAATTTATTTCTTGAATAACTTTTAAGCTAAGAAATTGTCTTGTCTAAAACGACCTTTAAGTTATAAAACAATTGCTTCTTTAAAACAACAAGGTATATATTATTGAATTTGTCACGTTCTATTAAATTTAAAAATATCAATTCTGAATAGTTGCTGATTCTATTATATATGTATGTGTGTTATTGTTAACGGAATTGGGAAGGTAAAAACATACGGCCCCACTGTATATATGTGAATAATGACGACGTTACTGCCGGTCTGACAGCGCCCTACAAGGGGTGCTGTATATTTCAAAAAGGGCTCTTCTTAACGCCAGCCGGCATCGCCCTCGATTCCCGGAACGACACTCAACGCCAAAAGGCACCCCCCGGTGCGACAGATCCAGGTACCCCTCGCTGATTTCTCAATATTATTCCACCAGGCTCGATTTATAACGATTTTACAGCAGCTTGTAAATGAATATAAAACTGTTTCGTCGAATTACAGCTGAAATAAATTGCGAATGTTTGATTCTTGACGTTTAAAGTTTTACACTTTGCAAAATTTACTTTATTACAGCTATTTGTAGGGATTATAATGATGCTGTTTAAATGAGAAAGGTTGTGAAAATAATCGAAAACAAACTTATTGACCCGCGATCCCCTAATGCACTTAAAACAAATAATTTAAGGACCTCCTGAAGAATGCGTATGTGTAGCAGAAAAATATCACGCAGGAAGAGAATTTAAATTCAGAAGGAGATAATTTCTATTATTTAATTAAATTTTGTAATTCAATTTATTTAATATTCCAATGCAATACTCATAATTTTGATTAATAGCAATTTATTTTTAGTATTAATAAAATTATTTTTGGTAAATCAATTTTCTGCCACCCGCCAAATATATTTTGCAAGTCCCACTTTGAAAAACATGAATCTAAAAAATGTTTTGCATATACGAGGATTGTAAATAACCCTCGTATATGTAAAAAAAACATAAAACACCATATTGTGGTAGAAAATGATATACAGGGTGATCTACTAGCTCAGTGACAAGCTGTCACTATTTTATTTATTACCCTAGTATAATTTACGATTCAGAAAAATTCATACTGTGATTGAATAATGTAGGTACTTAGGGCCGTAACTAGCTTTTTTGGCGCCCTAGGCAAGAACTCATCACCCCCCAACATTTGTAAGAAACAGTGTAGTGCAGAGTTCAAGTCGTTTGAAATTGTGAATGGGTATAGTTTGGTCGGTAGGGACCATCCACCCACCCCACCTTTGCTTGCATAGTATGTTTATGAGATAACAAACATTTTTGAATGGATATAGAGATGTTATGTATATAACTCTCCCCAAGCTAGTTGTCACACACACACACACACACACACATTAAATTATGGATTAAATAAAGCTATAAATGAAATAATATCATACGATTAAAAATTAATAATTTTGTCTAAAACAATATAAAACTATAACCAAACTGGTGGCATCAATTCTTCAGAAATGTTCCCGTACATTTTTTTGTCCACCACTAATTATCGCATATTTTCGGTAATTACACGTCTAGAGTTTCTCATTCTACGTATTGCACTTGGGCCGTTTTGCAAACCGCAGACCGGTTCTCCCCAACCTCGTATGTGTGTACGTAATTGGTCAGAAGAAGAAGACAAAAAAAAGAGTCAAAGACGGGTTAAGTTGGGCGCGCGCGAGCGTGTGCTCTCTTTTGTTTCGACGCGGCGTATATAAATTCGAGCTAGCAACACAACGGAGGAACAAGCGCAGCCCACCCGTGCGAGATGAGTTTCGGGAAACGGCGCACCAGTCAGATAGATAGATAGACAGATAGACAGACAGACAGGTGATGATGTATTGGGTTGGTGGGATATCCGGCGACGGGTCTACTGGGAAAACGTCGTCGTAGCCGTGGCGGTGTTTCCTGCCCTGTTAGATCCGTTTGATCGAGAACTATTCGCAGTTGGCTCACGTCGGCGGTTAAACGCGACGTCTCCAATAATACATGACAGTCGGGGGGATTTATTGGATTTAGTATTGGATTCGCTTTATTGTATCAATAATATAGTCATATTTTTCTGCACACTTACACTGCCAGAGGCACGATAAAGTTATCGTAACTCGCTGCTTAACCTTCCGGCCCAGTCTTATAGATCCGGAGCATATATATGCTCCGGGTCTATAAGCGTGTGCGAGTGCCAGAACGTTAATCTCTCTAAAGCCCGTATGACATTATCTAGTTTCCTATATCGTTTTATATAATCTAATATTAATTAATTCCGAAAGTAGTGTAGTGCTAAGATATTTTTAGTTTTATATCTAAAGTTCTGATTATGAATACTGTCAAAAATGTCGAACTCCGAACGCGCAGTCGGATTGCACCTAACAACACCAGTGTGGCCAATTCTCAATACATAAATGGCAACCCTCGTATCTTATTTTAATCTAATATTAATTAATTTTGTTTTTATATCTAGAAAACTATGAAAATTAGCAAAGTGTCAATTTTTTTACTTTACTTACTTTATTAAGCACATTAAGAGCAAATTTGAGAATTATAGCTACAAAATTACGCACTTTATGATTTTATTTGTCTACTGGTGTCACTGTCATACAAGTCAGGTGATAAAAAATATTTTGTTTGAAATAGCTATAACTCTGGATTATATAATATAACACGAGTGTCAATTTTTTTCCTTATTACCTACTTTATTAAGAACATTCATAGCAAATTTGAGAATTGTAGCTACATAATTGCGCACTTTATGATTTTATTTGTCTACTGTTGTCACTATCATACAAATCATGTGATAAAAAATATTTTGTTTCAAACAGCCATAACTCGTGATTATATAATATAACACGAGTGTCAATTTTTTTACTTATTGCCTACTTTATTAAGCACATTCAGAGAAAATTTGAGAATTGTAGCTACAAAATTACGAACTTTATGATTTTATTTGTCTACTGTTGTCCTGTCATACAAATCAGGTGATAAAAAATATTTTGTTTCAAACAGCCATTACTCGCGATTATATAATGTAACACGAGTGTCAATTTTGTTTGTTTCGAAATTAATTAATATTAGATTAAAATTTATGATACGAGGGTTGGAAAGCAATTGTCAACCCTACAGTACACATATATAAGTGTGAACCCACCTCTTAGCAATCAACATATCTAGATTAAAATACAAGAAATCCAAAGAATTGACAATATTCTACCATCACTTAAAAGAAAAAAATCCCCCTTGGACCCGTCCGAAACCGAAAATTCGTAATATTTCATTCTTCAAAAATGTAGATTAAATCTAGCCAGATGTTTGAAAATCTCTTCTTTGTTATTGATATTTTGGCCATTTTCATTGTTTTTTATTTTCCAGTTATTATATAATTTCTCAGTATTTTATTGGGCTTATAGCTATAAAAATATTTTTTTTGTAAAAAAAATAATAATTAATTATTACAAATATCACAATATTACAATATGATAAAAGTCTGCTTATGGTGTGAAACAATACAGTTGAGCTGTGAAATTTCTATTATACAATTGGTACCTTAGTCACCCATGTTAAACATAAAACCCGACAAGTCTTAGCCTGTCCAAACATGCTGACTCAGCCACTCGGTCGCGGCCGATCGCTAGATAACTCAAAAGCGAAAACCAGGTAGTAGTTTTACGCGAACGAACATAAAGCGCGGTGCAAAATGCAAAAGAAATTCGCAGGTATCAATTTTATGCATGCGGACAGTCTGTTTTATTGTTAATGAAATGGAAACGCCGGCTCCTCCGGTCCCGGCTTCTTTTAGTTCATTTTTTTTACGGGCGGTTTTAACAATGCAGAACAAGTCCCCGGACAAGGCGCGGGTTCTCTCTAATCTCTCTGACCAGTTCTTTTTCACTGCGCCCCCTCCCGCGGATTCCGCCGCTTAATTTACATCGCTTCCAACAACATAATCAAAACCACGAACACGGCATTTTACAAGAATCGTCAACGTGCGCGTTTTTTTTTTTTTTGCATGATCATTCGAGATGATTAAAATAGCATTCCCACAGTTGAAATTGTGTGGCCGACCGGCATTTCCGGATGGGTTTATTGCAAAATATATTTAGAGAAGTATCAGTTGCAACTAGGGTTTTCCCTGCAGTGGTTAATTTATATAGTAACTTCTCGATTAGCATTCAATATTTATATAAACCATCTTTTTATATAATATTATCCCTATAATATAAAAGTTAAAGCCTCGTATTCACCGACGTTCCATAAATCTATCAATAGCTAGTGGGTTCAATAGCTGTTAGCTATATAAGTATTGTTCTTATAGCAACAATAAATATATTATCTAAGGAATGTAGTTACTTTAGATTCTCTCTATTGAAAACACTAAATAATTGAACAAAAGGTGTCCTCAAAACTCCAATTGCAAGCGCAAAAATCTCGAAAACATATAAAGTGTGGTTTTCTGTAAGTGTTTTATATTGCGTGTTGCAAAACGAGGAGTGATCTTAATTTGGCTTGCGTCAACAGAATGTCGATAATGTGCAATGAATTGTAAACAAAATACGTTTGTATATGTCAACTGCAGATTTCCTCAGATTGCGATTCGTGGAATGCACGCAGGCAGGAAATTGTCTCATCTGGAATTGATTAAATCTCAAGCTGTATTTTCTGTAATTGCACAATAGTCATAATAATATATTCACTAATTGTGACAGTTTAAATAATTGAAAGAATAACCCCTATATTCACCGACGTTCTATAAATCTATCAATAGCTATTGAATCCATAAGTATTCGTTGTTATAGCAACAATAAATACATTATCTAGGGAATGTAGTTACTTTAGATTCTCTCTATTGGAAACACTGAATAATTAAACAAAAGATGTCATCAAATCTCTAATCACAAGTGCCATTCAAGGTGTTTGACATTTGTTTTGGCATATTCTGTCACAATTTATAAATTCAAAAGCTAATGGGACCTATAAAGTTTATGAAATATTGGTGAATACGGGCATAAGAATAATAATAATAATTCAATTTTAAAAAATACACATTATGGCACGTTTGTACAGAGCAAATAACTATCGAGTTAATTTGACATCCCTAATTCTAACTTCACTTTTGACAACTTGACACATAATGCGACGTTGCCGTATATAAACAGAGGTACATAAAAATGAAAAGTTAAAAACAATTTATGTAACATTTAACAACATAATAACGGGTTGTAGTTATCTAGCTTTTATAAAACCGAGCCTATAATTATGTATAGTCTATATGGGGCATACAAGTATAATTCTGATATCAATTTTACCAAAAAATACAGTTATATATCAAATTCGTTTTGAAATGGTAGTACCAAATCTTCTTTTCAAAATAATTCAAATGTGACTTAGACCACTTTCATTCTCACATATGATAGATATGAAATATTAATACAACTCTATACTGACTAAAGTCATTGACACCTCTCATCCTCTTTATATTTATACAACGTGAAAAACACGGCCTCATTGTCCGTTCCTTCCTTCCGCTATTTCCTCTCACGTAGCATCGCCGGCGACGATATCGGCATATAGACCAACCGCACCGTTTTATTAATTCAATAACACCACCACACTACTGACACTACATGACATTACAATTTCGGTCAATTATTTCTCGGATGGGATACATTGATGGGTGTAATCTGGCGGCTAGCACATTTCCCCGAAGTTGTTACGTAATGACCCGCCGCTGTTGCTCTCCGTCTCTCGATCGCCGTCATCCGCAATGCATGTGACAAACGGTAACAAGTGAGCGAAAAAGAAAAAAAAAGTTGTCACAGTCACATAAACAACTTCGCCTTGACTCATTACCGGCGTCTTTTTCTCTTCTGCATGCAACGACAACGAATGTGAGCTGGCGGGATTATTAGCCGCGGGGCCGACAATTCTTGGGAACTGCGGCGGGCCGCAGCATTGGCAAATTGGCCGGTTCTCGCTCATAAATAGATTATTATATTTTTCCAAGATGTAATGAAACTTGTTTTATGAGTGGGGGTCAAGTACATCAGTTTAATAAGACTTTGTTAATTATACTTAACTTATTAAATACATTAAGGATAGGTTGTATAAAAGCAAAGATTCTCTCACTCCTTTGCTTTTATACAACCTAGCCTTAATATTTAAATTTCCCGATAATAGAGCTCACCCAATGCGTAACAAAACCGCCAGTGGGGGCGTTCCAGCCGTTTCCCGGTAATTCGTAATTTGATATCGCAACATCGTAAACACCTGCCGCAAATATCGCCTTATATTTTCCGGGAAACGTACTGCTGGTGACGGCGACGTTAGTAGGAACGTGAAACGGAAGAAAACGTGGACGCACAATGTGACCGCGAATAATATAATTAATAAATTCGCTGTAATATGTCTGTTTATGACAGCTACTGATTGAAAACAAAATAATATTCCTACTGGAATTGCTAAGGGTGGAATACGTCTATACGTTTCTTGTAGACGTGGACGGCCTGACAACCACAACAGGACCGTACGTAATGAAAATGAAAATTTGAGAAAAAATGTGAAAATGTTGGAAAACATGGGAACATGTAAGAAAATGTGGGAAAACATGAGAAGAAGTAGGAAAATTTATCAAAACGTGTCAAAATCAGTCAAAATGTGTCGAAATTTCAATGTAATCTGGATAGTCATGTGATAGAATGTGGGAAAATTTATCAAAACGTGTCAAAATGTGTCAAAATTACAAAAATTTATAAAAAATGTCAATGTAATTTCGGATAGTCATCAATAACCAGATATTTACATATAAGGATCGACTATAGCTTAAATTAATTTAATCATTTTTTGCGGATATACACATTTGCTTTTGGGACAGTGAAGCGTAAAACGTATGTTGTCACCGTCGCCGTGTACTGTACCTAGTAGTTGTAAAGCAAAATAATTACATGGTACTTTACCGGGGCGATACAAAGACCCCGGAGTGCCTGGCAGCGTGCACAAATGGGCATGCTTCGTTAGGCATGATGAGTGCGCGCGGACGTCAAACTGTTGTAGACATTTCTGTGTCGTGAGAAGCTACCGGCTTTACCGATTACCGCAACAACTAAATTAATGTTTCAAACGCACTCGCGGCGTGGGCGACGTAATTCAATTATTTTCAAGGGTTGGAGGGTTGATTTTATAGAATGACTCTATTTACGAAATGTTGACATTCATGGAGACATTTTCATACAATAGATACAATACATATATATTCAATACAATAGATATTCAAGTATGTGTATGGATAGCACTTACACATACTGGACAAATAAAGCTCTTTATTATTATAATTATAATTATATTAATTATTATAGATTTTTAAGCTATAATAATTAATATAATTATAAATAATAATACTATATTGATTATTCGAAATATTTAATCTGATACCATTAATGACCATTAACCGAGCAAACACTAATTTCCAAAGTCACATTAATGTTAGAAAACAGAAACAAAAACGATGCACCAGACGTACACACACGGTTAGAATTACAATGTCCAGCTCGTTACGTGAACACGACGGAGCAAATTGCCTGGTATGTTTTTATCTGATGTTAAAAAGTGAGGCCAGGCCGCAAAGGACGCGCCTGTGGGAAGCACCGTCGGCCGCAGACGGCGAGCGGGCAATTTTTAACCGCCCTATCGCGGGGTGAGATCTCTCCATTCAAGTTGGGAATTTGGAGGTTTCTCGGACGGCGGCGCTTCAGAGAGAAAGAGACGATCTATGGGGGGGGGCGCGCAACAATTCATTTCGGTAGAGCCGAATATACATTATTATAAGTGGTACCCCTGACAGGGCTGTTGAATGAAAAGTATACATATATTCATCCAGTTAAGGGTGGAGAATCACACCTATACTTTTCTAAAGCCCGTATGACATTATCTAGTTTCTTATATCGATTTCGATGCAGAAACAAACTACATAGTGTCATACACACAAGTAGAAAATGATATAGCGGCGGAATAATAATAAATTTACTTAACAATAACAAGACCGTAATACACAATATTAATTTTCCATTTAGAAATATTAGAAATAGTTATACAGTTTATATATCAATTCCTTTTTGAGGAGTGTTACTTTTATTTCTATTTGTATTTTAATTTTAATTTGAATTTGAATTTGAATTTGAATGTTTATAATTTTAATTTTAATTTCTATTTATTTTTGTTGTGGTTGGTAATGTTGAAGAGCAGTTTTTTGTGAGGGAAATGCCAATAAAGGTTTTTTTTGTATCAATTCCTATATATGTATAGGAAACTAGATAATGTCATACGGGCTATAGTGCAGGAATTGTAAAGTTCTATCTAATTCTTATTAGTAATAATTATGCATCGAATGACATAAAATTATTGTATGTTAATAAAAATATCTGATATTGATACCATACGACTTTTCAAATTAATTAAATAATTCGGAAAGTCGTGTAGTATCAACTTCAGATATTTTTTATTCATTTACAATTCATATCTTTTAATTAATAAACAGCTAGCTTTATATCAATATTTGTATCAATATTTAAATTATTATTTTATTTAAATTCTTCATCGTTTTAGTTTAGACTTCATGGATTTAAATTGTTATTTGCATACTATACAACCTTTACAGTATTTTAAATTAATTTTATTATTATATTCTGTATTGTTATTCTCTAATTAGGATTTGTTCTATTGGGTAATACCGTATTTTTCGGACTATAAGACGTGCTTTTTCACATAGAAAACTGGAGTAAAATTTTGGGTGGGTCTTATGGTACGAAAATAATATTAAAATATTTTTTTTTCAATAAATCGTCTTTAAACATGAGGTACGTCAGATATAGAATATACCTACTTTTCATAACTTTCTGATACGCCACTGACGGTTCATCCCGGTTAATTGTAAGCTTTTGAACCCTCGCATTACCTACCGCCGCTCGTTAAGTCGTAAAATTTTATGACTTTATTGAGAAAATTGACCGGCATAAATTACAATGTTAACGATAGGCATGCAATAAAATAAGCTAGCATTTTTGTGCAAAATTTGTTTACTTCAAAATTACTTTTGTAATACTTCTAAGTTGCCATCATAATAAAAATAAATATACAACTAAACACGAGTTTTTTTTGTATGTTTAACATTCTTGTTGACAGCCGCACCTCAATTAAATCCATTAAAACGAATCGTTTTTCCAAATGATTTCTCTAATTTGAAGGGAAATTGCTTGATTTCTACAACACGCGATCCAATCGAAACACGGGGTAAAATCTCCTTTTTTTTATATGTGTCTAATATGACTCATTACTTTCCAACTAGTTGTGATGACGTGGACCCCAATACATATTTAGTGTGGTCAGACGAAAACTACAATAATTTTTGAAATTAATAGGGCGGACCGTTCCAAATCGATATATGGTTAGCCACTCCGCCCATTGTGAACTTTTAATGTTTGAAAAGAATAGCGGGCTGTTCTCCGAAATTGCCCGGCCACTTAAATGGATGGGGAGGGTGATCGATGAGGGGCTATGCCAGACATGTCTGAATATTATTTATATAAATAAAATTTAAATCCGTATTGATATATCAAATGAATTTCATGTCAAACTTGGAATATGTACGTTACAGCAAATTAATTACATACAGGGTGTTTAATGGACTATACGTAAATTGCGCAGGGATTTAGCGAAAATGGTTATATTTTAAATGCAGTAATGAATTGCAGTAATCATTTCGGCGTTATATTTTCGGGCTAATTACTTCTTTTATATCCGTATATTCATTATTGGAAATATCAAAAAAATCTTTTATAGAGCTATCAGCCGTGAG